>JANAVB010000800.1:5529036-6044037 GCA_029216955.1 Iris pallida | reverse complement strand
GTAGCGCTCATCCGAGACACTATCGGCCGGGCAGCACGTAGTGCTCATCCGAGTCACTATCACCCATAACGTGTGTAAAAGTAAATGTATCCCCTACGCTAGTAGCTGTCCCCTCCCCCCAATGATACTGTACATGCATCATAACCACGATACACCAACACGTGTCGTTTCTACCACACGGTTTTATAATAGATAACTGTCAAGTCTTCTAACATGCATCTATTGACAGTTATTCCTACGCATGTGCACGGGTGATCACCAACACGCAAGTGACCACTACCAGATACTCACAACTCACACACAACTCGTGATACAATCGTGACAAAGTTAATGACATGCACTCTATTGACGGCAGTATCTTAACTCTAGGTCCACAAGCAAAAGAAAATAATAAACAAGGAATATAGATACAATAAATAAATGCAACAAATGTAAGTAGTAAAGATGGCAAGGTATCTTGCCTGAGGTTATGTGCAAAAGAGAATAATCCAGTAGCTCGAACCGGCAAATAACAAAGCAAGAAAAGCCAAATCCCACAGATGACTCCGGATGCTGCAACAAACATTACGAACGAGTTTGGAATATAATATGCCTAGAAAATGCCTGTCCAAAAGTTAATTTTCTGGATCAGGGGCAATTTCGTAATTTCGGGTCAAAACGATGTCCGCCGTTGGACCCGCTTTGTACCGAAATACGCGCCAGAACCTATGGTGTCTAAAGTCGTCAAACTACATGTCTACAAATTTATTTTGATGAGACGAACCCAACGGTATGTCCAATTTTGGATTCTGGTGGGCCGTGCACAAAATCACCCGTTGAGTGGGATTGTGGCCCCGCCAAAATAGCGTTCCGATCAACTGTCTCAGAATCGGATCAAACTGGGCTCATAGGACCATAAAAATATTTCGAGTCCAATGGCGCAAGTTTCGTCGCGATTTGATGAGTGTGCACAAAGTTGTGACTTAATTTGCAAAGGGTCGATACGGGGTATCTCGACGGATACGTACTGATTTCGTCGCGCACATGCAACGAAATTGGGTTCCGTCAGTTCCCATACGTCGACAACATCCATACGCGCCTTTCGATGCGTATAATGAGCGACCACGTCATCCGGTTTGTCGGGACGCACGCCGTATCTGGTGTTTTTCCACTTTTTGAAAACAGAATTTATAATTTTTTGGAAAACTTTAACAACGTGTAACTTTCTACATACTAGATGAAAAGTGAATCCAAAAAGTGCGTTACAATCTCGGTTAGGTTGTCTTTGACTATCTTCAATTAGTTTCTACAATTCTTTACTGCACAGCAAGAAAATTTGCCGACAAGTTGTCGTTTTAAAACAATTTTTAATATTCAAGAAAAGTGGTTTTTTTCCAACTGTGCTCGATTTTTCGAGCAAGTTGGATGGCCATGTCGAAATCCACCTTGAGGATCTCGAAGAGGGTCAAGTCTACTTTCCATAAAATCTTACGGATCGAAAATCGGTGTAACGAGTAAAAAGTTACGTCGTCGGGAAGTACGGTACCTTGAGTGGAAAAACTGCTATGTGGATGACGAGGGGCTGACTTCCGATGCTCCGTTCGTCGCGCACACAACTCCATCGCTGGTGAAACGAACTCATATGCGAAGAGGGTATGATCTGCTGCAATTTTCGTTTTGAAAGTCTCGGATTTTGAGGTTTGTGGAGGAAGATATTTATAACAACTTGTGTCAAAACCTAATACTAATAGTTTTAGTAACATTGTTATGTAAACCCCGTTTCTCTATGGGAATTGCACACGGTGCTACAGCAGCTTTGGAGAAGGTGGGGGGGGAGGGGGGGGGGGCGCCCACTTATGTGGGTGGGTTTGTATATATTTATTATTTTTTTTTCCTTTTTTCTTTACTTTCTAAACTTATCTACTTATATATATATATATATATATATATATATATATATAATTATATATATATATATATATAATATATATATTTTATATATAATATTATATATATAATTATATATTATATATATGTATATCCATAAATACACCAAAAAATCTATTTAAAATCAAAATACCATTTAGACGTCAACTATCCAATTATTTAATACATTTGAGCATATCTACATATATATATAATTTCAATCCTTAATAAATCAACTCAAAATAGTAATAATATTTAAATAGGAAACATGTTTATTAAATCTCCCACAAATAATTTTAATAATAATAAATTAATAAGATCGTTCCAATGGGTGCACTTACACTGCATACCCTTTTTCGGGTCCACAAAATGCTATTTTGTAAAATATTATTTAAAATAAATAACATACCAATAATTGTACAAATAATTAAATGATTTTAAATTGTACATGAAATTATATAATAATTTAGAAATTATTTTTACGTACATAAAATATGTCTACATGGCCACCTTGGTCCCACTACATGCCTACCTGGACTTAAATTCGGTTCGGGCCCAATTCGGGCTGAATTGGACAAACCGGATCATCTAAAAATTAATATATAAAATAATATTTAATTAAAATACATTAAATGAGTCCGTTCACAACTCGGTCTGGTTTTTCTAGTTTGGTCATCACCATGGCTAGGCTTCCCCCGGCATGACTGGTACACTTGTCAAGACACACTGCTACAACTTCCGTGCTAAAGTCATGGTCGTCTAGTGCTCCAAAACTCAACAATGGCTAAGGTCATTGTAAAAAAAAAAAAAAAAACCATAAATTGTATAAATTTATTTTTAAGTCTAATAAATAATAAATAATTTAAAAAAATAGGAGATTTTACATCCTACCCAACTTACAAAAATTGTCACGACCCGCACCCGGGTATACGGGTACGAATACGTGGGCCACGCCCAGCCTACGCCGCGGTATCGGCGGTAGAACGCTGTCAAGTATACTATACTAACTACAACTTCTAAAGATTCATAACTAGAATGTACTCATGTCACATCACGAAACTAAGGAAGATAAGACAAGAAATAATAACAATATCACTAGAACAACTAGAATCTATACTGATCATAAGACAGGAAAATAAAGAAGGAACAACAAGACTAACTAAGGAATAACTACCAGGCAACTCACATAGAGGAACAGTGTGAACCACCTCAGCTAGAATCATCCTGCAGTCCAACAAATGTGGCACAACTACTCCTAAAATTTTGTCAACATATCCAGTCAGGATGGAACGAGCACAAATCTCAAATAACAGTTCTAATTATACGATATTGAACATGTAGCAGTAAATAGAGAGAATATACAAGAAATCATGAAATACATGTGAGTATCATGGCAAGGTAAGCTGTAAATCTAGAGCTAGAACAAGACAAGTAAAACTGATCATGGCATGTACAAGAATCAAGAATCATCTATCTAAGTGTGTGAGTACTAGTTTCAACATGTGGCCGGCTTGGGTCTTGCACAAGGTCTACTGGCCTGGTCAACTCTAAGTCTAATCTAGGTTAAATAGGTCAATGGTTGACCTACAGTTGACTTTGGTCAAAAAGTCAACGTTTGTCAAATCTGGTCAAACCTAGGTCAAATATTGACTCTACTTCGACATCTAGTCAAAGTAGTCAACCATGGTCAAGCTAGTCTCTATAACCATCTACAAGGTCAACTTATGAATTTCAGTGATTTAGAAATCACTGAAATCGACAGGTCTCTAAAACAACCAAAAGGAAAAAATATTATAATAATAGGATGACACAAAAAGGGAAGAAATATACAGATGTTGTCGGATGATGAAACTAACATCACCAACGTGTCCAGAATGGTCAAATCAGCTAGGATAGCCTGTCCAAAAATCTAA
Source organism: Iris pallida (assembly GCA_029216955.1). NCBI lineage: Eukaryota > Viridiplantae > Streptophyta > Magnoliopsida > Asparagales > Iridaceae > Iris > Iris pallida. Next base: position 6,040,219 of record JANAVB010000800.1, on the reverse strand, counting down.
TTTGGACACAGGGGCAAAACGGTAATTTTGGGCCAAAATGATGTCCGCCGTTGGACACCCTTTGCACCGAAAAACGTGTCAAAATAAAAGTACACAAAAGCTAACAAATTATATGTCCACGAATCCAGAATGACGATACGAACCCAACGGTATATCCAGAATTGGATTCCGTTGACCCGATCTCAAATTGGTCCGTTGACCCGACATTGGAAACCGATTTGCACGGAAAAGCGTGTCGGAACCAATGTCCTCAAAACTCAGCAAATTATATATCAACGAGTCCAGAATGACGATACAAACTCAATGCTATATCCGGAATTGGATTTCCGATGAGCCGAACTCAAAATGACACGTTGACCCGGATATTGGTATCCGACTTGCACCGAAATGCGTGCCGGAACCAATGTCCACTAAAACCTAGCAAATTATATGTCAACGAGTCCAGAATGACGATACGAACTCAACGGTATATCCGAAATTGGATTCCGATGAGCCGGCGTCAAAAAGTTCCGTTGACTCAGAAAGTGGGACCCGCTTTGCACCGAAATGCGTGCCAGGGCCCACGTTCTCCAAATCAAGCAAACTTTATATGAAACATACCAGAACGATGCCACGAGTCTACTGGTGGTGTCAGAAATTGAATCCGGAGTCCCGGGTTCAAAAATAGAATTTTATAAGTGCAACACTAAGAATTCGAACGGCCAACTTTGGCGTCGAATTCGACCGACCTAACAAGCTCAAACTGAAATGAAATCTAAAGGGGGCAGGAAGAGGGTTATACCAGCTGTGCACCGGAACTAGTGGCGCATAAAACGGAGCTGCGACGACGAAGATACGAACCCGCGAAGTTGGCATCGCAAAACTGTCCAAAAATAGTTCAATTAAAACGTCAACTTGGTGGCCGGTTTTGATGTATCAAACGACGAAATTAACGGGTGAAATTTGAGAGGAATGAAGGTGGATATACCGAGATTGAGACGGAACAAAGAAATCGTCGATCCAACGGTCGGATTGTCCAGAAAATCGGTGCGAAGTTGCTGTCCCGGAGCGAACTTTCTGAAATTCGTCCGCGCGCGCGTCGACGGAATCTCGTGCCAAACGCACGAATCGTGTGTTTCACACGTCGGGGAAGCGGGCGTTGGCCACGGGGTGGCTCGCCGGAGGTGCGCCGGGCCAAGGGTGGCTCGCCGGCGGTGGCGGCCGGCCGCGGTGGCGCGGCGGAGCGCGCGGCGGCGCGCGCGCTGCTGCAGCAGCTGCTTCTTGCTGCAGCTGCGCTGCATCTGCTCTGCGGGCTGCCTCGCGCGGCGGAGGCCGGCCAGAGGCGGCGGCGCGGCGCCGGCGGTGATCACGGCGCGGTGGGGTGCGGAGTGGTGGAGGAGATGGTGGCGGTGGTGGTGTTGGTGGTTTGATGGTGAGGGTGGTGTTGTTGTGTTAAAGAAAAAAATGAAGAAGAAGAAGAAGAACATGAAGGAGGAGAAGAAGAAGAAAACTTTGGGGGGGGTGTGCTGCACCAGTACGGGAGTGAGGGAGGGGGGTTTTGCTTGTGTGATGGGAAAGGAGAGAGGGAGAGATATATATATATATATATATATATATATATATATATATATATATATATATATATATATATATATATGTGTGTAATATATATATAAAGAGTGAGAGAGAGAGGATATTTAGGAGATATTTAGAGAGAGAGAATGAGAGAGGGGGAAGGATAGGTCGGCTAATGGTGTTGTAAGAGAGAGTGTGGTGAGGATGAGGAGAGGGGAAGTTATCCATATATATAATATATATATATATATATATATATATATATATATAGGTATATATAGAGAGAGACAGAGAAATATTTAGAGAGAGAGGAGAGAAAAGTGGATATTTCTAAAATAGGAAAAAAAATAGGGAAATTTTGTGGGGTAATTGAGCAGTCATGAGAAAATATATGGAGCTTGGGTTCGGGTTCGGTCGAGCCGGGTCGGGCCAAAATCGGACAGGAGGCAATATTCGAATTAAAATAGGTGTTTATAATCATGGACAAATAAATAACATACGACGACTCCAATAAATGGGACACAAATTTCATGTGGGTAGTAGGCTTCATGGGGGTCCTGTCCATATTTGGGGTCAACTAGGTTGGGTCAATGTCGGACCCGAAAATTAAATTGGAAGTTAAATCACGAATTACGGCAGACGATAAATTGGTCTAAATTGAACCGAAAGTTGTGCGAAGGAAATGGAGCACAAAATGGAGTGTCTGAGTGGGACACGAAGGTCAGGGGTGAAGAGCGTCTCGAGTAGATCAGGCATGACAAGTTGGTTTCGAGAGAATGACTAGTCTGGTGCTCCTAAATTAAAAGCCACGGTAACGTGCTTATGGGGATCAAGAAAAAGAGTGGGAAATCAATTAATAATTTAAATGGTCTAATTTGACCCGAACTTGCGCGAAGCAAAAAGAGTACAAGGGAACAAGTTCGAGTGGGACAGGATATATCAAAATGAAGATAACTCGCCTACTACAAACTCCAAGAAGGAAGTTTCCAGAGACTGGCATCCCTGATGCTCTAGAATTCCAAGTCACGGTAAAGAGCATTAAATCAAATAATAATCAAATAATAATATTCTAATTAATTGATTATTAAAATTAAAAAAATAAGCCCTAAATTCAGGGGCTTACAAAAATTTCGTCCTCGAAATTTAGGATTAATAGGGTAGATAGGGTTGAGGGATAGGAAGAGTTCGTCAATACCAAAATGCAATTAATTTTGGAGGAGGCGATAAAACGGGGTTCAACATAACCATGCATTAGAAAATTTAGGGAGTCGATATATACAAAAATATATCATGGTTATGGAATTGAATAAGAGTTGCTAGTGATGGTAACAAAATTTTGATAATCCAGTTTAGGAAATAGTAAGGATTTGAGTATATCAAAGAGAATAATTTAAACTTTTGGGGAGATGTGGTTCCTCGAGAAAACTGGATACTAATCGTCTTGATTGAGAGTTGGATTTAAGTGATGATTAGAATCACTCTTGTGCGTTCAAGTGGAATTAGAAGGGCACAATAAAGATTTCTAGGATTGGGGAGAAGTGAAGTTTAAGGTGAGGATATAGCCACATGGGTTGGTCGGTGGCTATCTAAATTCGTGTTGAAATAATTGATAGAAAAACTAAAGGTGATATCTTACATCTATCTATCATGTACAGTGTCTGGTCTTTCTAATAAGTAAAGTAAAAACAATAAAGAGTTCAAGGACGAGGCTATCGAGTACGAATACGGGGTTCATAGGCGACGAAAATAATTCAAATGAGAGTTGTCAATGTTGTCGCGGATGTGACTCTAAGGCAAGTTTAACTATGTCTCCATCCTCGTAGAATAAGATATGATATGCGAACCAAAGTGCAATAGGTTGATCAGACCATCATGCAACGGTTCTGATTAGACAATATGTTAGTGGGTGCACCCAATAAAATATGTCATGATCAAGCTTGATAACGAAATAAGCTTACAAAATCGAAGCTACATTAGCAGCATGAGATAGTCAAAATATGAGCAAGGGAGGTACTGATGAAGGAATTTTAAATAGTCCAAGATCTTTTAAAATCAAGGCTCGCCCGAAGTTTGGGCCTATACAGTTGTCTTGGTTAACTAGCTAACTTAGGGCCCTCTGAACTTATAGTCTAAACAAACTTATCAACATTGGTCACAAGGACAAAGGCTTTGTTGGGCCGTAAGGTATTCTACCCAACTTACAAGGATTAAACTAGTAATGGGATGGGACAATGAGTCAAGCAATCAAGATAAAGCACAAGTTTAAACATTTAAAGAATTAAGTAGAACAAAATCACATATTGGGCCGAAAGAATTAAGTCGAGGTTGAATCCTATCCGTGGTCGAAAATATATCGGTATCATGGTAAAGATTATAGTTTGGCCATTTTGACCATAAGGTCATATCAAGAAATAGAGTACAAGGAGATGAGTTTTTGTGGGACATGATACATCTACATGAAGGTGGGCTTGTCTAGGTCTTACATATAAAATTTGTTGGAAGAAAAAGTCTAGTGTTGTGCTCCAAATATCCAAGTCATGGTAAGGGCCGCCAAAAGATCTAAAATAGAAAGTGGAGTTCACGAGGTGATAATTAATGCATAATAATAAAGGAGATCAAGTTAAAGCACGAGATAAAATTAATTAGGGAATCCAGTAAAATAATTTAGGAACACAATTCCGGAGAGAAGATAGTCTCCTAGATGAATACAGTTAAGGAACCATTAACTTATTTGTCACGCCCCAGTACCGAAATACGGAGACGGACTAGGCCAGCTACACCATATGAGGTACGTAACGTCATACGGCGATCGTGGCTGTCGAGAGACTAGGGGGTACATGCTACAATCAAGTCTCATATGGTCCCACAGAGTTCTATGTCTCAATCAATCAAATCACATCAGCAAATAGATGAACATTAAAGATAAAGCAGTAAGGCGTCCCCGACGCTTTATCAAAATGATCATGAGAGACTAGCTTTATAATTTAGCTATCTCGGAGAGTCAGGAGTACAAAATTATACACAGCTGCAGTCTGTTTAATTACAATTATGTACTGACACAAAATATCAAGTAATTCGGCTAACAGGTGCCGGTGGCTAAACGCCACAAAAGTATAAGCAGGAGTGGTGGAGAAGAAACCCACTCGAGTCCCCGAACTGCCATGCTCCTAGTATGCACCATGGATGTCAGGGAGGAAGATCGTGTCCTCAGGCTCTGCTATGGGATCTGGCCAAACAAAACCAGCGGGGTCAGCCCCGAATAGCAAGTACCGCCAAAGGGGTACAAGAGTTAAGATTAAAAACTCAGTTAAATAGAATGATTGATAATAGCAATACTTATGCTACTATTATAGGGTAGCGCAACATCCTCGAACCCATATGGCACCCTTACAACCAAACAAGGACAAAAGGTACCGTATGGAGTCGGGACGTCGTACTCTATAACTTTCACATAAGTTAAAAGGTATAAACAATAAAATCTCCTGATCGTGACTTCGGTCGATAGCCTATCGCAGCACAATAACCAACCCAACAATCAAACAAGAACATGGGTTGGATCATGTACCATGATAGACCATATTCCTCAGTCATTCACAGAAGTAGCACAACACAACCAGAAATAGTCTTCCGTTCATAACTTCGGTCCACAGCCTATCATAGTACGATAACCAACCCAACAATTAAACAAGAATATGGGTTGGATCACGTACCATGACAGTCCGCTTCCCTCAGTTATTCACGGAAGGCAATAGAATACAAGCAAGTCGTTTTCACGGCCAATCAAGTCTACGAGTTTCTAGTGGGACGAGGTTATCCTCGCATCATGTTAATAGGAATCCTCAGATCGTATCTTTCCAGCAAGGCTAGCCAACCCAGGGGTTCGCGTAGACAGGTATGATTGAGCACAGGACCTCGTAAGGCCACCTTGCTAAAACATATAATATGTAGCAGGAATTAATCGGATACAGTCATCCACTCGTTGCAGATGACACAGTATCCGTGGAGACCAGCCGGCGCGTCAAGACAGTATCTCAAGGCGGCTGGTGTAACACGATCTCGGGATTTTGCCCTCCCCATGCATCTAGTATATTTAGTTGCCTAATTTAACCCTAGGTGAAATCTTGGACTTTCATGCTGTGACCTGCATGATTATCCTCCTAAAGTCGTACTTTAGTACGAGTATCCCAAAGAGGATCCATGTCAATCAGTATGTCAACATGTTCTACCCTCCTCAGTGTAATGCATCATTGCAAATACGCCACGTGGAGTTACGAGTCATTTGTCGAGCATGAACAAGAATTGGGACATTCAGGTACATGTATCAGGGAGGAACACTTTGTTCTCCGGGGTCACATTAGTGCTCATATCATGCTCGGGACAAAAGGCGTAAGGATATAAAATGGGCATATAATATATATAATAATAATAATAATAAGGTAACAAGATGGGGCACAAAAGTCCATGCGGCTCAAGGGGAGTGAGTCCATGCGGCTGGGTCAATACAGGTTCATGCGGCTGGGACTGCACGCTCATGCGGCTCAGGGAGCCCAAGGCGCATGCGGCTGAAAAGGCGGGTTCATGCGGCTGAAGGGGTGTCAGCTTATGCGGCTGCGAAGGGAGCAATCGCCAGGCGGCCGAGGTTCAACAGCATATGCGGCTATGATCAGACGAAGTCCTATGCGACTGAGTATGGGCGATACATATGCGGCTGGATGATGGATGGGCCTTATGCGGCTCAAAACAGTAGCGCATATGCGGCTGAGTCTGAACAAGGCTATGCGGCTCAATTACTTGCCGCATGAAGATTCATGCGGTCAAGTACTCAAGCAAGTCTTATGCGGCTAGGAAGGACTTTCCATGCGGCTGAGCTCGAACGAGTCTCATGCGGCTGGAAAGGCCATGCGGCCAGAGACTTGCCGCATGAAGATTCATGCGGTCAAGTACTGCTCTTCTTCTCCACTGGTCCGAGAAGAGGAGCCAAGCAACCATGGCTTCCAAGCTACACAAAACTTTCATCCGGAGCCCAAATCGGAACTTTCTTAGGTCAAAATGGGGTAGAACTAGATTCTCTACAACATGGAACCATCAAAACTAGAAAATAACAAGATTAAGTAGATCAAAACCCAAAAAATCTGAAAATAAAGTAAACCTAGATCTACAAAAATCAAAGCTTCAAAATGGAAACTTCCAAGTTCTAAACTAGTATAGGTTGAGGAGAAGAACATGTTTTGGCAAATAGTTTTATAAGAAATCATTGACAAAATTATGGATCCATCTCTTGAGCAAGTTGGTACTTGCCTTGGTTGATGGAGGAAATATTTGGTTGGTGGAGGAAATAAATGAGAGGAAGTAAATGAAAGGAGAGAGAATGAGATAAGTTATATATATAGATCTTGGACCCATGGGTTCATGATGAACCATTGGTGAACCAAGAAGAGGTTACCCAAATGAGCCAAAATTGTAGGCCCAAATGCAGGAAATAAATTAGAAAATAATATTTTGTCGAATATTTTGGAAAATACATGAAGAAATACAGCATATAATATAGTAAAAAATACAAGGTAAATACAATTTATCGGTTTACGTATTAAAATACGTATTCCAGGATCGGGGAGTGACATTATTATTCAAATTGCAAATGGGTTAGAAGGTCGTAACTAAAAGATCTAGAATTGAAGGAAGGTCGAGTAAGTCGAGGTGGAAATACAGTCACATAGCTGGGTAGATGACTAACAACACTTGTGTATGTACTACTATCATGGTCATATGTGACATGGCAATTAGTGTGGAATACTTCTAACTCATTAGGGCTACCTTTGTGGCCTACCATTAATATTTTAACTCGTGTTTCCTCCAACAATTCTAAATAAATATAAAAAAATTTAACCACCAAAATTTATACTCACTCCAAGCCGTTCAAATTTATCATGACCAAAATTTAAATCACTTTCATAACTCTCAAAGCAAACTTTATCACGTTACTACTAACCTTTTCCAAAATTAATGTTTAAATTCAACTATTTAACTCAAGAGTTCAAAATTTACGAATCCATAAAAATTTCACAATCAATCAAAATTTAACACTCTAAAATTTTTCCAACAACTCATAATAAAACTCTTAGCATATTAAAAGCAATCTCAAAAAAAAATTAAGCTCAATGCTCTCATCAATTTTAACTTCTATTCATGCTAAGTTATTCTAACAAAATCACAACTTTTAAATGGTAACTTCCTTAATCAATCAAAATAACTTTCCATCACATCCTTCGAAATTCTCCCAAAAGAATTTTAATATTAGCAATCCCATTAAACTAAATTTTCAAATAATCTTATCAGTCAAAATCTTTTTTTTTTACCAAAATCTAAATAGATTTGTAAATCCTCAATCGTAGGACACAATTTAAAATAAAGAAAATTCTCAAAATCGTTTTCAATTATTGTAAACCAAAATTACCATCATTACTTCCACTTAAAATTCAAAATTTACTAAACACAAAATCGCAAGTCGTACAACTCAGTTTAAATAATTCCTACGGCCATTTTTAAAAGCTAAGATCATTTTCAAACCAAATTTATAACCGTTCACAGGTGTATAACCATAATCCAATAAATCATAAACATCAAACTCGAAAATCAAATAAATTTTATATTTGTTCAAAGATGTATCTATCACCCAAAACTCATAAATATCACAACTCGAAAATCAAATCATTTTATACTTGTGCAAAGATGTATAACTATAACCAAATGAATCATAAATATCAAATCTTGAAAATCAATTAATTTCTTAAACCAAGTATGAAATTCTATAAATCCTCTAGTGTTTACTATTTAGAAATCTCAAGGTTAAAACTTTTTGTGGTAATATCCTACTTTACCAATTACTAATCATTAAATTATACTAAAAAGCCTTTTTAACTCAACTAGAGTCTTGAATGTATTCTAATTGCCAATATAACCATTGTAGTCATGTGTTTGACCTATGAGCATATACTAGTATAGTCATCTTCCTAGTTGACACTAAGCACGAAAATAAGAATCAAAGGTAGAAATAAATCAAGCAAGATGCAATTCAAGGAAGTCGAACGAGAGTTCGGAATTTGAAGCCAAGGGAAGTGGTCAAGCTGTATGGATGAGATTCCTAGATTCTAATCCTATGTTGCAGGCTCACATCGGTACAATAACGTAACCGAAGTGACAAACTTGACCTGCATGGGCCACCACAAAAATATGTAACGCTCCAGTCCCAAAATACTTGGGACCAGATACGTATCATGCCAGCTGCATACATACGAAGCACACTCCATATATGGAAACCTTGTATGTATACATAAGCTGTCAAATGTAGTAATCCAAGATAAATTAAATCTTATCGATAATAAAAAGAATAATAGTATAAAATCAACTTGAATATTTATGGTACAATCGTTGGGCGAAGACAAAGTCCACTTCCAACTATCAAAAGGAGATAAAGTATACAAGAAAATGATCCATGAAAGTATCAAGACGAACCAAGAGCGATCATCTTCGAAAGAGACACCCACAATCTTGGCTAGAACACCTGCAGTAAACCATGAAAGCACACACCTGGAGAGATAACCAGGTCCTCAGAGGGACGTAGCAAGATACAGGAAGAACATGCCATTATACTGCATAAGTAAAAATACTATAAACTACAACACAACAGGGTTCCTAACCATCTATGTGATATGCACTTTGAGGACAATGTTCTACGCAGGGGCTGTAACGGATTCACGCAAGCAAGTAATAAAGAGTGGCCGTCAAGTAGCGCTCATCCGAGACACTATCGGTCGGGCAGCACGTAGTGCTCATCCGAGTCACTATCACCCATAATGTGTGCAAAAAGTAAATGTAGCCTCTACGCTAGTAGCTGTCCCCTCCCCCCCAATGATACTGTACATACATCGTAACCATGATACACCAACACGTGTCGTTTCTACCACACGGTTTTATAATAGATAACTGTCAAGTCTTCTAACATGCATCTATTGACAGTTATTCCTACGCATGCGCACGGGTGATCAGCCAACACGCAAGTGACCACTACATGATACTCACAACTCACACACAACTCGTGATACAATTGTGAGAAAGTTAATGACATGCACTCTATTGACGGCAGTCTCTTAACTCTAGGTCCACAAGCAAAAAAATAATAAACAAGGAATATAGATACAATAAACGAAATAAAATGCAACTAAATACAAGCAGTAAAGATGGCAAGGTATCTTGCCTGAGGTTATGTGCAAAAAGAATAATCCATTAGCTCGCAACCGGCAAATAAACAAAGCAAGAAAAGCCAAATCCCACAGATGACTCCGGATGCTGCAACAAACATTACGAACGGTTTGGAATATAAGATATGCCTAAAAAATGCCTGTCCAAAAGTTAATTTTCTGGATCAGGGGCAATTTCGTAATTTTGGGTCAAAACGATGTCCGCCGTTGAACCCACTTTGCACCGAAATGCGCGCCAGAACCTATGTTCTCTAAATTTGTCAAACTACATGTCTACAGATTTGTTTTGATGAGACAAACCCAATGGTATTCCAATTTGGATTCCGGTGGGCCGTGCACAAAATCGCCCGTTGAGTGGGATTGTGGCCCCGCCAAAATAGCGTCCCGATCAACTGTCTCAGAATCGGACCAAACTTGGCTCACAGGACCAAAAAATATTTCGAGTCCAATGGCGCAAGTTTCTTCGCAATTTGATGAGTGCACAAAGTTGTGACTTAATTTGCAAAGGGTCGATACGGGTATCTCGACGGATACGTACTGATTTCGTCGCGCACATGCAACGAAATTGGGTTCCGTCAGTTCCCACGTCGATAACATCCATACGCATCTTTTGATGCGTATAATGAGCGACCACGTCGCCCGTTTGTCGGGGCGCACGCCGTATCGGGTGTTTTTCCACTTTTTGAAAACAGAATTTACAATTTTTTGGGAAACTTTAACAACGTGTAACTTTCTACATACTAGATGAAATGAATCCAAAAGTGCGTTACAATCTCGGTTAGCTTGTCTTTGACTGTCTTCAATTAGTTTCTACAATTCTTTACTGCACAGCTAGAAAATTTGATGACAAGTTGTCGTTTTAAAACAATTTTTAATATTTCAGAAAAGTGATTTTTCTCCAACTTTGTCTCGATTTTTCGAGCAAGTTGGATGGCCATGTCGAAATCCACCTAGAGGATCTCGAAGAGGGTCAAGTCTACTTTCCAGAAAATCTTACGGATCGAAAATCGGTGTTACGAGTAAAAAGTTACGTCGTCGGGAAGTAGGGTACCTTGAGTGGGAAAACTGCTCTGTGAATGACGAGGGGCTGACTTCCGATGCTCCGTTCGTCGCACACACAACTCTGTCGCTGGTGAAACGAACTCGTATGCGAAGAGAGTATGATTTGCTGTAATTTTCGTTTTGGAAGTCTAGGATTTTGAGGTTTTTGGAGAAAGATATATTTATAACAACTTGTGTCAAAACCTAATACTAATAGTTTTAGTAACATTGTTATGTAAACCCACGTTTCTCTATGAGAATTGCACACGGTGCTACAGCAGCTTGGAGAAGGGGGGGGGGGGGGCACTTATGTGGGTGGGTTTGTATATATATATTTTTCTTTTCCTTTTTCCTTTACTTTCTAAACTTATATATATATATATATATATATATATATTATATATATATATATATATATATATATATATATATATATATGTATATATCCATAAATACACCAAAAAATCTATTTAAAATTAAAATACCATTTAGAAGTCAACTATCCAATTATTTAATACATTTGAGCATATCTACATATATATATAATTTCAATCCTTAATAAATCAACTCAAAATAGTAATAATATTTAAATAGGAAAACATGTTTATTAAATCTCCACAAAATAATTTTAATAATAATAAATTAATAAGATCGTTCCAATGGGTGCACTTACACTGCACACCCTTTTTCGGGTCCACAAAATGTACTATTTTGTAAAATATTATTTAAAATAAATAAAATACCAATAATTGCACAAATAATTAAATAATTTTAAATTGTACATGAAATTCTATAATAATTTAGAAATTATTTTTACGTACATAAAATATGTCTACATGGCCACCTTGGTCCCACTACATGCCTACCTGGACTTAAATTCGGTTCGGACCCATTTCGGACTGAATTGGACAAACCGGGTCATCTAAAAATTAATATATAAAATAATATTTAATTAAAATACTTTAAATGAGTCCGTTCACAACTCGGTCTGATTTTTCTAGTTTGGTCATCACCATGGCTAGGCTTCCCCCGGCATGACTGGTACACTTGTCAAGACACACTGCTACAACTTCCGTGCTAAAAGTCATGGTCGTCTAGTGCTCTAAAACTCAACAATGGCTAAGGTCATTGTAAAAAAATAAAAAATAAAACCATAAATTGTATAAATTCATTTTTAAGTCTAATAAAATAATAAAAATAATTTAAAAAAATATGAGGTTTTACAGCTACTGCAGTAGCAGCAGCAGCAATAGCAGGCAAAGCAGCAGCAGCAATAGCAGACAAAGCAGCAGCAGCAATAGCAGTAGATAGGAGCAGCAGTAGTAGCACAAAGCTCCCCCCTTTAACCCTTAACCCCCTATATAAACCCCATATATATATATATATATATATATATATATATATATATATATATATATGTGTATATAGAGAATGAGAAAGAGAATTAGAATAGAAGACGAGAATTAGAAATAGAGGAAGATTAGAAGAATAAGAAGAAGATAAGAAGAAGTTAAGAATGAGAGGAAGTTAGGAAGAGAATTAGAATTAGGAGAAGGAAGAAGAGTTAGAAGGAGAATAATTAGAAGAGTAAGAATTAGAAGAGGAATGAGAAGTAGAAGGGAAAGAGGAGTAGTGTAGGATACAGGGAAGGAAAAAATATGAAATCAATTTAGAGGAGATCGAGTTAGAGGGTGAAATCGAGCTCCGAGTGTCGGAACGCGATGAAACTTGGAGGAGAACTAGAATACGTGAATTAGATTTTGTGGGTAGGCTCCCGAGTTGAAATCGGGGCTTCGTGTAGGTGTAGGACGATGGTATCGCACCGTACCATTGCGTATCATGAGATATTCTAGATAATCGGCAATAGGCCGTAAGATGGACTAGATATCCTACTACCCTAGAAATCTTGGTAGGTAACGAACGTATAGGCTAGTACCCTACTACCCTAGGAAGCACGGGTCAAAATACCAAGCGTAGCTAGGCTAACTTGGTAATTGCCTAGGTTAGAATTTACCTTTGTAAAAGGGTAAATTAGGATATTGGCCTACGGCCAAGATACGGGTTTAGGAGTCCAAGATGGACTCGGATATGGGTTGTAAGGATTGGTAATAATTAGAAATAGTCGTCTAGACCTAGTCTTGACCTTGGTTGACCACGGTTGACTTTTTATACTAAAAGTCAACTATGGATCAACACTTTACCCAATTTAGTCCCAAATTTTATTAGACTTGAACAGTTGACCAAAAGCTAACTGTTAGTCACCATTGACCTAGGATTGACCTTGGGTTGACCTAGAGCTGACCAGAGTTGATCCGTTGACCAAAAGTCAACTGAAGGTCAACTTTTGACCTAGTTTGATTCGGATTGACTTACAATGTTCTCCTATGACCAAGATTGACCTAACTAGACTTGTCTTGACCTAGAATGACTTAATAGGATTTAATTTGATTTGACTTTACTTCATAAACATAGTATTGATACGTCTTGTTCTCTATAGGTCCTCGAGACGCTGCATTGGATCCGGTTGACATATTTTATCATATTACAGGCGAGTACATTCTCTGATAACTTTTTCTCAATTTATGATAACTATTATGATTCATGTACTTAGTGTAGATATGCTTATTCCTGACACATGGTTCTCACGGATTGGTATTCCTGGATCTCGACGAGAGATGTTTCTCCTTCTTAGGTTGGGATGTATTGTGCAAGCTCCCTTGTAGCTCCTGCTCAATATATGGTCACTGATTCTAGAGAAGGTTAGCTACCTTCTCATTAGAATCCCGTGCAGGGACGTGTCCTGTTTGGATCCATTCTACCAGTTGGGGGTAGGGGGAGTAGTAGCGTATGCCTGTGATCATATCCTCTTGCATTCTTGAATAGTGTTAGTCATATACCGCACTTATGACTAGCCAGGTCGGTTCTTGACAGGTACCCAAGACGATCACAAGTTGAAACTACTACTCACACACATTGGATATATGGCTTACCTTGATTTGTGTACAAACCATGATTCAGTTCTACTTTCCTGTTCTAGCTCTAGCTCTACAGCTTACCATGCCATGATACATATATGTACACTCCATGATTTCATTGTATATGCTCTATTTACAGTCTTATAGCTTTTATTCTATCTTGAGATCTGTTATGAGATATATGTACTCGTTCTATCCTGACTAGATATGTTGATAAAATATTACAGATGCTGATGAGGGGGATTGCAGTACCTACTACGGTCCGGATGACATAGTGGGCTTAGACTTGGAGATCTTGGTCCAGCAGGGCTTAGCTCCGCCTGACGAGACTTTACCTATTGCTTAGTTAGAGTAGGTCTTTTGTACTGGACCTTGTCTCCAGTTACTTTTGAGACTGTTATTATTTTGGATTGTATTAGAGACTTGGACTTGGACTTGTATATTATTTATGTTTGGACTTGACAGGTTATATTTTATCGTCATGTTGTCTTTATCTTTCAATCTTTACTTATCATCTTAGAGTTGTGATTGAGCACTCATATATATTATCATTGCTTGTCCTCCGTTCGGAGTTGACCATATTCTCGACAGGTTTTGATATTATATATAAACTGTTGTTAGAGTAGAAAACCTACAGCGTTCCATGCCGTTTTTACGGTGAGGGCTGGGCGTTGTTACGTACACGTGCCCTTATAGCGGGTGCGGGTCGTGACAGTCTCCAATGCCACACTTTTTCAGATTCTTTTTTGCTTAGAGATTAGCTGAGGCGATCATATATACGCCTTATACGAGTAATTTTAAGCCGTTTTGAAGTCTCTTCATGATAGCAAAAATGTATGAGACAGTACCTTGAAATGTTTTGGACTCAACATAAGTGAGCCATTGCTGCACGAGCTAAACTTTGATACAGAAGGCTGTATCAAAATTTGATACAGCCTTCTGTATGACAGGTGGGCCTCCTATATATATTTGTTTACACAGTTACCAAAAATAGGAGGAGCCCATATATCATACAGAAGGCTGTATCAAATTTTGATACAGTCTTCTGTATCAAAAAAATTTCCTTGGTGCACAACAGCAACTAGTAGTACTCTCACTCACAAACCGCAGGGTGGCCACAAGCACTCGAGGCACAGAGCATTTCGAGTCTATAAGTTACTCATGGCTACACAATTGCTAGTACTGTGATCAATTATTATAGATCACAAATGAGAAGTACCATCTTGACTAATTGATTCCATCTCTGCTCAGGCTTGGGCTCACATGCAATCATGAATCATCAATATGAATATCCATCCCATCACCAGTGAAAGATCCTCGACTGGTGATCATCATTACTCGTTAGCCTATGTCTGGAGCCATGCGTCTCACACAGTGTATCAGTTTCGTACCAACAGTTAGATTGGTATGGAAATGTCGGTTGTACACATCCATATACAATCTAACGATTAAGAGAGAAATTGTGTGTTGTGTGGACGGATAGAATAATTTCTCGTGTGTATGTGTGTGCTTGTCATGGATTGTCTACATCTCAATCTGTGCTATGCACAAAATTTTCTTCCAAAATTCAAATAAATTTTTTAAACAAAAAAAATGTTGAAAAAAGAGAGAGAAATTAGATATTTAAAATTTCACTATGCTAGATAAGAATAAATAAATAATTTTTAGAACAAATATTAAGAAAATTATAAAAATTATTA
This sequence comes from Iris pallida, assembly GCA_029216955.1. Taxonomy (NCBI): domain Eukaryota; kingdom Viridiplantae; phylum Streptophyta; class Magnoliopsida; order Asparagales; family Iridaceae; genus Iris; species Iris pallida. Next base: position 6,024,691 of record JANAVB010000800.1, on the reverse strand, counting down.
GGGGACAATACACTTTTGACAATTATGTGCATATCTTGAATTGTCATTTTTTTTTTGCTGTCATTATTATTTTAGGATTGTCGAAATTTGGACAGTCTTGATTTTATATGGAGCTGTCAAAATTTTGACAGTTTAGGATATACGCAGAACTGCTAAAAATATATATTGTTTCTTCGTTTTTCTTGTAGTGCCTTTAGTATTTATCTTTCTATTTTTTTTGTAAGTACAATAGAGAGGAACATACACGACATTTTTTTCTTTTATACAGCCTCAATATCTTTACAAGGATAGTAAAGATAATGTCATGTGTCATACATTTAAGGACTAGGAATATCTAGAAATTAGATATTTACTATCCACTTAGAGGCTTAGAGCATCATTAGTAGGGCCTAACCTAGATTCTATATTTAGAATGTAGGAGCTCATTTTGTAGAATAAATAGTTAGACCCATCATACGTTTCAATCTCTAGATTTTTAGGTCCAACCCATCTATATGAGCTATAAGTTGTGCCTGAGAATTTCTAGATTCATAATGTAACAAATTATTTTGTAGAATAGTAAGTCCCAATTTGGAGCACAATTATATATTTACATTATTTTTTTGTCACTTTAAACACAATTTTGGGACCAAAGCTCGTTTTATCATTTTCTATTATTCTCATACAAGTTCAACCCATTCTACATTACTTCTTTTTCAAAATGTTGGGCCTCAAGATGAAATTTTGAGCACCATCTACTAATGATGCTCTTATGAAAGTATTTACAACTAATAAAATACCTAATAATCTAAAAATAGTAAAAATTCTCAAAAGAAATTCTAGATGAAAAATATTTTCCAAAAAACTTCAGAAGAATATCTTTAAAAAAACATTGGAAAACAATAAAATGAAAAATCTGTACAACTCTAGAATATTCCTAAGGCTTTCTCAAATAATTGTTTTGATTTGATCGGTATTGCAACACTGTTTAATGTTTTGATGGGAGAAAGAAAAAGAAAAAAAAAAATCTTGTACATCAGTGTGGTCGTCTGTCTGCATTGTGTTCCTATGTTTCAGCAATGTCTTTCTTTTTCTGGGTACTCAGTAGACGGGAACAGGGATTGTGTGGAACGTTCATACGTATACACGGATATACGGGCTCTCTTTTCAAGATGGAATTAGGAACATATGTAATTACAGGGATTGAATTCAAAGGTGGGTTTGACGCGCCCAAAGTGAAGTAAGACGTTATGATTGACACACATGGTGGTGTGAATGAACCTGTCGATTTGGTTATGTGATCGAAAAAAATCGAGATGACAATATGTTGGATCTCCTGTGTGCTCAGTTGGCGGGAACAAGAAAAGGTAGCATGGATAGTTGGGATTGGTTTAGGCTTTACATGAATTTTTTTAAGGCATATGGACTCAGTCCAATATTGTATCCCAAGGATTAAATCCGATTCTGGTCACGCTCTATTTCCAACGGAGATATATTAACACATCGAATAAATATATATTTTATATTACTACTTCTGTTAATATATTAAATAAATAATTTTTCATCTAAAATGTATATCTATTAATGTAAAAGAAAATCACCTTATTTAATGTGTTGATAGGAATATTCATATAAAAGCATATTTATTAGTGTACTATTAATTATGTCTCCTTAGGACATATGTTAACATAACCCTTGTTTTATATATACTTTTTGTTTAATAAATGATGGTTTTGTTTGTGACCTCGGCCGACATTCCCTTCTAATCCCATAAAAATGGGATTTTAAGTGGTTCAGAAAGTTATAGTATATTCTATATGAAACTGTCAAAATTTTATATGAAACTGTCAAAATTTTGACAGTTCAGAATATACACAGAACTGACAAAAATATATTGTTTCTTCGGTTTTCTTGTAGTGCCTTTAATATTTATCTTTTTTATCTTTTTGTAACTATAGTAGTGAGGAACATACAAGACATTTTTTCTTTTATACAGCCTCAATATCTTTACATGGATAGTAAAGATAATGTCATGTGTCACACATCTAAGGACTAGGAATATCTAGAAATTAGATATTTACTATCCACTTAGAGGCTTAGAGCATCATTAGTAAGGCCCAACCTAGATTCTTGATTTAGAATGTAGGAGCTCATTTTGTAGAATAGTAAGATCCATCCTACGTTTCAATTTCTAGATTTTCAGGTCCAACCCACCCACGGGAGCTATAGCTTGGGCCTGAAAATTTCTAGATTCAGAATGTAGAAAATTATTTTGTAGAATAGTAAGTCTCAATTTGGAGCCAAATTCTATATTTATATTATTTTTTTGTCACTTTAATTTTTAACCACACAATTTTTGGGACCAAAGCTCATTTTATCATTTTCTACTATTCTCATATAAGTCCAACCCATTCTATATTTACTTTTTTTCAAAATGTTGGACCTCAAGATAAAATTTTGAACACCATCTACTAATGATGCTCTTATGAAAAGTATTTACAACTAAAAAAATACCTAATAATCTAAAAATAGTAAAAATTCTCAAACGAAATTCTAGATGAAAAATATTTTCCAAAAAACTTCAAAAGAATATCTTTAAAAAAACATTGGAAAACAATAAATGAAAAATCTGTACAACTCTAGAATATTCCTAAGGCTTTCTCAAATAATTGTTTTGATTTGATCGGTATTGCAACACTGTTTAATGTTTTGATGGGAGAGAAAAAGAAAAAAATCTTGTACATCAATATGTTAGTGTGGCCGATCGTCTGTCTGCATTGTGTTCCTATGTTTCAGCAATGTCTTTCTTTTTTCCTTTGCTAACTTCCATACACTGATGCTTACTTTGACAAAGGCTTCTCCTGCTGCAGAAACAGCGTCTCTCTCTCTCTCTCGGTTGGTTCAGTTGCCATCAGATGCTGAACCCTCCACTACATTTGGGTATCATTGCTGTACATGGCAGTGCTGTTGACTACTGCAGATAAAGTGGGAGAGGAGGACCAGAAATGAGAATACAATGCTTCTTGGAATTCACAAAGCATATTCTTTGCTCGTTAGTTTTTATTTTTTTTTTTTTTTTGAGGGGAGGGCTTTTACCTCCATTTTTGAAACCTAATTTAACCCCCAAAAAAGGCAAATAACCTCACATTGTTTCATAGATTATGTTCACAAATATTCTTAATTTCAAGAATTTTAAGGCATATAGGCTCAGTCTAATATCGCATCGCATAGGTCAAGTCCGATTCGGATCACACCATGTTTTTAGCAAGTGGCATCATAATCCAAGGTTACAGAACTGATTTGGACGACTCTAAGTGGTTAGAGACAGATTGTGCTGAACGTTCATACGTGTACACGGATATACATGCTCTCTTCTCAATGTGGAGTTAGAAGCATATGCAACTACACGAATTGACATCAAAGATAGGTTTGACGTGTCCAAGGCGGAGCAATACGTTATGGTTGATACACAATGGCGGTGTGGTCGAACGTGTCGGTTTAGTTCTGTAATCGAATAGATCGAGATGGGGATATACGAACTCTCTTCTCAAGGTGGAGTTAGGAGCATATATATGCAACTACACGGATTTGCTTCAAAGGTGAGTTTGACGCGCCCAATGTAGAGCAAGACGTTGTGCTTGGTACACAATGCTGATGTGGATGAACGTGTCGGTTTAGTTCTATACGTGATCGAACGGATGGAGATGATAATATGTTGGAATGTCTCCTGGGTACTTAGTTGACGGGAACAGAGATTGTGTGGAACGTTCATGCGTATACACGGATATACGAGCTCTCTTTTCAAGGTGGAGTTAGGAACATATATATGCAACTACATGGATTGAATTCAAAGGTGGGTTTGACGCGCCCAAAGTGGAGTAAGACGTTATGATTGACACACATGGTGGTGTGAATGAACCTGTCGATTTGGTTATGTGATCGAACAAATCGAGATGACAATATGTTGGATCTCCTGTGTGCTCAGTTGGCGGGAACAAGAAAAGGTAGCATGGATAGTTGGGATTGGTTTAGGCTTTACATGAATTTTTTTAAGGCATATAAACTCAGTCCAATATCGCATCTCAAGGATTAAATCCGATTCTGGTCACGCTCTGTTCCCAACAGAGATATATTAACACATCGAATAAATATATATTTTATATAACTACTTATGTTACAATATTAACTAAATAACTTTTCATTTAATTAAAATGTATATCTATTAATGTAAAAGAAAATTACCTTATTTAATGTGTTGATAGGAATATTCATATAAAAGCATATTTATTAGTGTATTATTAATTATGTCTCCTTAGGACATATGTTAACATAATCCTTGTTTTATATATATTTTTTGTTTAATGAATGATGGTTTGGTTTGTGACCATGGTCACTATCGGCCAGCATTCCCTTCTAATCCCATAAAAATGGGATTTTAAGTGGTTCAGAAAGTTATAGTATATTCTATTTTAAAAATCTATTTGAAATATATGCTTTAAAAAATTAAAAGTTAAATGTTTTAATACTATATTAGAATTTTCTTCTACACGCTTCACTAAAACTATATTATATATTGATAAACTTTGAGGATTCTAAATTTATATATTTATTTAATACTACGTAGATTATAAGAAATCTCTCCAAAAAATTGATAGTTCTACGACGGACAAAAATGTAGATACTAGATCGGTGCCATATTTGAGATAATTGTCAGAAATAGGTCCTGTGTAATCTAGAATGGCAATTTGTGGCTAAATAAACTTATCTGGTAGCAATATAGGAAAAATGTTATTTGTCCCTCCAAACTATCCCTCCAAAGTATTCCTCCTTATGTGGCAGCTTACGTGTCGTTTGACATGGCAGATAACAAGAAAAACTTTAAAATTAAAAAATTAATATTAAAATTAAAATTAATATTAATATTAAAATTAACATTTTTTATTTTGAAAATCACACTCACACACACAATTGGGAGGCTCGAACCTTGCCGGCCCCTCCGGGTGTCCGCTCTAATACCACTAGGCTAGAGAGCTCGAACAATTAAAATTAACATTAAAATTAATATTTTAACTAAAATTAATATTATTATAAACAATTATACTAAAAAATTAGATAATTAATTTTTTGGGTTAGAATTTGCTACATTAGCTGACATGTCAGATGCTACGTTATGATAGTTTGGAGGGACATTTTGGAGTTACGAATAACATTATTCGGTAACATAGTTTAATCTTCATAAGGAAATATTCTTAATGTTTTTCTAGATTGGGAATAAGTGTAGGCAAATAGATAATCTATATTGCGTATCCCAAAAGCAAAAATGCAATGGCGTTCTCATCTTGTTCATTCTAACTAAATTAGTTAGAAGATAATAACCTAAAATGCATGTTATGGTGAAAGTTAGATACTAATTATTTCTCACTTGTAGAAATGAGTTGTTAACAAAACATAAATATGAAATATAAGAAGGCATTCGGTATGGTTAATTGGAAACTTTTGGACCCTAATTATCACCAATTTTCTTGTTTCCTAGTTTTACAAAAAATAAAGAGCAGATCGAGGCAATGGAAACTAAATTATCGTGGTTATGTTCCAAAGTATCGAAATAGTGACAAGAGCAATTATATTTCTTGTTGTTGGAAAACTATATTGAAATATTGAATCAACACTAGATTTTTATGAGAATATTTTGGAAGTGTACAATTTAATTCTTTTATCCTTCAAATTAACTACTTAATGTTGGGAACGAAGCGCGGAAACCGTTCTCCCAAACCAGAAAGTCCTGCGAGAGAACCGAACAAAAGCACACAAACCAAAAACGCCAAACACAATCGCAGACACAAAGATTTTTGACGTGGAAAATCCTTGCGGGAAAAACCACGGGACGATCGGAGTCCAACCCTGAAGAACCTCCACTAATGGAATAAAGAGAATACACCCTCTACAAGCTCCTCCCGATCCAACACGGATCACCACAACTCACTTGAAAGAAGAAAAATTTTGATTGCGGACTCCGAAGAACAAGAGATGCCGAAAAATTATTCGAAGCAATCTCTCCTTCACAATAGTCCTTAATCCTCTCTCTCTCTCAAAGAATGTAAAGCACTCTTTGTTTTTGAGATGATATTACAACTAGCATGCATCACCCTTTTATAAGCCCTTGGTAACCCATACATGGAAGGCCAATATACATGGAAACTTCCAATATAAATCAATCATATATTTAATGGAAATCCAATCATAATTAGCTTACCATAATTGGAAACCCAATAATATGGAAAGCTACTATATGAAGGGTCCAATCATAAATATATAATCAAAGTAAATATGAAAATTCAATCATATATTTCCTTACCATATATGTACCAAAATAAAATTCATGCACTCCCCAAGCTTCTCCGACACACGGATGGCGCTCGTCGCTCTCCGGGGTATTCTCCACATAGGTGGGAACCCCACCCACTCCAACAAATCTTCCCCTTCACAACTATGTGGAGGAGGTCGTCATCCCGACGATCTGCCTGCAGTACTCAAACTTCTCCCTCGGAAGAACCTTCGTGAGCATGTTCGCTCCATTGTCATCAGTATGAACCTTCTCAAGCGCCGCATCCTTCTTCTCAACCACATCCCGTATCCAAGGATACCGAGTCTCGATGTGCTTGGACCGACTATGAAATGTCTGGTTCTTCACAAGGTGAATAGCACTCTGACTGTCGCAAAGCAAAGTATACTGCTCTTGCTTCAGCCCTATTTCCTGCAGCAGCTTCTTCATCCACAGCAACTCCTTGCAAGCCTCCGTCGCCGTAATATACTCTGCCTCTGTCGTCGACAAGGCAACACACTTCTGCAATCGCGACTGCCACGATACCGCTCCTCCAGCAAACATCATCACATAGCCTGAAGTCGATCGCCTCGTGTCTACATCTCCAGCCATATCAACGTCAGTATACCCAACCAGCTTCGGCTCGTCACCACCAAAAGAAAGTCTCCAATCGGCAGTGCCCTGAAGGTATCGTAGAATCCACTTGACCGCACTCCAATGTACCCTTCCAGGATTTGAAAGGTACCTGCTAACTGTGCCAACTGCATGAGCGATGTCTGGCCTCGTACACACCATAGCATACATAAGACTTTCCACAACTGAAGCATATGGAATCCGCTCCATATCTTCCTTTTCGTCCTCGGTAGATGGACACTGCTCCTCAGTGAACTTAATGTGAGCCGCAAGGGGGCAACTCACTTTCTTCGACTCGTCCATATCGAAACGCTGAAGTACCCGGTGAATGTACTTCTTTTGGGATAAATGTAGCAGCTTGGACTCTCTCTCTCGGCTGATCTTCATTCCAAGAATAGTCTTTGCTGCGCCCAAATCCTTCATAGAGAAGGCCACGTCCAGTTGGCGTTTCAACTCTACTATCCTAGTGGCATTCTGACCCACTAACAGCATATCATCTACATAGAGCAATAAAATGATAAAATCATCCTCGGCAAAGTACCTCACAAATACGCAATGGTCCGACGTCGTCCGTACATGGCCATGCTCTCCCATAAACGACTCGAATTTCCTGTACCACTGTCTCGGAGCATGCTTCAGACCATACAAGCTCTTCCTCAACCTGCATACCAAATATGACTTGCCTTTCTCACAGAATCCCTCTGGCTGCTCCATGTATAACTCCTCTTCAAGATCACCGTGGAGGAATGCCGTCTTCACGTCCATCTGCTCGACCTCCAAGTCGAAACTGGCTGCCAATGCTAGCACCACCCGAATAGACGACTGTTTGACGACTGACGAAAAGATCTCATCATAATCCACGCCTTTTCGCTGACCGTAGCCTTTAACTACCAGCCTCGTTTTGTATCGAGGGCGAGTAGCATCATCCGTCTGCTTCACTCTAAACACCCATCGATTCTTTAAAGCCTTCTTGCCCTTTGGCAACCGCACCAGCTCATAAGTGGAATTGGCATGTAAGGAACTCATCTCCTCCTGCATAGCCTCCATCCACTCCTGTCTGTGTTCGTCTTCTATAGCCTCTGCAAAACTTTTGGGCTCTCCCCCGTCAGTCAATAGCACATACTCACCCGGTGAGTATCTCGTAGATGGTCGACGCTCTCTGTCGCTCCTTCTCAGTGGAGCCACTGGTGCTGGCTGTATACCGACAGCCTCCTCCTCTTCAGGACCCGCCTCCCCGGCATGCTCATCCTCCTGAGGGACACCCTGACCACCATCAGCAGGTTGATGATCAAGGTTGGGAGCAACTCCATGTACTGGCTCCCCCATAATTGGATCCTCTGCGATGTCCTCTGGAAACTGCTCGAAGCGAAATGACTCTAACTCAGGCAATTCCTCAGCCTCAGAAGGCGTCTCGGAATCCTGAGTGTTGGTCATGGTCTGATCCTCGACGAATACCACGTCCCTACTTCTTTAGAGCTTTCTTCCCACCGGGTCGTAGAGTCTATAGCCAAACTCATCTCGACCGTAGCCGACAAAGATGCATCGCCTCGTCTTCGGCTCAAGTTTGGTCCTCTCGTCCTTCGGTACATGCACGAAGGCCTTACAGCCAAACACTCGCAGGTGATTGTATGACGGCTCTTTGCCGTACCATACTTTGTCAGGCACATCACCCTGCAAAGGAGCACTAGGAGATAAATTAATAACATAAGCAGCTGTGAGAATAGCCTCACCCCAATAACTGCCTGGCAAGTTTGCTTTTGACAACAAACACCGCACCCTCTCCATCAGTGTCCTGTTCATGCGCTCCGCTACACCATTGAGCTGAGGTGTCTTGGGTGGAGTCTTCTGGTGTCGTATCCCCTGCTCTCTGCAATAAGAATCAAAGGGACCAATGCATTCGCCGCCATTGTCGGACCGAACTCATAATAACTTCTTGCCCGCCTCTCTTTCAACAGAGGCCTGAAACTCTTTGAAAGTAGGCATCACCTGATCCTTGGTCTTTAAGGCATAGACCCAAACCTTCCTGGAACAGTCATCAATAAAAGTTACAAAGTAAGAAGCACCACCAATAGATTTTACCTTCATAGGACCGCAAAACATTCAAGTGAATCAACTCGAGCAACGCAGGCTTCCTTGAACTTGGGTGACTTTGGAAAGACACCCTATTTTGCTTCACAGCTAAGCAGTACGTGCACTTCTCCAACTTTGTAGACTTGAGCCCTGGAATCACCTTCCTGTTCACCAAGTAGCTCATCCCCTTCTCGCTGATATGGCCGATCCGCCTGTGCCACAACTCGGTAGACGCATCACTGACTGCGTTCACCTCCTGTGCCCCCTGTGCGCTCCCTTCCATATAGTAGAGACCGGACTTCTTGCTTCCTCTGGCAATCACCATCGAACCTCTGGAAAGCTTCCACTGACTATTTCCGAAGAGACTGAAGAATCCCTCATCATCCAACCTTCCAACCGACACCAGGTTGAAACGGATATCAGGGACATGACGAACATCTTTGAGAACAAGAACTGCACCCGTCTTCGTCCTCAAATGCACATCTCCAATGGCAACCGCCTTTAACACATCTCCATTGCCCATCTTCAACAGTCCACAGTCGTCTGTCGTGTAAGTAGCAAATAGTGCCCTGTTGTGAGATACATGTGCTGAAGCCCCTGAGTCCACCAGCCAAGAATTGTCATCACAGACGAGGTTTGTGATAACCTCATCACCTACGACGATCACATCGCCTCCATGTATCGAAGCCGTCGCTGTAGTGTTTTCATCTTGCTTTCCCTTGTCGCCCTTCTTCTCTCTCTTCCAAGCGAAACAGTTCCGCTTGATGTGGCCCTTGTTGCCACAATGGTAACAATCCGAGTCGTCGTACCGACCCTTGGACTTCGTCCTGCTCTTGTCTCTGCCACCACCTGGACCCCTGCTTTTGCCCCTTCCGCGGCTCTCCGAAACTAGTGCCTCTGAGTGATGGGATGTGGATGAAGTGCCCTGAGAACGTCTCCGCATCTCTTCATTCAGTACCCCGTTCTTGGCAAACTCCAGACTGACCACGCCTTCCGGAGCAGAAGCGATCATAGATACTCGTACGGTCTCCCGCGAGTCTGGCAATGTTCATAGCAACCAAAGTCCTTGAACCTCGTCGTCGAACTTGACTCCCATCGAGGATAGCTGATCCACCACGCCCTGGAACTCACTCAAGTGATCCGTAATGGATGTACCATCTTTGTACCGCAGACCCATCATCGTCCGGATCAGGAACAATTTGTTTACCCAGGTCTTTTTCGCGTACAAAGATTCCAGCTTCTCCCACAACGTCTTCGCATGCTCAATATTGGCAACGTGGTTGTACACGTTCTCGTCAACGAACTGCCGCATGTACCCACACACCTGTATATGCTCGAAGTTCCAGTCCTCATCGGATTTGTCACTGGGCTTCTCGGATGCAAATACTGGAAGATGCAGCTTCTTGACGAACAGCAAATCCTTCATCTTGCTCCGCCAATAATGGTAGTTGGTACCATTCAGGTTCACCATGCACACCGGCTTCGCGTCCATCTCTGCTTCCTGGTTTGACTGTCAACTCCTGACACTTCTTTGAACCTGGCTCTGATACCACTCTGTTGGGAACGAAGCACGGAAACCGTTTTCCCAAACCAGAAAGTCCTGCGAGAGAACCGAGCAAAAGCACACAAACCAAAAACGCCAAACACAATCGCAGACACAAAGATTTTTGACGTGGAAAACCCTTGCGGAAAAAACCACGGGACGATCGGAGTCCAACCCTGAAGAACCTCCACTAATGGAATAAAGAGAATACACCCTCTACAAGCTCCTCCCGATCCAACACGGATCACCACAACTCACTTGAAAGAAGAAAATTTTTGAATGCAGACTCCGAAGAACAAGAGATGCCGAAAAATTATTCGTAGCAATCTCTCCCTTCACAATAGTCCTTAATCTTCTCTCTCTCTCAAAGATTGTAAAGCACTCTTTGTTTTTTAGATGATATTACAACTAGCATGCGTCACCCTTTTATAAGCCCTTGGTAACCCATACATGGAAGGCCAATATATGTGGAAACTTCCAATATAAATCAATCATATATTTAATGAAAATCCAATCATAATTAGCTTACCATAATTGGAAACCCAATAATATGGAAAGCTACTGTATGAAGGGTCCAATCATAAATATATAATCAAAGTAAATATGGAAATCCAATCATATATTTCCTTACCATATATGTACCAAAATAAAATCCATGCACTCCCCAAGCTTCTCCGACACACGGATGGCGCTCGTCGCTCTCCGGGATATTCTCCACATAGGTGGGAACCCCACCCACTCCAATACTTAAGATATGACTCAAATTGCGGTTAAAGCAACATTAGATTAAATCTAATTAGAGAGTATCATTGTTCCATATATTAATTAGAGAACCAACTATCACTACTATTGATAAAGATCAGTAACACAACAACTCAGAAACAAACCATGCACAAATTTTAAATGAAGAGTAACACAACAACTGATCAGAAACAAAAATGCACAAATTTCGAATGACAAGCTGGTGAACTCTCTTTAAAATCACCTATATGGTTAACCTGGCCACCCTAGCCAAACAAACTCTATAATCAACCTTCATCTACGCACTCTAGCAAAACAAACTCTGTAGTCAACCTTCATCTACGTTTATATATGTAGTGACTGCAAAAGAAAAGAATTAATTGTCTCAATTATTATATTACATTTCTAAATCCTATTTCCTTATATATACATTATCATGTCTCAAGGATAACTTCCATGTTCCTAAAATCCTATATGTACAATTCACAATAGGCTGATAATATTCCAAAGTTAGTAATACCAAACCCTGTATACTTTTTAAATTATTTTTTAGGGATATTTACAGTAACCTCTCCCCTATCTTTTCAGTTTATTAAACGGACACTAACCTCCTTTATGTTTTATGTTTATTACACGCCCTTTGCTATGTTTTATGTTTGGACACTACTATTTTGCCCGCGATTTGTGACTGCGGGCATAACCGCAAGTCATACGGCGGCCTCCTATTGGTCTGCTGGTCCGGATTTTAAGAGGGTGTAGCCCGGTAATAGCAGGGGCCAATGATTGGCTGCCACGTGGACCTGCGGTCAAATGTTCGTGGTCACAAATCACGGACAAAATATTATTTTCTTTCATATTTTACGTAAATAGTTATTACACTAGCCACCCTTACAACATAAAGGGGAGGGGAGGTCCATGTAATTATTTTTGAAGTAAGAAAATTTCGTTTAATAAACCGAAAATATAGTAGAGGTTAGTGTAAATAACCCTTTGTTTAACTAAGAAATATTCCAAATCCAATTATACCTCTAGGTATATGCGGTTTATGTTAGAAATTTATTATACCCTGTCGATTTATGAGATGAAAAACATAAATTAAATTGCGGAAGCATACCTGAATCCATTGCTAGGCTTGATGGATCTTGAAGCGTTCGTCTCTTTATTGGGTTCGATCTTCCAACTTACTACGATCCTTAATGACAAAGAAGAATCTGAATCCTTTGTCCCTCTCTTTCTGTTGATGGGAATGCAGAAGAGAAAAAGAGAAAATCTCTCTTTTGGTGGCCGTATAAGTTGGGGACCATAACCCTATTGAATACATATATATATATATATATATATATATATATATATATATATATATATATATATATATATATATATATATATATATATATATATGTTGATATTTCTAATTTGGTCCCTCATCAAATTAGAATTATCTCCGGTATCTACACATTAATTCCATGACAATTATACCCTTAAGCCAATTTTCCAAATAGACCACTTTAATTTGCCTTAATTATTTAGATAGCCCAACACAATTAATTTTACATGTGTGATCCATATTATTGAATAATTCCAACAATCTTCCACTGGGCCACATATGTAACCTTATAATTGTGTTAACCTTAGTGAGCTCATAAATTGCTATCTTAATCCTTAGGGTATATCTGGACAATCTCGTCTATTAACCATATCAACATAGGATCAAAGCGGCATTCGTCACATATAGCGTAACTCAACCATCAATGGTCACATATACCAATATAGCTTGTAATAGTCGTATTCTAAAATACGGTATGGGGATTATATAAATATATATTTATTTACTTTTCAAAAAAAAAAAATCCAATTACAATTATTCTCCTACTGTTGAATTTTTTTTTTTAGAATAGTTATTAATTTTATCTAACTATTTACATTTTTATTTGTAAATAGGACCTTAAAATTTTGTTTTGCAATTTTCTAAATTGTTGGGACACCTAATGCATCTATGTGTCCCCATGAGAAAAACCTAGAAAGTGGACACCTCACCATGAAAAAAAAAAGAGAAAAAGCCTAGAAAGGGACACCTCACCCCCTTTTCCCTCTTTAAATAACCCCCCCCCCCCCTCTCTCTCCATACACACATACACACCACACACCCACACATACACACCACCCCCCTATCCCTACCTGCTACTGTCGCCGCCCGTCGCCGCCGCCTGCTGCCGCCGCTGCTCGTTGCCGCCTGCCGCCGCCATCGCCCGCCGGCCGCCGGCCACCTCTTCTTCCTCCTTCATTTCCACCTCCAACACCATCATCTCCATCTCCATCTCCATCCTCCATCACCACCTCCAACACCATTATCTCCATCTCCATCATCACCACCACCATCTTCAAACCCTAACCCCCCTTATCTTCAAAGAAGAAGAAGAAGAAGAAGAAGAAGAAGAAGAAGGATTGGAAGAAGATGAAGATGGAACAAAGAAGAAGGAAGAAGTAATTGAAGAAGAATAAGATCCAAGCCCTAGCCCCAATTCCAAACCCAAATTTTTCTAAGGCAAGTCCTCTTCCCCCTCTCTTCTTGAAATTGTTTCAATATTAGGTTCCCTTAATTTTCTTGAATTAAATTGGTTTAGATTTAATTCTGAAAATTATGAGCACTAGTGATAAATCCAACCTCATAAAATTGTAAGGTGTATATGAGCTTGAATTTGGTAGAAATTATTTACCCAATCTTGTTGTGATATATATATATATATATATATATATATATATATATATATATATATATATATATATATATATATAAAAAGAGGAATGTATTGAAACAACCATGAGACATATTTATGCATGGACACATGTGTTGGACACAATATATGTATGTATACATATATAAATATATATATAGGGATGAGAATTTTTGTCCTTATGATTATAAGTTTTGTAAGTCTTATTATAAAATGGAGCATGACATTCTAGTACTTAGACTTAAAGTGGTAAAGAAATTTTTGAGTAATCTAATATATGTATATTATTACTAATATTTTTGGTATGTCAATATCGGTAAGAAAAAGGGATAGTTAAGACTCTAAATTAAAGATTGTGTTTTCCGTATCTTCCTTACTAAGAAGTTTCCAATACTCATGTATGAAGAAGTCCAACGTATCAAAATTGTAAAACCAATGCATCCAATTCATAATGGTCTTGAGTAAATCCATAGAGATTTTGAATAAATCATTGATTTGTTGATATTTTCTATAATAAAAATTATGTCCAAATTTAAGTTATAGGATAAAATTAACATAAACTTCTCTTACAAGCATTAAAGTACTTTATTTGGGCAACATAATTATGTAGACATTTTTAGCTAGAGTTTTGGACACTTTTACGTCTAATATATATATATATATATATATATATATATATATATATATATATATATATATATATATATATATATATATATATATATATATATAAAATAAAATATATATATATATATATTATTTATATATATATATATTTTTTATTTATATATATATATATATATATATATATATATATATATATATATATATTTATTTATATATATATATATATATATATATATATATATATATATATATATATATTATATATATATATATATATATATATATATGAGAAATTGTGTAATTAGTATAAACACAACCCATGAATTACGTAAATAAACATGAGCACCTGCTACTTATATATACACGTACTTGGACACAACGTGTCGAACACAACATGGACACTCCAAAATCTGAATTTTTGTTGTGATTATATATATATATATATATATATATATATATATATATATATATATATATATATATATATATATTTTATATATATATATATATATATATATATATATATATATATATATATATATATATATATATATATATATTAAAAATATATATATATATATTAAATATATATATATATATATATATATATATATATATAAAATATATATATATATATATATATATATATATATATATATATATATATATATATATATATATATATATATATATATATATATATATATATAAAAGCCATATATATATATATGGTGAGAACGGGAGCTCCCCTGCTCGCCACACCGCTCCCCCCGGCGGTGGTCCTGCTCGGCTGGCCGGCCGGCCCCCTCGGCTCGGCTGGCCCCGCCATCTTCCTCATTCCCCTCGGAGGTTTCCCCCTCTCCCCCCAACTCCCCCCAGGTTGGCCGGCCTCAGCCTGGCCCCCACCCCTTTGGGCCACCGTCCATCTCGCCGGCCTCCCCCCGCCGTGGGGGCTCCCTTCTCGGCGAGCGGCCTCCCCCCTTCCAGCGCCGCCGTCCCCGTCGCCCCCGGCGCCGACGGGCCAGTCGCAGGTCCACCCCAGCCCCGGCAGCTCAGCCTGGCATTCTCGGCCCCTTGCCTGAGACGTCCCCAGCTCTACCGCCGCCCTCCGGTCCCTCTTTCCCTCGGCCCGGCCTCCTCCCTCCTCGTCCTGAGGCGGCGCCTCCGTCCACCGCCGCTCAACCTGCTGCGGCCGCTTTCTTCTCCTTGAAGTGGCCTTCGCCGGCAATGCCCTCCCTCCGTCTCCAGGCTAGCGGCGGCCCCCCCCGGCCCTCTCCCTCTCCCCCCCACCCCCACGTCGCCCTCGGGCCTGCTGGAGGCTCACCTCCCTCACCCCGCCCTGGTCTCCCCTTCCGGCGACACCGGGTGCCCTCTTCCTCCCCCTAGCGGCGGTGCTCTCCCCCTTCCTGCGAGCGCCGAGCCCCCCTCTTGGGCTATCGTGGCCGCACGGCGTCCTCTGGAGCGCTCCTCCCCTTCCCCGGCGTCAGTTGGCCGTCTTCCCCCTGCGGCGACGCCGTCCCCGTCACTCCCCTCCCTTGCCGCCCCCGCGCAACCCTCCGGTCTACGGCGCTCCCTCCGGCTAATGCTGGAGGGTACTCCTCCTCGCCGCTGAGTGGCCCTCCGCCGGCCGAGCACCCCCATGCCACCCCTCTTGCGTGACCGTGCTCTCCCGGTCCCTCTCTCCTCCTTCCCCTCCTCGTCCCCCTCGTCGGCCCTCCGCCGCGACTCTTTTTCTCCCCCTGGCGTCGGGTACCTACCCCCCCTCGGCGGAGGCCCCCTCCCCCCGTTTGGCGGCCCCTTCCCCCCGTCGGCGGATCTGCCGCCGGCCTCGGCGCTGCGCTCTCTCTTTCCCCCCTCCGGCCCCTCGTCGCCTTTCCTCCATCGGAGCCGGGCATCCCGTTCTCAGCCTCCCGCGCCGGACGGACTGTCGGGGCAACCGCTTTGAGATTCCCGCTTGGGGGGCTCGAGGCTCCTCGAGCCGTGCGCCCCCCTCCCCCATCAATCCGTAGGGCTGACCGCACACCTAGGGCCACGCGCTCTTCTCTCGGGCAGCGCCCGATCCAATCCTCACAGGCAACAGCTGTCTGACTGTTCAAAATTTTGAAATTTTGATTTTCAAAATTTCGAAAATTTTGAAAAGTTGGCATATAGGTTTTTGGGTTCCTCCTAAAACCGAATCGTCTTTTATTAAGTAGTTCTACATGTATGTTTTAATTTTCTTCTAATTCAGGGCTTCTTTTGTGTGTTCCAGCCCTGCACTTGTACTGCTCCTCGAGAGCTCACCTTTGCTTTCAATAAAATTCTGTCTTTAAAAAAAATATATATATATATATATATATATATATATATATATATATATATATATATATATCCAATTTTATATGTCTACAATTGGAATTTACACATTTGGGATCTTATGGATTATGAGTATGATACATATATATTAGTGATTGTTTAAATTTTACTTTGAAATACGTGAACTCTACAAATTATCAATTTAAGGCGATATTTCAATTCTGGACAAAATTGTAATTATGCCTAAATGATCGAATTTATCATGAACACTCAGTTAAAATGGGTACTTATAGGTACCAGGATGTTAGGATAACCCACTTGTTAATTTTTTTCAAGTTAGAAATTGCTAGTTGGTACTTTCAAGGGGTTAATATATGAAGTATAAGTTGAATTGAGCATATTAGGATTTAATTTTGGAAATCTATTCACTAAATGTAGAATTAGAAACTTGTTCGATAAAAATGTGCAATAGCTATGTGCTTACTTGAATTATATAGCACCAAAGAATATTGCGAATGAATAAGTGCTAGCATGCTCAGGTAGGAAAATTTTCTTATTTCGATATTTTCTTATTTATTAAACTGCGTGGTTACCGGTGTTGAGAGTTGCTCCACCGAAGGGGTCGGCGAACCCGAATTATTACACTACACCATAATAGGCGATTACCTACGGTTATTACCGTGACAATTATTTTTCGTCACGGTAACAACCGTTACTAGTGAGGCGTGGTTAATACTTAGTCACGGTAATAACCGTTACAAATATTTGTTTTGGTCACGGTTATAACCGTGACAAATAGTTGTTTTGGTAACGGTTATAACTGTGATAGAAGTCCATTTATGTGACGGTTGTAACCGTGACCAATATTCCATTTGTCACAGTTATTAATATTGTAGTTAGTTTGTTTTGTCACAGTTTTTACTGTGACTACATTATTATTTTTCGTTACTATTCTCCACTAATTGTCACAGTTATAACCATTACAATTGGACTATTTAAATTTAAAAAAAAACTAGATTCAACTGGTAACTAAACAATAAACAACACATATCCAATTTCATAATATTTCACTTTCATAATAATTCAACCATTCCAAACCAATAACTAAACCACAAAATTTTCAATAACAATTCCGAGCAAGTAACTAAACCACATAATTTACAATAACAATTCAACCATTCCAAACTTGAAACAAAACCACATAATTTTGAATAACAATTCAACCATTCAAATTAGTAATTAAACCACATAATATTTGATTAATAAGTAACTAAACCACAGGATATTCAATAGCATCCATACATTAATATTTTAATAAGGAAACATTCCATTGTTGGTTTCAATGACAACAAAATAAGGCTCTAGATGCATGAAGCAAACCACAAAATATTTCAAACTTGTGTTTTTGGATAATCAAGATGAGGCTCTCTTGAGGAAGAATGAAAGTGCTTGCATCCATGCTAAAATTGTACATATTCCTGCATGTAAGAGTAAAAGAAGTATCAAATAAAAGCATACAAACTAGTAAAAGAAGTTTAAGGAAAAACAGTTGCTTAATAGAATTTTATAACCTGAAGTACTCCTGAAAGTAACAATGAAAAACAAAACAAAATAATATAAAATGCAAGATGACACGAGCTCCTTCACAAAAAGATATAACCTGCAAAAATAATGGAACATAATTAAGCAAGTGAAAGAAACCAAAAAAATAAAACGAAGATTGATTGGGGACTTTGGGGTTTTCTGTTCTGCACTTGTGCAGACCATTCTTAACTGGTTTTGTCCATAAGCATACTGTCCCCTGCCACCACATTGATTCAGACCATAGAAATAAGGTTCAGTCAACTAAATTCATGATGATCAGTCTCCTCACTCTTTTGTTCAGCCATTTGGGAGAAATGGAGAGGTAGCAGCTAGCACCAAAGACCAGTCCATGACTTGGTCTGTGGATATGGGAAATACAAGGAAGGAGACTTCAATACTTAATGTATCAGTCATGAGTGTGAGTTATTGTGTATCAATTAATTACATCTATCCATGAATGAGAGTCATTAGCTTAATTGAGTTCTGTCCATGTTTTGGGATAAGCTCAGTTCTGACCATACTTTCTTTAGATGAACTTTTCATGTCCATACCTTGTCCACAAACATCTATTCTGTCCCTACCTATTAGTATCTGGTGTTTTAACCTGGAGAAGTCATGTTATACTTAAGAACACTCAGTCACAGAGTCTGTACAATTTGAATGTGTTTCTACCGAAGGAATGCTATCTGTGGCCTGTCCTAATTAAGTTTAAGGTCACCATCTCTATCATTAACCGTGGTTAATATTACGAAATTTTACCATGTGCCTGTAGAGAACAACCATTATCATCAAACACCATTCTGTTAGATACAACCTCAACACTAAGGCAATATCATTCTCTACATCCATCAATTTGATTCAAGTTTTATTGTAAGACATTATATGCTTCATCAAAGCAAAGAAACAGATATACATATTCGTAGCTTAATATGAAGTGAATGTAAGAATATTATTAACTCACAGAAAGCCAACAAAGATCTTTTTTTCATATTCCACACCATCAGACATGCCAAGGTCTCCAATATAATCACCAAGGAGTAGCACATTTGTGATTTGTCCTGTTCTTTACCAACGTGTAGTCGTCGACTCATTTTTGTTAAGCATTATAACAACAATGAGTCGATGAAGTAAAGTCCGAGCTCTCTAGCCTAGTGGTATTAGAGCGGACATCCGGAGGGGCCGGCAAGGTTCGAGCCCCCCAATTGTTTGTGTGTGTGTGATTTCAAAAAGAAAAAAGAAAAGTCGATGAAGTAAACAGCGAAAAACTGTCAGTTGGAAAACCGAAAAAAGGAGGTGTGAAGGATCAGTTAGCGTATAGGAGTAGCTAGAATAGAATCCCAAAAACATTCGAGGAAACAAAGTATAGTATTATAAGTAAAAAAGAAATGTGCTGCATTCTCTAGGTTAAAACAAGAGAAGTATCATATGTTTCTTTGATGAAGTCATTGACGGTGCCCAGAAGAGTCAATTTTTTTCTCATTCACGTATCTGGTGTTTTTTGTAACGATATGTGACCTAGTCATGTTTTTCTCTTTGATTTCTCTCTGATGTGGGTTTGTTACTTTGATGCCCAACACAACCTTGTATAACGAGTATGAAATGGACAAAAATGGACCCAAGAATAGAGTAACACCCCATTGGCAAGTTTTCAAACATAGATCCTAGCCTATCCAAGAGTTGGATACTGATCTCCGGTATTCAACATTTCTGGATGGCGCATCTAAGGAGTGTGAGTGTCTACACGTCTGACACGGGTACAATATTGGCCAACTATTGCAATTACCTTTGCAGTCCACTTTAAACACTGGAGGGTTGAATAAGGTTGTAAAATAACCAACGGATCTATAAAATTACAAGCACTTTATCCCAAAACAATCAAGTAATAGTCTAGAAGGCAGTTCTATGCACAATTGGCAAAACCTGCTTCAGACACTCCTTGGGCCTACTACATCCACTCGTTAAGCAATTCCGCTTGAGATATCCACCATTCCAATTGTCCCAAGGCCCCTTTAACTTTTAAACAAATGCTCACTCTGTGTCAACAAAAATTCTGTCTTCCAAGAAGAGTAACAATCTCCAAAGAGGCTTATGTTTCAGTCTTTCATGCATCATCTTGAGTATCGGTCTAATACCATTCAAGTTTAGTCCCTCCTCTGAGTAAAGTCATCTGATTTTAGTCACAGACACTTAGTACATCAGGGTACAGATGAGTATCGGAGATATATTAACATGGGTTTATATAAATTGGATACAAGTATTATTGGTGATGGAGTATGTATCAGTAGAGAGATTAGAGGGGCCTCGAGCATATACCTTAGATGTGCAGTCCAATTGCCTTAGTATCAGTTGACTGATACTCTAAATTGAGTATCAGACCTTGGTAATTGACCATATTTTTCCTCTTCATTGTATCAATAAATGATGAGCTTGTATGTTCTATTAAACATTCAGTCCACTGCTTTCATGTTAATTGAATCCCTTAGCTAGTTCAGTCCTAGGATGTCTTTAGTTCAGTCCATGGGTACTTACTACTTGCCCAGTCCTTTGGTTGCATGTTATCTATCCCACTTTGATACTTGATGGTATCAGTACATTAGTTATAGTCCAATCTTTAATTCATTTGTATCATGGATAGATAGGTTTATAGTTAGGTGAGTTGGCTTATATGTGAATAGGCATGTGTGTGAGTTTCAAATGGGAAGCTAAGTAGACATAAGATGAGATAACATATGGGGTCGGGCAAGTGCAACAGGTTTGAGAGTCATTGGCCATGCAGGTTATGGAAAAAGGGGATGTGAACTGCATGTAGGCAGCAGGACATGATGGTTAGAGTGTGGGTTTTATACCAGGTTTCTAACATGTAGTGTACATGTTTAAGGCAAGCCACTAACTGTCCTTGCATCTATAAACCTCTGTTCCTATATGTAGCTCTGTTCTGTCCTTCATCCGTCTTGATCCACCCTTGCTAAATACACTACTTAAGTCTTGTTGTCTTTGAATGTTCAGTCCATATTTGTATGGACAGTCCCTGCCCATATTAGTAATTGATGTCTTGCATTCATTAGACTTAGCCATTCATTCATTGCATATAGTTTAATCCATTCCTTCTTGATTGGAATACTTTGGCAATAAATCCTATATTAGATAATGCGAAAGTAACAATGAAATATATTTTCTCATCAAATTGAGCGTACCTCCAAAAGTACACCACCAACCTTCCTCCGAAGCGCTCCATACTGCATAAAGGAAGCTCAAGATCAATATAATCACATAAACACTTTACTATCAACACATACTTATCGTTTGTATATATATACCTATTGTTACAAATATCGGAGCCGTTTGGCTCCCCAAACAAGAAAACCTCCATCATCTATTTCACAAAGAAAAGATATTCCATCTTGTAGATCATCATAAACTGCTGCTTCTGGCTTTATCACCTCGGACACATAAACGATTTTCTCATCATCTTGCACTTTTCTTCCATGACAGGTAGTGTGAGATGCTATAAATCCCTTGGCTACATCCTCTCGTTCCCATCCAAGTAAAATAACATTTTGTTTTCCTCCAGGAGCCGGTCCATCATTGTTATCATGGACAACATGGCCATTATTTTTGTTACCATGGACAACAGGACTATTATTGTTGTTACTAGGGACACGACCGACGGTATTCAAAACATGATTCAAATTTTCTATAGTTTTACTAATATGCACGGAGTTAGACGCCCCTTCTGTCTCGGGCGTGCCAGAAGAAAAAATTGGATTTTGGGGTTGATGTGTAGCGTCGCCACGAGTGAGCAATTCCCGTAACATAACCTCAACAATATCCAACCTTTGGAGAACCTCTGGGTTGGTATTTTTGCTGGCTATTGCCTTTGCTGCTTGTCTAATTTTTACTTGCTTCACCGAGGATGTGGAGCTAACTGCACGACAACGACTCTTTTTATCAACTCCAAAAACTTCAGCAATAGGGTCAGTCTCAAGGTCTTCTAGTCTTGACACACCATCATGACCACTCGCACTTGCAGCTTCTTTTTGCCTCTTTTCTACTGCTTCTAATTCATTCTATGATTTGACATGTTATAAGAAAAATATGAGTTTAAGGAGGCTAAAAAGATTTGAACGATAACATATATGACTGCGAAACTTTATCAATTCTCTTTATCATCCATAAAGGAGCATGAATAGAATGATAACATATATGAAAGCCTTATTTTATACAAATAGAACCTCATTTTGTACTTACATATTTTCCAATGCACATGGAAGCACATTTCCAGTAGCCTTACTTTTGTGGGCTCTCTTCCACGCTTCTGACCGTGTAACACCCTCCGTAGGATGTTCTTCATCCTACAAGTACAAGTAGGAATTAAAAACAGTACTTCGAAGAGCATGGGTAACAATATCAATCTTTTTTGGAGCAAAATTATGGTATAATACACACCAATTCTTCGTATACTCTTTTATAACTTTTCCTTCCAAGAGCATGGGAGATTTTACATTGGGCCTTGTTTTCAGCATTCTTGCGTTGCTCAATCTTCTTTGGAGTATACTCATTCCCGATAAACTTCTCCCACCAGATTTTAACAATATCATCAGGACATTGAGCCAGTGCTAGAGGTTTCGGTAAGTATATTCCTTCTAATTTGTTCTTGATTGTGGCTCGTAGGTGATACTTCATTGTCCTTAAAAATTGTGGAAATTTTGCTTCCAATAGTGGTCGAGCAAGGATGGGATCAATATTGAATTCAAACTCCGTCTGCCACAACAACAATAAAGCATATAAGGCATTCTTTAAGTAGCTGAAACAATTACAAACAATGTTCAAAATATATGTAAAGAAGTAAAACAAAAGAGTGATTTACCATCAACGAATTCCAAATTAAGAACGTCAGTGTACACCTTATCCACATTCCTCCAGTTATCATCACCAATTGGGATGTGAGCTCGAATATATTTTCCACATCTACTACTCCATTTTGTTTCGTCTTTACCTCTAATTACACCATTTGCTTCAATATGGAGCAAGTATCTTTTGTCTTTTGATGGAGGGGGGCTTGTGTTCCCCTAGGATTGGATGACATTCTGCACTCATCAACATATTAGAGCAATAAAAAATATCAAAATGAAGAGGTAGCATACAAGGAGGCTCATTGACAGTGCTGGATTTTGATAATGTGGTATTAATACAATATCCTAACATATCTTATCCACTAAAAGCCTATATCCTACTAATTGATATTAAACTCAAGCCATTCCTTTTTCTTTTTACCTATGACTGATACTAAAACATAAGTGAATGAATATCTAATACTGCAATAACAAAGTAAGGACTGAACTGCATGATTGATCCCAGTAATTAGTCTCCAGCATGCATCTACCAGGAGGTTACATCAACTCATTGGAATAAAAGCTTTGTTGCTGCTGTTGTTGATGTTGATGTTGTATACATAACTCATACTTGAAGCTTAGTGTATAGCATTTTCTAAAATGCAGACTTTTTATGAAGGATAAAAATGGTTCATTGAAGATAACAAAAGGACACAAGTTCTGGATAAAAAAAATTTACTTTCATAATACATGAGGAAAGATAAAAACAAGCATGTAGACTCCGACAAGCCGTAACAAACTGATAACTTTGTCGATGAATCGCTAGCTTGATGTAGTTAGAAGCTATCAAAGTCATGTACTGGATGCACATCAAGAACTTGAAGTATATCCTTTGCAAAAGCATCTTTTGTTAGAAAGCATTCGATGTTTTCTCCAACTATTGCTAGCTAGTGTTGCATATTGACAAGTAACATATATACCATATCAGGTTATAAGAGTACTTCAATTCTGAAAGTTGAAAAAGATTTGGTCCCCATGAAGAATTGATCTATCAACTAATTCTCACTGGTAACTGATCAATTCACTAGCTTATTAGACAACTTGCTTCTTATAATATGGATAGATATCTATACATATCTTCATGAAATCTCGATCGAGGAAGGTGTCTTAATTGAATCCTTTAGCTGGTGAACCATACCTGTTAATGAACTAATCGAAGTTGCGTACATCTGATTGCCAATTAAGATAAATAAAGATTTTGGTTGTAACAGTAGAACATCAATGAGATCAAGAAGATAAGCATATGGCTAGCAGATCTCAAAGAAAACAATATTGTTAAGAACTTGATTGAAGTACTAGTTTCTGAAGTATTAAATGCTTCATAATTTATTGACACTGACAATGCCTAATTAGTAACTATTGACTCTGTCCAGATATAATGTCAAACATTAATTTTGGAGGTTTTATATAGAACCATAGGTTTTATGATTTATCAAGTAGTGTTCATTGACTGATTGCATGCTACTGTAATAGTAAGCTCACTGTGATCAATATTAATGTTAGTAAATGTCAAGCATGATTTTGGAGGTTTTATTTGAGTTTCAAGTACTTTGAAGACAGTTTTCCCTACTTACACTATAATGCTCATGTCCTGTCCCTTTGAGAATTGAAATAACAAAGGACTGAACTAAAATAATAGGGAACTGAACAATGAATATCTAATACAATGACTGATACACTATAATTCAAAGACTGATAACTGATAACATATCAAAAAGGACAAAACTAAATCTAAATCCCCCATTCAGTTAGTTTACTGACTGAATCCCATGCCAAGGGTTGATACAAAGGACAGGGATTAAAGCCTCTAACCCATGTCCATGACTGATACCAATATTAGTATCATGACTGATACATGTATCAATTAGGGACAAAATTAAAGATCCTAAAATTGACACCAATATAGGGGCTGAACAATATAAAAATATGGACCAAAATAGATATATATATAGGACTGAAATATATAACTGATACTGATAGAAAAATAACAACTGATACATGCATACATGGAAGAAACATAGGATTGAGCCAATTGCAAATCCCCCATCAGTTATAAATGATAGTCTAAAACATCATCTAACTGATGCCAACAGCCTAATACACGAGCCCCCTTTATTGGGGATACTTATACAAAGTCATAGGCAAGGACTGAATTAAATGTCTGAACAAATAGGTAATTGACTGAACAAAATAAGCAACGTAATCCCTTCACTACCAAGAATGATACAAGTAAAATGGACTGATACAATATGTACTATGACTGAAACATTATAGAGAAATGAGATTGGACAATGGGACTTAAATTAAATATATAACTGAAAACTAAAGCAAACAGAGGACTAAACTATATAAAGGGGACTGATTTCATAGCCTTAGACTGAAATATTATAACAGGGAATGATACCATAATGATGTTTAAGACTGAAACAAGGAAGTTTAGGACAAAGACTGATGCACTGATACAAAGGTAAATCCTTCAACATACACTGTTTAGTCAACTGCATTAACAGTCCACACTTCAAGTGCAACAATCTAGAACATTAACATTAAAACAGTGCCAAATAGCCACCAAGCTTGTAGTAATGCCCAAAATAGCAACAAACTTGTATTATATTCATTTTTTTCCAATGCATTTTAATAGTGGAGCCAAGTGAGGTTGTTCCACAATACAGGATTGGAAATTTTCTGGTATATTCAGCCCATCAACCTCATCAGTCATTCGTTTTGGAGAACGAAGAACAACCGACCAATCAGAATTTTGAATGTCTACATAAAAAACCTGACTTGCTTCAAATGCAAGAATTGCTGGCTCATCAAACTCCCCGTCAGTGCTCTTCAACTTTTTTAAATTTACCATCAACAAGTTAGAGTTTGGGCATAACTTACAACCATTAGTCTTATCTCCAACATTCACCCAATCACAATAAAACACAACATGGTGAAAGTCATAATAATCAACCTCTATTATCTCTTTGATGATCCATACCAAGTAGTATCATCATCCTTAAAGTTTTGGTCTTTTGAACATGCCCTGAATGTGGTGATTACATCCATGCAAACGCCGCTATCTTGTGTTGCAACCTTGTCGTCGTAACTCAGGGCAGAAAAGATGTAGCCATTGACCCTGTACTTAATATATGCTTTGGCTTGCCGACTTGGTCCACTAATGTATCGCCAGAGCTCTCCATCCATATATTCTTCTTCAATTAACTAGTAAAGCAATAAAGTAATCGCAATTAACTAGCACCACATCAAGTAAATGAGACATATATTATAATTTAAATACACACCTTTTTGTGCAACCAATCAATGAATTTGGATTGTATCACTACGTCGGCCTCTTTAGTGTTACCACGGGACGTAGTTTCCAAAGTCGAACGATAAAAACTAAAAATCATTTAAACTGAATAAAATATAAATAGAAAAGATTTTTTTTTAACAATTCTTTATTCCAAAGACGAGTGATACCTGTAGTACTCTGCTAGTTTCGGTATTTCCAATCTAAAAATTATCCATCTTCGAATTTGTCTCCATTGTACCCCGGTTAACTTAATCATTTTACCCTCTATAATAGAGCGCTCATACACATCATCACCATTTTCAACTAGATAAGATGCGTGAGTTGAACTATGATTACCATCACATGGATTTGGCATGTACTCCATGGCATATCTAACAGACTCTGAAATAAGATATGCCTCGGCAATCGACCCTTCAACATAACGCTTGTTACTAGGAATGTTTTTGCACTCCTTCATAGACCTTATCAAATAGAGAAATTAAACATGTTAGTTTTCATAAAAATCAATAACATTACAATAAGATAATCATCTCACCTTTCAAATGGATACATCCAAATATATCTCGTAGGTCCACAAAGTAGAGCTTGGTCAGCAAGATGCACCATTAGGTGGATACTGATGTCAAAAAAGTGAGGAGGAAAATAATGCTCCAACACACATAATGCCTCAGCGATCATATCTTTTGTAGCTTGGACATGCTTACGATCTAGGATCTTTGAGCACAATATGTTGAAGTATAGACATACTTGCATAATGGCTCTTTTAAGGTCACGATTATTTGGAAATGCATATTGAAGCATGACTGGCAACAAATATTGTATGATGATGTGGTAGTCATGTGACTTCTTTATATGCAAACTGAGTGGTTGAAGACTTACAAGATTGCTCAAGTTATATGCAAATCCTGATGAAAGCTTTAAGCCGTTTAAGACTAGGCAAAGTTGCTGCTTTTGAGCATTGTCCAATGCGTAACCCGAATCTCGTTGCCCTTTTTTATCAAAAAGCAAATTTAGTAAATGTTCAACAACATTCTTCTTAGTGTGCATCAAATCAATACAATATCGTACTTTATGAGATTGCCAATATTCCAAAGAAAAAAGAAAAGACTTTTTATACCACGCTGGTCTTTCTTCATTGACATCATAATTGTCATCATCATCATCATCATCATCATCACCACCACCAACACCCTCAAATGCCATTCGCTTCTTGCCCAAACCTTTCACTAATTTACCTGGTATATAGTTGATGCGGTCAAGCCTTTGCAGAAGGGCCAGTCCATTCAAACATCGCGGATGTTGTCTGTCCTCTCCAGTCTTATACCATCCACGTTTGACTGATCTGAATGGATGATCATCCTTCAAAAATCTTCTATACTTTGTGTACACGTTCTTCCCGCCAATCGTCTCAGACTCCGTCTCAGTAGCACAAATAGGACATGCTTTGTAACCATGTGTTACACAACCTGATAAATTCCCAAATGCTGGAAAATCATGGATCTCCCATAACAATATTGCTCTCAAAGTAAAAGTATGTCGTCTGTCCATGTCAAATGCAGACACTCCTTTCCAAAGTTGTTTCATCTCATCTACAAGGGGTTGCAAGAAAACATCAATATCTTGACTTGGAGGTTTGGGCCCAGGAATGAATAAGCACATCATCTGAAACTGTGATTTCATGCATAATAAAGGCGGCAAATTGTATGGAATAACATAAACAGGCCAACAACTATAATTAACAGATAGAATACCATGTGGATTGAATCCATCGGTCGCTATACCAAGCCAAACGTTCCGTCCCTCATCAGCAAACTCCGGCCACCTGCATTTAAGTGTTCTCCATTCTGCTGAATCACAAGGATGTCGCATTAAGTCCCACGAAGGCTCTACTTCCTTGTGCCATTGCATTTTTTTAGCAATCCATGGTATTGTGTACAATCTCTTCAATCTTGGAATCAGAGGAAAGTGCCTCAAAACTTTTATCGGTTCTTTTGATTCCTTTCTAACCTTTCCGGGCTTCGTTTTTTCTTTAACTTTAAATCGAGGCGTCTGGCATTGAGGGCATGAAGTTGCATCTGTATACTCCTTCCAATACAATATGCAATTATTTTCGCATGCATGGATGCACTTTGCCTTCATTCCTAAATCTCTCATCATTTGCTTCATTATGGGATACTTGTGAGGGAGTGTGTTCCCCTTAGGAAGCCATTCAGTCAAACACTTCAACAATTCTGTCACACTATTTCCCGACCAATTGTACTTCTTCTTTAAGTTATGCAACTCTACAATTACAGATAGAGTTGTGTGTCCATCTTCACAACTAGGATATAATTCTCGCTTGCAATTCTCTTATATTCATAATACTTGTCGACATGGTCAAGACCATAAGCAAAAGAAGTTTCAGGCACTGTATCTGCTTGAGAATTATTTGCACCACCACCTTCACCAACAGGAGCCTCATTGTGTACACCATAAGCATCATCAACCAGGATCTCCAACGCATCCCCGTCATATCGATGCCCTGTATCTTCAATTAGAACTTGATTATGGGTATGATCCTCTTCAACAAATTGTTGTTTAGGACCTACTGTCATATCCATGCCCGACTTTTTCCCATGAAGAAACCAAACATCATATGTCGGAAGCATACCATTAATGATCAAATGCCTTCTAACTTCTTCAAAAGAAGCTCTTTTTGTATTTTTGCATATTTTACAGGGGCAACTACATGTTGTAAGTCCGGGGAGTGAGTGCTTCATTGCAAATTCCATAAAAAATTGAACCCTCTTTGTACTCAAACTTATTTCTATGTGGAATTTTTATCCACCCTTTTGGAATCGATCTTGACATGATAGCAAAAAATTATATCCTCTCTCAAACAATCAATCTAACAAACGAAAAAGATGAATATTAGTAAGATTTTATATCATTTTGAAAACGGTTTAATCGTACAATTGAAAATCTAAAATAGAATGGCTTGATATATAAAAATATATACACACCCTTGTTAGTATTATATAATAAAAATTTCTAATGAGTAGTTTGCAATCAGAACATTGAACTTTTATAAAGCTATAAACTAGAGAAGTCTTTAAAAAACTATAAACTAGACTTGCTTTTATGATACGTATAGACTTGTATAAACTGGGCTTCCTTTTATAGGATACCTACATACTTCCTATAAACTAGACAAGAAGAGGTGATTACACGAACTCGAACCCAAGCTTCGTTGGTCTTGCTTTAGTTACATGGATGCATTCGAGTACTGTGGATCTTGAAGTAACTCAAATTAAAGTCATTTCACACCCAACATAACCAATATTGATACACATTTGTGTATAACCAAATGAAGATCTAATAGTTATCTCTACTAGAAAGACTACATATATAGTAATACACCAAAACTTTATTCAAATGATAGTCCAGTTAATAGTAATAGCAATACACAATGTATATCAATATACATAATAAAAATCTAAGTTGCAGGAGTGGACACACTCATCCTCCAGCCATAGTTTTTCTCAAACAAATCTATTTGGGTTAGGAATATCCTTAAATAGGCTCTCCTAAAACTTAATAAAGTCTGGAGCAAATCCTGACACCATAAACATATTTTCGAGCATTCAAACTGAACCAACAATTTGTTGCATAATATTCAGCAGTCAGTAATAATTACGGAATCAATTTAAAGGCCCAACCACAAATCTGCAGATTTCTTTTTCCAATCAGACAACACTAGACAACAACAATTATTATGATGATCCTCGAGATAACATCAACTACTGATGAGCATTAGAAAGCCTCCAAGGTTTACAAATTTATTTTCTCACCATAAGTTTCTTCTGGGCAACCCCAATCCCTTAAAATAACACAATAAAATAAAAGATTTTGCAAGCACAAAAACTCAAGCTCCCCAAGAAGAAAACTTCATGGCAAAACTCCGGTACAATTACTAACACGACAAATAGGCATGGGATATAGGTCCATTTGGAGAGATGAAACTAAGTTACAGCCTATAAGAAAAAATCTGCACATTCAAAGCATAGGATCCAAAAAAAAAAGAAGAACAAAATAGAGAGAGAAGGATACCTAGGTAGGTCGCTCGTGGCAGGTGGTCTGCTCGAAATCAGAGAGAGGACAAAACCCTAAAATCAAACTAAAATCAGAGAAGACCAAAATCAGAGAAGACTCGAAACCATAACCAAATAGGCGCTGATTGTAGGGAAGTACCTGATTCTCCTGACCAAACCCCTAATATTGGAGGAAAGCCCTGATTCTCCTGACCAAACCAAAATCAAACAATAATTATAAAAAAAATCTTTGTCGAGAGAGAGGGAAAGAAGAAGCGGCGAGAGAGGGAGTCCTCTTCGGGTGTTGAGAGACGGAAGTACCTTTGTCGAGAGAGAGGGAGTCTTCTCTAATTTTGGTCTTATCACAGTGAAAATTTCGTGTCGAGAGAGAGGGAGTCTTCTCTGATTCTCCTGTCGAGAGAGAGGGAAAGAAGAACCGGCGGATTAGGTTTTGTCACAGTAAAAATTTCGTGAAAAAAGCGGGAGGGAAAGAGAAAATAGTGAAATTTTCAGAGGGAAATGAAAGGGGATTAGGTTTTATCACACTTTCTCCAAAGCATGTGACGCAGATTTTGTGAAAAAAATAATTGTCCTCACGGTTATTAGTGTGACTATAATAAAAATAATAATAAAATATAAAATTTGATTTTTCACAACAGTTTTTTAGCTATTGTCATGGTTATAACTATTACTATTTTGTCACGGTAATAACCGTTACAAATTATTAAAAAAACTGTTACAAATTGTATGTTTTGGTGTAGTGTTAACTGTGTGGTTCCGGTATTGAGAGCTGTTCCACCGAAGGGGTCGGCGAACCCGGATTTTAATTCTTATATATATTTGTCTCTTGTGAATTTTCGGAGTCTCTAAATACAAAGGAGACTCTGCCGAAAGTTTTGAAAAATTCAAGAGAGTCAAATTTCCGGCTTTCAGAAAAATCGGGTTATTCCTTAAGACCTAAAATCATTTAGGAAGGATACTTAGTAACAATTAGGAAGCATTGGACGGGGGAGAACAACCTGGATATCCCTAAATAGTACCATAGCATAATTAATTTAAAAAGCTGATCAGTAAATTTTCTACTCGTTCGTAAGGTCACGCGAATCGAGTTCGTGAGGCTTAGCTCACGTATTTCCGTTTGCTCAAGGAGGTAAACTAAGCCCAAGGGAGGCTCTTATTTCGTTTGCTCATGGGAGGTAAACTAAGCCCAAGGGAGGCTCCAGATTATTATATCTATTTCGACAGTAACATCGAATAGGTGATTATTAAGCCCAAGGGAGGCTCCAGGCCGGATACTAAGCACCGTGCCGCCAAATTCAAAGCCTGATCCCAGGTTAACGGGATTGTTGATGAAAAACTATTTTATGAATATTCAAGGATTGTTCTCCAAATTGCATTGCGTTTTAGGGTTAGCCCAAGGGAGACAATTTCAATTTTGTCCAAGGGAGGCAAAATTTATGATAAGCTCAAGGGAAGCTCAGAAATTTTTACATCTATATCGACAGTAACATCGGGTAGATGGTTTAGTCCTTCAAATTTCATCTCATTCTAGAAGGAAATTACTCCATTTTAAATAAAGTTAAAAGGACGTTTATACTACTTTAAATGAATGAAAACTATAACAATATAAATTTGCATATTCCTATTCTCTTAATAGAAAATCTTTATGTTTCATTGCTATTATATTTTTCTTAACCGTTTTTGGCCGAGGACTTGCTTGTCGTTTCTAAACGACCTAGTATTGTTCACAAGGTTTTGTAGCAGTGTACCAAGTAAAGCCGCTATCAGGTACTGAAGGACAACTGGAGATCAAGGACATGATGATACCGTTGAAGACGTTCAAGTTAGAACAAGAATTCTTTTTCTCTACTTGTTTAAGGTATAATTGTATTATTTATAGCTGGGCTCAAAATTGTACTGGGTAGAAGTAGTTATGTTCATGTTCAATTAGTTAGAATGTCTTAGTTTTAGATTATTGTGGACTTAAATTTATGTAAGTTGTGACCTGCTTTTACCTATACACGAACCTTACGGGCGACAATCGCGAATATGGATACTGGTGTATTCGTATGTCACGTAGCCTGGGATGATGTTACGTAACCGGCTCGCCATAATTCTGGGAGCGGGGCGTGACACGTCTTTTAGTGGTGGCCCATGCAGGTCAGACATTGCATAGAGAAAATAGGATAGGATGCAGGTCAGACATTGCATAGAGGAAATAGGATAGGATGCAGGTCAGACATTGCATAGAGGAAACAGGATAAGGTGCAGGTCTGACAACCCAAGGATAGGATATAGGTCAAGTTCTAGGAAAACCTATGCAAGCTGAGATAAGGACAACCCAATGATAAGATATAGGCCAAGTTCTAGAGAAACCTATGCAAGCTGAGAAAAGATGTTGGTCAAGATTTTGGGGAGACCCTATAGGCTAAGGTATAAACTTTAAGATATGTTTTAGGAAATATCCAAGAGATACCAAATAGAATTGTCTATGTTAGACTGTATTTCATAGTGTCTTTACCTAAATAAAATTTCTATAGTGAGTATCTATGATCAGGTGTCCCTACCTAGTCATGGGTAGTATAAGGATAGACATAATCATTCTAGGCCTATTAAGTTAGGGGGAATAGGACAAGTATTCTCGTCTGAGCTGGTAAAAGAATCTAGAAGACTCCTTAAGGATCTTGGACTTGGTATCTCTAGTAAACCCAGAGTTCATATATATATTGAACCATTACATAGTTAGAAATAGTGAAGGGATAAGTATAGATATGAATATATTTTGAATGATTACTGGGTAGGAAATTACTAGCAATAACTTGCCTAGGATTTTGCATAACAGTTATTGTATAGAGTATTATATACATATTATATTAAGAAGCTAATTCCTTATTCCTTACTCCCTCTAGACTTCTATCGACGCCTAAGTCCTGACTCGTTCTCCTTTATTTGTTGAATTTTCTGCGGTCTGGTTATTTCGCAAACCCAACCTACTTCAAAATTTTCATTTTTGTTGCTTCACTTAACATTCACTAAATGAAAATCTAGAATTGTATCCTCAATATTTTCTTCCATTTACATCTCTTCCTGGCATCCCCATTTCAGGAATTGTCCTCTATCTAATATCAATTGCAATTTACTCTTTTGATATTTTTTTTTTCTTTTCTGTGAAGTGAATGCTTTGATTGGAATTTGTGTAAATGATATTTATGTGAATGAATACTTGTTGTGTCTTGAGACCAAAAATTCTCTAATGAATCGTGAAATGAGAAGTTGTTGTAGCCATTCGGACTGGCCATCCAAATTGGCGAGGCACATATTCTCGAAACATGATTCAGGAAATTAATAAATTTTCGGGGATCAAGACATAATTTTTTATAATCAATTTTTGAACTTGATATTCGAATTTTGATTTCATTTTACTCGATTTGGAATTTGAAAAATGTCATTTAAAACAACATATAGTGCTTTTGATAATATAGATTTATGAATTTATCTTATGTTATAATATTATCTATTAGTTTTGATACCATGATAAAATAACGTTGATGATATTTGGAGAACTTGAAATTAAGTATTGCTTTTTGAATATATTTTGGATTACTAAGAATATCATGACCTGTAAAGCTACTTCACAATCATGATTCCTACTCATTCTATGGATATCATTGGCGTGGTAGCAAAATCTGCTGCCATGAATCCTGATAGTGAAACGATATCTTGATTGCAGCCATATGCGCAATGGCGAGGCACAAGATTACTATATCACGCCAAACAAATGAGAATAAGGAATATAATTTTGAATTCAAGGATCATACATGGTTATCGGTTGAAATAACATTGTATCTGACTATTTCATTTGATTATATGGAATTTTAAAAATCTTTTATGATTTCTAGCATTTTCAAATTGTCTTTATTTCCGTGAAGTTACTGATGAATATGTTGCAAGATATTTCATTTTATTATTTAATAAATTACCACTTCATCTCTGTAAGGTGGGTAGAATATTTCATTCTCTCGATAATTGATTTTGTAAAGCTTATATTTACATTTAAATTTCGAGGACGAAATTTTTGTAAGGTGGGTAGAGTGCAATAGTCGTATTCTAAAATACGGTATGGGGATTATATAAATATAAATTTATTTACTATTCAAAAAAAATCTAATTACAATTATTCTCCTACTGTTGAAATTTTGTTTTTAGAATAGTTATTAATTTTATCTAACTATTTACATTTTTATCTGTAAATAGGACCTTAAAATTTTGTTTTGCAATTTTCTAAATTGTTGGGACACCTAATGCATCTATGTGTCCCCATGAGAAAAACCTAGAAAGTGGACACCTCACCATGAAAAAAAGAGAGAGGAAAAGCCTAGAAAGCGACACCTCACCCCCTTTTCCATCTTTAAATAACCCCCCTCTCTCTCCATACACACATACACACCACACACCCACACATACACCCCCCCATCCCTACGTGCAGCTGCCGCCCGCTGCTGCCACCCCGCCGCCGCCGCCGTCTGCCGCCGCCGTCGCCCGCCGGCCGCCGGCCACCCCTCTCTGGGCACCTCTTCTTCCTCCTTCATTTCCACCTCCAACACCATCATCTCCATCTCCATCCTCCATCACCACCTCCAACAACATCATCTCCATCTCCATCTCCATCATCACCACCACCATCATCAAACCCTAACCCCCCTTATCTTCAAAAAAAGAAGAAGAAGAAGAAGAAGAAGAAGAAGAAGAAGAAGAAGAAGAAGAAGAAGGATTGGAAGAAGATGAAGATGGAACAAAGAAGAAGGAAGAAGTAATTGAACATAAGAAGATCCAAGCCCTAGCCTCAATTCCAAACCCAATTTTTTCTAAGGCAAGTCCTGTTCCCCCTCTATTCTTGAAATTGTTCCAATATTATGTTCCCTTAATTTTCTTGAATTAAATTGGTTTAGATTTAATTCTGAAAATTATGAGGACTAGTGATAAATACAACCTCATAAAATTGTAAGGTGTATATGAGCTTGAATTTGGTACAAATTATTTACCCAATCTTGTTGTGATTTATATATATATATATATATATATATATATATATATATATATATATATATATATATATATATATATATAAGAAAAAAAAATATATATATATATATATATATATATATATATATATATATATAAATCAAAATATATATATATATATATATAAAGAGGAATGTATTGAAACAACCATGAGACATATTTATGAATGGACACATGTGTTGGACACAATATATGTATATATACATATATAAATATATATCTAGGGATGAGAATTTTTGTCCTTATGATTATAAGTTTTGTAAGTCTTATCATAAAATGGAGCATGACATTCTAGTGCTTAGACTTAAAGTGGTAAAGAAATTTTTGAGTAATCTAATATATGTATATTATTACTAATATTTTGGTATGTCAATATCGTAAGAAGAAGGGATAGTTAAGACTCTAAATTAAAGATTGTGTTTTCTGTATCCTCCTTACTAAGAAGTTTCCGATACTCATGTATGAAGAAGTCCAACGTATCAAAATTGTAAAACCAATGCATCCAATTCATAAAGGTCTTGAGTAAATCCATAGAGATTTTGAATAAATCATTGATTTGTTGATATTTTCTATAATAAAAATTATGTCCAAATTTAAGTTATAGGATAAAATTAACATAAACTTCTCTTACAAGCATAAAAGTACTTGATTTGGGCAACATAATTATGTAGACATTTTTAGCTAGAGTTTTGGACACTTTTACGTCATATATACATACATATATATATATATATATATATTTTATATATATATATATATATATATATATATATATATATATATATATATATATTTTATATATATATATATATATATATATATATATATATGAGAAATTCTGTAATTAGTATAAACACAACCCATGAATTACGTAAATAAACATGAGCACCTGCTACTTATATATACACGTACTTGGACACAACTTGTCGAACACAACATGGACACTCCAAAATCTGAATTTTTGTTGTGATTTTATATATATATATATATATATATATATATATATATATATATATATATATATATATATATATATATATATATATATATATATATATATATATATATATATATATGTAATACTTTTAACTCAAAATATTAACTCTTATTCCTATTAAAGGGAAGACTACATACATGAATACATATGCATAACCTACTTACATGTATACTAATTTGAGCGTATATGTGTATAAAGAGAGGTGCAAGAACACAACTCAATAATATATATGTATATATGTACCACACACACACACACACACACACACACACACACACACACACATATATATATATATATATATATATATATATATATATATATATATATATATATATATATCGATCCAACCCCCCCACACCCCCACACCCCAAGCACCCCCCGTCTCCCAGGCCCCTCCTCCTCCCTCAGGCAAGCCTGCCTACCCCACCTCGTCTCTGGCGCCAACCGTTCCCCCTACCCCCTTGCTCGCCTTGGCCAGCTCTTCTTCCCTCGGGGGGTCGCACTTCGCTCCCGAGCCCCCGGAGCCCCTCCTCGATTCCACCCCCCTCGGCCACTCCTCCCCTTCCACCTTCGGCTCCGAACTCTCTCAACCCCTGAGCGAGCCCCCTCCCTCCCGTCTTGTCCCTTTGGGTCTTGCTAACTCCGGACCATCCCAACCCTCCTACGCCGCCATGCTCCGTCCGGACCTCCTTCCCTCGAAGGGCATCACCTTCCCAGACGTCCATTTGCCAGATATTGAATACTCCCTTGAGTCTTCTACTCCCGTTATTCCCTTCTCCGAATTGGAAATGTCGTCCCTGTCAACGGCCTTCCCTCACACCTTCATCCTTAAATTCTCCACCGGGTGTCCCAAACTTTCCAGGGTGCAGGAAGCGATCGCAAAATGGAATCTCTCGTCAGACTACCGTGTTGCCCCCCTCGACCCCAGGCACATTCTCCTTCACCTATCTTCAGAACGCGATCACAGGACCGTGTGGTCCAAGGGAACCTGCAAGATTGACACCCACCAGATGAAGATTATCAAGTGGTCGCCAGACTTCAACACCAAAGAAGACTCAGCTACGGTTGCAGCTTGGGTTACCCTTCCCAATCTCCCACTCATCTGCTTTGTTCCCGCAGCGCTAAAGCGCATCGCCAACTCCTTCGGGACGTACGTGACAACGGCTCCCGAGACCAGCAACCTCACCAAAGCCCATTACGCAAAAATCTGTGTTGAACTAGACCTCACTTCAGAACCACCTAACTTCATCAACATCGAGCTAGGCAATCACACCCACACCCAACAAATACTCTACGACAACCACGTGTTGTTCTGCAACCACTGTCACCTAAGAGGCCACCTCCCTAAGAACTGTCATCGCATGCACCCGGAGCTGAAAAAGAAGCAACCCAGGAAAGACAAAGTCAACGAACAACCAGTTGGGGAACCCCCCAAGTCGCCCATTCTTCCTCTACCGAACACTCACATTCGATTCGATTCTAGCATCGGAGTGCCGGATTCCAGCGAAGCCCCGAGCAGGGCCCTGATCCCCTTCATTCCCCAACACATAGAGATCTCCAACCCTTTCGCCATTCTCGAGTCAGAGGACCCGGAGCCCGGATACCCTCTAGAAGGCACCAGCACCCCCGATCTGTCACCCTCATCCCCCTCCCCCTCGCAAGTGGAGGACGCAACCGACTCAGGCAACACAGATCACCGACAACTCCCCTCTAGTCAGGAGGCCGCCCCCCTGGCCACTCTCCCCCCCAAAGACTCCCATCTATCCCCCAGTGCGATCCCAGTCGAAGACGTCCTAGCCATCCTGGGACCCGATCAAGTGAGGAGAGGCATCCAAGTTCTAGCCGCTGGAGCCCCCCTCCAGCAACTGTTGATCGAGAGTGCGCAAGACTCTCTAGCCATTCCCCCGGAGGAGACAGCAGTCGACACTGCTGGCAATCTGATAGGACCCTCTCCCCCCGGTCCACACGAGTGCCACAACCCTAATCTGCCCACAACTTCGATCATCAATCCAGTGGACTCCCAACGGAGCAATTCAGGCTCCGACAAAATCGCCACCATCCAAACCAGATCCGCCGCAAGACGGAACAAAAAAAAAATACCCCACAATCTCTAAATGCTTAACATCCTTTCCTGGAACGTTCGAGGTCTGGCTAATAAACCGACATTACGGAGAATTACCAGTCTTCGGAAAATTCACAAGATTGACATTTTCATCATTATTGAACCCAAAATCCCCTCAAAACGTCTCAAATCCATCCAGTTGGCTTTGGGCCTCCCCACGGCGATCGCCGGCAGACACGACATATGGATTCTCGGGTCGAAGGAGGTTAATCTCGACATCATCCAGGACACCCAACAAGCTCTCTCTTGCTGGATCACCCATCCCACCCTTCCGGAGCGGGCCATCCTGTCTGCAGTCCACGGTAGCTGTGTCATTGCAGAACGGAAATACCTATGGAACGATCTTCTTGACACCTATCTCCACAACACCAACACCCCCTGGCTTTGCATAGGGGATTTCAACGCCGTCACCTGCAGAGACGAGAAGATTGGCGGTCGCCCCCCACCCCTTTCAGCCATGCAAGACTTCAACAATTTCATCTTCAATGCTCACCTCCCTCCTCTTCAGTTCAAAGGCAGCGAATTCACCTGGTGTAACAATCAGGAAGGCGACCGTCGCCAATACTCCCGCCTGGATAGAGCTCTCACCAACGCCCGCTGGCACGATTTGAGAATCAGCTCCACCCTGTCCCACCTCAACTCCACCGAATCCGACCACGCCCTAATCCTGGTGGAAATCAAAAACAAAACCTACCCATCAAAAAAGAACTTCCAATTCCTGGACTTTTGGATCGACTACCCGCAATTCTTGAGCATCGTGGCAGAAGCGTGGAATAGTCAGGACTCCCCCCATCCTCTCACTCGGGTCAGCAACAAGCTCAAAGCCACCAGGAAAGCTCTTTCTATTTGGAGCAAACAAGCATTCGGGGACATCTTCCAAGCGATTCGCGTAGCAGAGGACGATGTCACCCGCGCTGAAGCTTTATTCCTCTCCGACCGTTCCCCTGCGGCTAGGAGAGCCTTGAACCTTACCAAGGCCATTCTCAAATTCAGGCTCAAAGTCGAGACCGACTTCTGGAAACAGAAAGCCAGACTGAAATGGGACAGCGACGGGGACAAGAACTCTAAATACTTCCACGCCTGCGTCAACGGCAAAAGAAACAAACTTTCAATACATCACATCACTGACGAGCAAGGAACCATCAGATCCGATCACAAGGGAATCCAAGAGGCGGCCACAGATTTCTACTCAAAATTATTCGCCAAGGAGAGGGTTCTTAAAGACAACTCCTTCCTTGACCAAATCCCCACCATCATTAACGACTGCGACAATGCTCTGCTGGAGCGCCCTCTGACCGAACAGGAAGTGAAAGACGCGGTGTGGGCCTTAAACGCTCATAGCGCCCCCGGTCCGGACGGCTTCTCTGGCACTTTCTTTCGCACCTGCTGGGATATTATCAAACAAGACATCACCGAAGCGGCGATCGTCTTCCTCGAAGGAGCTCCTTACCCCAAAGCCATCTCCAGCGCCAATCTCATCCTCATCCCGAAAAAAGATAACCCCAACTCCTTCCGCGACTTCCGACCCATCAGCCTTTGCACATTCACCAATAAAATTATCTCCAAGATTATCGCTACCAGAATGGCTGAAACCCTCCCCAAAATCATCTCGGAGGAGCAAAGCGGATTCGTGCGCGGAAGAACCATCCAAGACAACATCATGCTGGCCCAAGAACTTATTACCTGCATGAAATTCCCGGCGAGAGGGGGCAACATCGCCATCAAGATTGACATGGAAAAAGCATACGACAGACTCGATTGGCAATTCATGATCTGGGTCTTCAGAGCTTTCGGATTCTCAGAGAATTGGACTAACATCGTGTGGAGATCCATCAGCAACTCTTGGTTCTCCACAGTTATCAACGGCCAATCCGAGGGATTTTTTAAATCTAGTCGAGGTGTCAGACAAGGCGACCCTCTATCGTCCACGATATTCATCATTGCCGCCGACGCCCTGAGCAGAAACCTAAACAACATGGTCAATACCCCAAACTTCCTGCAATACCACACTGCCAGCGGATGCCCCACCATCACCCACCTGGCTTTCGCCGACGATCTTCTCATCTTCTCGTCCGGGGACGTCGGATCGATGGAGGTGGTTCACAACACCCTGGAGCGGTACTCCAGATGCTCCGGCCAGAAGGTCAACCTATCCAAGAGCGTAATCTACGCCCACCACAATTTCAATATCGAGAACGCGACCAGACTCACCAACCTCTCTTCCATTGCGGTGGCTCATCCTCCTTTCAGCTATCTCGGCTGCCCCCTGGTGTACGGAAAATCTAACGCCAGCATCTTCGAGAATTTGATCACCAAAATCAGAAACAAGATTGATGGTTGGCATAACACAACCCTATCCCCAGGAGGGAAAATTATCCTTATCAAACATGTACTCAACTCCGTCCCCATCCACACCCTGGCGGCCTGCGCCCCTACCAAGAAGGTTATCACGTCTATTGAGCAGATGTTTTGCAACTTCTTCTGGGGGCACAACAAGGGGCAAGACAAACACCACTGGGCCAGCTGGGATACTATGGCATCCCCGATCGCGAACGGCGGGCTAGGATTCACCAAACTCGAGCACATTGTCAAAGCTTTTTCCATGAAACTGTGGTGGAAGTTACGCACAAGCCACAACCTGTGGACCAAGTTCATAAAGGCCAGGTACTTCAAACACATCCACCCAGCGACGGCCACTGCTAACTGCAGATCTTCCGCGGCTTGGCGACGTATTCTTCGTGGCCGTGACTTAGCCGAGCCCGCGATCAGACTCCATCTGGGTACAGGAGAGTCCAACCCTTTCCTGGAAAGGTGGATTGGGGACAACCTTATCCCGAACACTACTGATTCCACTAGAAACACTAAGATTAAAGACCTGTGGAATCCCACCAATAAAGACTGGAATTGGGACAGGATCCGTGATTGGTCAGGCAACGAAACAGTTAACAGCATTCGACAACTCGGACTTACCATCGGGACCGACGCTGACAAGCTGAGGTGGTCGCTGGCAGCTTCAGGAGCATTTTCTGTGAGATCGGCTAGACTCACGTTCCAAGACAACGGCCCAGACCTTTTCATTGCGCGTTACTGGCACTCTTGCATCCCTAAGAAATGGTCCTTTCTCCTATGGAAAGTCATGAGAAAGAAATTGCCAACTGACGACACCCTCAACTCCATCGGTATTAGCCTGGCGTCTGCTTGTAATTGCTGCATCGAGCGTCAGACGGAGACTATTGACCACATCTTCAGGGAAGGGAGCCTCCCTAACAAAATCTGGAGAACCCTCCATCACAACTACAACACCTCTCCAGAAGACGGGCGCTTTATCGATCTTCTGGCCCAATGGGGAGCCGCATCCCACGGCCACCAGATCGTTGCAGCGGCCGCCACCTGGGTAATTTGGAAGAATCGCAACAAAGCAAGATACGAGGGACACCAATACTCAGTCGACCAGCTGATCAGGGAAATTTACCGGCAATGCCGCAAAAGGAGCTCCCTTTGCTCCCACAGATCTCCGGCTTTCGGGCTTCCGTTCTCCTCTTAGTTTTGGCGGCTGCGTCCGCCTTTTCCCCTATCTTTCCTTTTGGTATACTTTTGTCTTGTATACGTGTCTGGCTTCCGCTTTTGGAGCATTGTTTATAAAAAGAGGGGGTTTTTCTTAAAAAAAAAAAAATAAATATATATATATATATATATATATATATATATATATATATATATATATATATATATATATCGATCCAATTTTATATGTCTACAATTGGAATTTCCACATTTGGGATCTTATGGATTATAAATATGATACATATATATATTAGTGATTGTTTAAATTTTACTTTGAAATATGTGAACTCTACAAATTATCAATTTAAGGCGATATTTCAATTCTGGACAAAATTGCAATTATGCCTAAATGATCGAATTTATCA
This sequence comes from Iris pallida, assembly GCA_029216955.1. Taxonomy (NCBI): domain Eukaryota; kingdom Viridiplantae; phylum Streptophyta; class Magnoliopsida; order Asparagales; family Iridaceae; genus Iris; species Iris pallida. Next base: position 5,981,766 of record JANAVB010000800.1, on the reverse strand, counting down.
TGAACACTCAGTTAAAATGGGTATTTATAGGTACTAGGATGTTAGGATAACCCACTTGTTAATTTTTTTCAAGTTAGAAATTGCTAGTTGGTACTTTCAAGGGGTTAATATATGAAGTATAAGTTGAATTGAGAATATTAGGTTTTAATTTTGGAAATCTATTCACTAAATGTAGTATTAGAAACTTTTTCGATAAAAATGTGCAATAGCTATGTGCTTACTTGAATTATGTAGCACCAAAGAATATTGCGAATGAATAAGTGCTAGCATGCTTAGGTATGAAGGAAAATTTTCTTATTTCGATATTTTCTTATTTATTAAACTGCATGGTTACCGGTGTTGAGAGTTGCTCCACCGAAGGGGTCAGCGAACCCAAATTATTAACTGTGTGGTTCCGGTGTTGAGAGTTGCTCCACCGAAGGGGTCGACGAATCCGGATTTTAATTCTTATATATATTTGTCTCTTGTGAATTTTTGGAGTCTCTAAATACAAAGAAGACTCTGCCAAAATTTTTGGAAAATTAAAGAGAGTCAATTCCCGACTTTCAGAAAAATCGGGTTATTCCTTAAGACCTAAAATCATTTAGGAAGGATACTTAGTAACATTTAGGAAGCATTGGGTGGGGGAGAACAACCTGGATATCCCTAAATAGTCCTATAGCATAATTAATTTAAAAAGCTGATCAGTAAATTTTCTACTCGTTCGTAAGGCCATGCGAATCGAGTTTGTGAGGCTTAGCTCACGTATTTCCGTTTGCTCAAGGGAGGCAAACTAAGCCCAAGGGAGGCTCTTATTTCGTTTGCTTAAGGGAGGCAAACTAAGCCCAAGGGAGGCTCCAGATTATTACATCTATTTCGACAGTAACATCGAATAGGTGATTGTTAAGCCCAAGGGAGCCTCCAGGCCGGATACTAAGCACCGTGCCGCCAAATTCACAGCCTGATCCCAGGTTAACGGGATTGTTGATGGAAAACTATTTTATGAATATTCAGGAATTGTTCTCCAAATTGTATTGTATTTTAGGGTTAGCCCAAGGGAGGCAATTTCAATTTTGTCCAAGGGAGGCAAAATTTATGATAAGCTCAAGGGAAGCTCGGAAATTTTTACATCTACATCGACAGTAACATCGGGTAGATGGTTTAGTCCTTCAAATTTCATCTCATTTTAGAAAGAAATTACCCATTTTAAATAAAGTCAAAAGGACGTTTATACTACTTTAAATGAATGAAAACTATAACAATGTAAATTTGCATATTCCTATTCTCTTAATAGAAAATCTTTATGTTTCATTCCTATTATATTTTCCTTAACCATTTTTTGGCCGAGGACTTTCTTATCGTTTCTAAACGACCTAGTATTGTTCACTAGGTTATGTAGCAGTGTACCAAGTGAAGCCGCTATCAGGTACTGAAGGACAACTGGAGATCAAGGACGTGATGATACCATTGAAGACGTTCAAGTTAGAACAAGAATTCTTTTTCTCTACTTGTTTAAGGTATAATTGTATTACTTATAGCTGGGCTCAAAATTGTACTGGGTAGAAATAGTTATGTTCATGTTCATTTAGTTAGAATGTCTTAGTTTTAGATTATTGTGGACTTAAATTTATGTAAGTTGTGACCTGCTTTTACCTATGTACGAACCTTACGGGCGACAATCGCGAATATGGATACTGGCGTATTCGTATGTCGCGTAGCCTGGAGATGATGTTACGTAACCGGCTCGCCATAATTCTGGGAGCATGACGTGACATAGCTAAACGACTTAGATCAATCATGGATGCGTAGCATAGAAATTACACGCAATATGATCAATACATGTCTATTTTCAACTGGTCCTCCTTAACTTTAATGAGATCAATACTTTAACATAATGAAAACAGAATGGACTGAATTTCTATATATCTGTTCAGATAAATATCCAAAATACTTTAATACATAAATGTGTCCAAAACCAAATAGCATCCAAATACATAAAATACAAACTCCCACTAAACTGACATATCATCAAATGAGATAACATCCATATGAGCAGTGTGCTCATGAAAGACCTTGGGTGGTAACCCTTTTGTGAGCGGATCCGCTAACATGGAGTTCGTCCCAATGTGCTCTATGGACACTTCACCATTCTGAATTCTCTCCTTCACAACTCGAAACTTTATGTCAATATGCTTTGACTTATACGAGCTCATGTTGTTATTAAAATATAGTACTGCTGATTTATTGTCACAATATAACTTGAGTGGTCTTTCAACACCCTCCTTAATGCGCAGCCCAGTGACAAAATTTTGCAACCATATTCCATGATTAGATGCCTCAAAATATGCTATAAACTCTGCTGCCATAATGGACGAAGCAATGAGTGTTTGTTTGACACTCTTCCAAGATATAGCTCCTCCAGCTAACATGTAAACATAACCTGACGTGGATCTCCTACTGTCTTGGTATCCAGCAAAATCAGAGTCGGAATACCCTATGATCTCCAGCTGATCTGATCTCCTATAAGTGAGCATGTAATCCTTTATTCTCTGTAAGTATCTCATCACCCGTTTGGCTGCTTTCCAATGATCCATCCCAGGGTTACTTAAATATCTGCCTAGAATTCTAACTATGTATGTAATATCCGGACGCGTACACACCTGAGCAAACATTAGACTCCCCACAGCTGATGAATAGGGGATCAATTTCATTTCCTTAATTTCAAGGCTATTCTTAGGACACTGATTGAGACTGAACTTGTCTCATTTAGTGACTGGGGTGTCACCTGGTTTGCATTCTTGCATGCCAAATCTTTTAAGCACTTTATCGATATAGCACTTTTGTGATAATCCAAGAATACCTCGAGAACGATCTCGATGTATTTGAATTCCTAATACAAAAGAGACGTTACCAAGATCTTTCATCTCAAAGTTATTTGATAGAAATTTCTTAGTGTCATGCAATATGCCTATATCATTTGTGGCAAGCAGTATGTCATCAACATACAAAACCAGAAAAATAATTTTACTCCCACTGAAATTGTGATACACACAATCTTCAACAACGTTAACCTCAAAACCAAATGAGGTAACAACTTAGTAAAATTTATAGTACCACTAACGAGAAGCTTGCTTGAGTCCATAAATATATTTTGTCAATTTGCAAACCATATTCTTTGGATCTACCGACACAAAGTTTTCTGGCTGCACCATATAAATAGTTTCGTCAATGTTACCATTGAGAAACGCCGTTTTGACATCCATTTGATGTAACTCAAGATCAAAATGTGCAACAAGTGCCATGATTGTTCTAAAAAAGTCTTTCGAAGAAACCGGAGAGAAAGTCTCTTTAAAATCAATCCCTTCCTTTTGAGTAAAGGCTTTAGCTACAAGACGTGCTTTATACTTCTCCACATTACCCATCGAATTCGTCTTGGTTTTAAATATCCATTTACAACCAATGGGCCTCACATCTTTTTGTATTGGGACAAGTTTCCAAACTTTATTGTCTTGCATGGACTTATACTCCTCATTCATTGCATCATTCCACTTTTGAGAATTGGAACTTTCCATGGCCTGACGGAAGTTGATTTGATCATCTTTCAATATTCCATGGTCTTCCTCATGTTCCTCGAGAAATATGATAAAATCATCCAAAATTGCATTTCTCTTTTCTTTGGTGGATCGTCTTAATGGCACATATTCTTGAGGTTGTTGAGTTTGTTCCTCAGGAACAACTGCCTCATCTTGAATGGGGGGTGCCTCTATGTTGTCTTGTTGAGGTAGCTCAACATCGACTTGTAGAGGTAAATCAACATTGTCTTGTTGAGGTTCCGGATTCACTTCTTGATCAATGACAGGTACAGAAATATGCACATCGTCAAAAGTGATAGTAGGGATCGTAACAGATTCCTCCTTAAATACAATGTCCCTAACTTTATTTCTTCCCTCAAAGTCAACATCCTAAAAAAATATAGCAGTTCCCGTCTCAAAAATTGTCCTTTTTGTGGGATCGTAAAATTTATAACCCTTGATCGCTCCGCATAGCCAACAAAGTAGCTGCTTACAGTTTTGGGATCCAATTTCTTTTCATATGGCCTATAAGGCCTTGCCTCAGCTGGACAACCCCAAATATGTAAATACATCAAACTAGGTTTTTTGTCTGTCCAAAGCTCATAAGGTGTTTTTGCAGCCGCTTTAGTTGGCACTCTATTCAGAATGTAAGCTGCTGTTTTAAGTGCTTCACCCTAGAGTGACTCTGGTAAGGTAGAATGACTAATCATACTCCTCACCATATCCTTAAGAGTCCTATTTCGTCTTTCAGCTACACCATTCATGCTAGGTGATCCTGGCATGGTGTACTGTGGGACGATTCCACATTCCTCTAGGAATTTAGCAAACGGTCATGGACGTTGTTCACCTGATCCATCAGATCTACCATTGTATTCTCCACCACGGTCAGACCTGACGACTTTTATTCTTCTGTTGAGTTGGTTCTCAACTTCAGCTTTAAATGATTTGAATACGTCCAAAGACTGTGATTTCTCACGAATGAGATATAGGTAGCCGTATCTAGAATAGTCGTCTATGAATGATATAAAATATTCTTGACCATTCCAAGAAGCCGAAGGAAATGGTTCACAGATATCAGTATGAATCAATTCTAAGACTTCTGTAGACCTATTGGCACCTAATCTCTTTGTTTTGGTCTGTTTTCCCTTTTCACATTCAACACAGACATTAAAGTCTGTAAAATCAAGAGAATCCAAAATTCTATCAGACACAAGTCATTCAAGTCTATTTCTAGAGATGTGACCTAATCGCTTGTGCCGTAATGAGGCTGAATTTTCATTATTAATTTTGCGTTTAGTACCACGTGACTCCGCATGCAAGATTTCATTGTAAGATGCAATAGTTTCAAGTGAATATAGGTTATCATAAACATTAAGGGAACCACTACCAACAATATTTGAATTTAAAGATAGACTAAACTTATTGTTTCCAAATGAACAATGATAACCAGATTTGTCCAGTAAGGAAACTGAAACTAAATTCCGTCTAAAAGACGGTACAATAAAAGTATCTATCAAATCCAAATAATAACCGGTTTCCAATAATAACCTAAAATGTCCTATTGCTTCCACTTCTACCGACTTTTCGTCACCCACATAGATGTATCTTTCACCATCAATTGGCTTTCGGTAGCTCAGACAACCTTGTCTAGAAACACTAATATGGGCAGTAGCACCAGAATCTAACCACCATGTGTTTCTAGGTACTGAAGCTTTAACCTCAGAACAGACCAAATTGAGAAATGTACTTTTCCTTATGTGTCCTGACTTGTCACAAAAGAAACAATCCTTAGTTTTATATTGTTGTTTCTTTTGAGCCAGGCCCTCAGCAGCTTCTGTATTTCTTTTCTTTTTGCCCTTAAAATTTATCCCATTAAGCATGGAAATTGAATTCGTATTGGCAGATATTATAGCAACATTAACTGAAAAGAGAACAAAAATAAATAAACATATATGCTCTAATTAATAACCAAAGAATAAAAGATAGTCAAATAAATTCAAATAATGGTGAACCCCATCTCAAGATACCTAGTGCATCATTAATATCAAGTCTTTGGACAGTGATATTAACTGCAAGTGGTACTCTTGGTGTAGTGATCAAACGTTGACAATAAGTCATGTCAAATAATAAGCCTATCTTTGGAGCGGGTTATTATTCACATGTAAACCGTATAATTGTCACACATTTATCACTACAAGTATGTGTGCAATTCGGCCAAGTATTAACCTTCCTTTGGGCCGGCTAATACCCGCATGAATATACACACACAAACATCCGACATCCCTCGTAGACTATATACGCAAGAGAGGTCACTTTGGCGACATCTTGTTTCAATAAGTCTACTTTGAATATTGGACAACTATTGCTAGTCATAAAAGGCAACAAAAAATTGAATGTTGACTAAATTTTATAAAACTGAATCATGTCCAAAAAACTTTATATACATGCATATTTATAAGATTATTACTGAAATAAAGTAATCAAAAGTATAAGCATGAATTTTAATTTGACAAAATTGAATATTACCAACATAATAAAATTCATGTAATAATCTACTGAGAATATGCATCCAGAGAACAACAACAACATATGGAACATGATACCAATACTCTAACATGTTGATCTTAAATAATGCTGTTAACTACTACTTAGCTATAGGTAACAATTTAGACATGTCATGCTAGCTTTAGCCGCCCAAGTTGACTATTCAATATATAATCTCTTAAAATTGCAATAGGAATTTATCCTTGAATAATTGTTAAATACACCTGTTACTCGTAAAGAAGTCATGGGAAGCTAGCTCCCACTGGAAATTTGAAAGCTAGGATATGCAGTATCATATATAGCAAATGGAAAACCAAACAAATCATACTTTTGGCTGGAGTAAAATAAAAGAATATTGATCAATTTTCTAAAATTAACAAACTATGTAATCTTAGAGTTCCATTCTACTTGGCAAAAAATGGAAGAACTTTCCTGTTGGCATTGTAAAAATTATTACTTTTCCATGGACATACAAACCAACGACAAAAGAAACAACCTCTAGACACAATAATGTAGAATGAGAGAGAGAAATCGCTAACCACTTCAGAAAGAGTCTAAAAATAACTTCTACTTGGGATCCCTTGCCCAATTCGGAATTCTGTTATATTTTCTAGAAACAAATTTCCTAGAAATGCTGAACCCATTGATCATAAAAATTTTCATCAAAAAAATTTGGAACCCTAAATTATATCTAACCATCTAGGATTTCCGAACAACAAATATTATTTTGAAACTTCGACCTCATAAATCAAACAAGGGAGGCTCTGATACCACTTGTTAGAAATTTATTGTACCATGTCGATTCATGAGATGAAGAACATAAATTAAATTGCGGAAGCACACCTGAATCCATTGCTAGGCTTGATGGATCTTGAAACGTTCGTCTCTTTATTGGGTTCGATCTTCCAACTTACTACGACCCTTAATGACAAAGAAGAATCCAAATCCTTTGTCCCTCTCTTTCTGTTGATGGGGATGCAGAAGAGAAAAAGAGAAAACCTCTCTTTTGGTGGCCGTATAAGTTGGGGACCATAACCCTAATGAATACACACATATATATATGTGTGTTGATATTTCTAATTTGGCCCCTCATCAAATTAGAATTATCTTCGGTATCTACACATTAATTCCATGACAATTATACCCTTAAGCCAATTTTTCAAATAGACCACTTTAATTTGGCTTAATTATTTAGATAGCCCAATACAATTAATTTTACATGTGTGATCCATATTATTGAATAATTTCAACAGTTTATAATAAGCTTCATAGGTGCAGCGTACTAATTTTGTTTTTTTAACTATGATATATAGAATATTATAGGAATCAATTCATTTATTAATTATTTTAGCAACAGTGTTTATTCCTTTTAGCAGTGTTGCATGGTCGGTCGAATAATATCCAATGGTGGTAGGAATTGCTTTGCACTCGTCTCTTTGTACATTGTTAAACTGAACTTTAGTTTCTTATTCAACAATTTACCTCATAGGAACCCTAGAATTTGTACTATACCAATAGTTCAATGGCATGACATCGCTGATCACATGTTTCTTTATGCTTAGCCCATTTTTTTAAAAAAATTAATATATTTGACAAATAAAGAACAACAATGATGAACCAGAGAGGTCAATGCCACTAATTTAGCACATACAAATGTTTTATCTACATTCACAGTATGTAGCGTTTTTGTATAAGCATGAAAAAGTAAGAAAATCAAAACTCAGCTTGTGAGAACATATATTTTCTAGTAGAAAGCATAATGTTCTATGCAAGGCTTGTGTCACGATCCGATTCCAATATACTGGGTCTGGTCGGATCATGTCCAGCCTGCACCGTTGTGAGACGGGACAGTAAGTTGTGTCAAGCGGTAGTATACAAGTTGATAATTCTAAAATGCGAGAATAAGAAAAACATTTATTTGAACTTTGGAATTTAAAGCTAAATGTCTAGGTGAAATAACCACACGAGCAAATAAACATTTAGTTAAAACATATGTTCTTTATTACAACTGGAAATGGAAAAAACTAAGCAACGACACGACTAGTAGTCCGGGGCTTCCTGGTTAGGTTCAGCTACCTCTTCAGGACTCGGATCGGGTCCGTAGAAGGAACTAAAGGCGAGCTCCTCGTCTTCGCAATCACCTAAAATGTTGGTCTCCAGTCAGGAGAGGAGCAAGAACATATATCAACATCCAGCATTCTAAATAATAATAATGATGCAAGGACAGTTTAAAAGCATTATATATATTTTTCCTAGATAATAAATAAGAAAACATCAAGCAAGAATCTCAGTGCTACAATGATCCAATCTACAATGAGTCAATAGTGATTTTGAGCGTATAGCTGATCTGTGACCGGCTGATAGATTCAATGTATATACTAACATTTTGGCCAAATGATAGTATACGGTACTGCTCAACTGTCACGTCCCGATTCAGGAAATTATTCGCTTCCTCTTTGATTCATGCCGAATAGTTCGTCCTCACTAAGGCATGATGTCGTACAAGTCTGAAATTGTACTTGTACAAGGCGTGCCGTGTTCGTTTTTATAAAAGAGACATTTTGAATAGAGATTCGCAGCAAGTTAACAAAGAAGTTGGACAACACAGATATGATCTGAAATAAGCTCTTTATTGATATCTTTGAAAATACAGAAAATATAAGGCTCTCAAATAGCCGAGATGAAGTGCCAAACTTGGCTACAACTTGCAGAAATATTAAAATGAGATACAACCTGTTCCATACATCATATTTCTTTATTAATAATACGGCAATAACCACCTTCAGCAACATGCCTTCTTCTTCAAGTGGAAACTTCAAGAACGTATGAACCTTCTAAAGAGTCAGACAACAAGCCTTCAGCGTTCTAAGATTATCCACGAGGTTCCCGGCACCTGTGGAGATGAGGGTCAGTACATTGCCACATATGTACTGGTGAGCGGCCGTAACCAATCTCACCATAAATCAACAGTAGTAAATTACATGAATGTTCACTATTGATTTGTGATCTTTCTATCTTGTCTTAGGGTCCGTTAACAATTCATATACTTGATAAGAAATATAAGAAGCACACAGTGATGTTAGAAACAAAAGCAATTCATATTGTTCTAACATAAGGAATTTGTGTTGATCACCAATTTGGTGAATCTTACCCACGGTCGATAGCCATCCCTGTATATTTATGAATACCACTTACTCTTGCCTGCATAAGATATTGTTAGCTATGACACCTGTCTATATGAAGGTCACTGGCGACACGCCATCTTGGACCGTCTTACTGGTATAACGGTGCTCTTGCAGTGCAGTAGCTAGCTCCACTGCAAGTCATGTATACCGATACAAGTACGTCGGCATCAATCCTTGTTCCCCTAGGATGAACCGGGTCTGTGGCCGTGAATTACCGCTCTGAAAACTACCTTGTGCACAAGTTGTCCATGACCATGCACGTAATGCAACTTAACTAATAAGAGACATAACATGCATGATAATAGCATCTTCCACACATAAGTCATAGTTCTTATTTCATCTTGCCAACTTGCCATCTTACCATCTTGCCATCTTATTATCTTGCCATCTTACCTTGAGCCATAGGATCGGATACTCATTTATCCAACCGAGGGACTATTCATTAGTGTTATCATTCTTTCGAACCGAAGTCCGATATACTTACCGCCCAATACTTGGGTCTTTGCGTCACCTGTTCAACAATTCATATTACAACATACAAGCATCATTTGATTTGCAACATAAGCCTAGCCATGTGATAATTTATCTTTTATTATCTTTTCGAGTTATTACTAGGCATATTTCATTAAGCACCGAACGCAATAACAAGTCTACCATTGTTACGCGCGAAGATTAAGGATCGTCGAAGGATCAAAGCCATTCACTTGTTGGTGAATTGCCGAGACAAAGAGGTCTTCCACGCAATGTCAAGCTCGGTTCACTGCGTTAGCACCAATGTCTGATCAGTATACTTCTTCTCTTTCTCTCAGTGATTCGATATCAAATGCGTAGACAGTAAAAGTAAATCCATGAAAACATTCATCGAAAATAATCATAAAAATGCACACAAAAGCCAACAGCAAAAGCGACATCGAAAACCATCAGGACAACAGTCTCGAGGCAAGCGACTCTTATATAGAACTCTTCTTCCAAGACCCGTGCCATTGCATCTTGGGCATCATTTCAAAAGAGTCCAATCCATAACGAAAAAAGGATCTCAATTCATTATCTCGCGATCCTGGTAAAGTTTTCCAAGTCTCATCCGACTCGGTCATTTGGCCGCTAGCCTAATCCATGCTCCGCAACGGGATTCAGGACATTACATATTAATACACTAACAAAAAGTTTCATCCCTGAAACTTAAACACAAACCTACCTAGATCAAATAACGAAGGAAACTTTTCCTTCATATCCGCTTCAAGTTCCTAAGTCGAATCCTCGACAGAATGATTTCTCCAAAGCACTCGAACAAAAAGAAGAATTCTATTCTGCAAAACTTTATCCTTCCTATCCAAAATCTATACGGGCTCCTCCACATAAGACAAATAAGCTCTTAGCCCTAACCGACCGAAGTCTACCACATGACTTGAATCATGCACATACTTCCGTAGTTGGAAAATATGGAAGATATCGTGCACTCCATCCAATGTCGGTGGTAACGCGATCTGATAGGCAACTGGGCCGACTCGCTTAAGGATTTCAAACGGGCCAACAAATCTCGGACTTAACTTCCTCTTCGTACCGAATCGTATAACTCCGCGCATCGGTGACACTTTCAGAAATATATGATCGCCTACCACAAATTACAATGGTCGTCGATGAGTATCCGTATAACTCTTCTGCCGACTTTGTGCCACAAGTAACTTCTCTCGAATCATGCGGGCCTTCTCGACGGCCTGTTCCACCATCTCTGGACGAAGTACCTGTCATTCATCGACTTCATCCCAACAAATCGGAGACCGACACTTTCGCCCGTATAATGCTTCATACGGAGCCATCTGTATAATCGAATGGTAACTGTTATTGTAGGCAAATTCTGCTAGCGACAAGTGAGTGCACAACTAGTTTTTAGATCAATTGTACAAAGCCATAGCATGCCCTCAAGTATCTGATTCACCCTCTCAGTCTGGCCATCGGTCTGCGGATGGTATGCAGAACTGAATTTCAATTGCGTTCCCATGGCCGAATGTAAACTAACCCAAAAATGCGATACAAATCTTCCATCCCGATCCGACACTATTGATGTCGGCACCCCATGTAATCGGACAATTTCATCCAAGTATAGCTGAGCTAACCGATCGACGCTCCATGTGATTTTCATTGCAAAAAAATGTGCAGATTTGGTTAATCGATCAAAGATGACCCAAATTGCATCATTCCTCCGCTGCGTCTTCAGCAAGCCAACTATAAAATCAATGGTTATATGATCCCACTTCCATTCTGGGATCGCGAGGTTCTACATCTCCTCGCCGGGCCTCTGGTTTTCTACCTTGAATCGTTGACAAGCTAAACATCGCGAGACAAAGAGGGCCACATATCGTTTCATACCATGCCACCAGAAGGTCGTACGCAAATCTTTATTCATTTTTGTACTTCCCGGGTGCAACGAATACTTGGCATAATAGGCCTCCGTCAAGATTTCTTTTCGGAGTTCTTCATCCTTTGGGACACATAGCCTCCCCTTGAGTCGTCGCGATCCGTCCTCATGCCTGGGGAAGTCGCTTGCTTCACCCCTTTCTATCATTCCGCCAATCATAATCAAGAACTCAACCGCCCTCTGTGTAGTCTTAATCTTTACTAACAAACTCGGCTCAAGTTGAAGTTGAGCCAGTTGTGCATTGCGGCCACGAATCTGGAGCGCAATTCCCATGCTCTCTAATTCTTCCAGTATTTGTTTGTCAATACTGATTGATCCCCAAAGTTCTGGCTCAACGCGTCCGCCACCACATTGCCTTTTTCTGGGATATACACGATCGTCAAGTCATAATCTTTTATAATCTCCAACCAACGTCTTTGCCACAAATTTAAATCCTTTTGAGTAAAGATGTACTTCAGGCTCTTATGATCGGTGAAGATCTCGTAAGCCACTCCATACAAGTAATGCCGCCATAATTTCAATGCAAACACTATCGCTGCCAATTTCAAATCGTGCGTTGGACAATTTTTCTCGTGCAGCTTAGCCTGTCTTGAGGCATACGATATCACTTTCCCTCTCTGAGTCAATACACATCCCAAACCCAATCCGGACGCATTACTGTATATCTGGAATCCCTCGGCTCCGTCTGGAAGTATAAGGATTGGAGCTGACATGAGACGTTGCTTTAGATTTTGAAAGCTAGCCTCTCACTCGTCAGTCCAATCAAATGCAACTCCCTTCTGGGTTAGCCGAGTTAAAGGTGCTGCCACTTTCGAAAAATCCTTGACAAACTTTCTGTAGTAGCCTGCCAAGCCGAGGAAACTTCGGATCTCGCTTGCCGACGTGGGTTGCTTCCAATCTATTACGGCTTCAATTTTCTTTGGGTCAACGGACATACCTTTCGCTGAGATAACGTGCCCTAGAAACGACACGCTACTCGTCCAAAATTCACACTTGCTTAACTTGACATAGAGCTAATTTTCCCATAGAGTCTGTAACACTATTCTTAAATGCTCTGCATGGTCCTCTCTGCACTTCGAGTAAATTAGGATATCATCGATGCACGACCGCAAATTTATCCAAAAAGGACCGGAAGACTCTGTTCATCATATCCATGAAAGCGGCAGGAGCGTTGGTCAGTCCGAAGGGCATGACCAAGAATTCATAGTGTCCATATCTGGTTCGGAATGCTGAGTTAGGAACGTCATCTGGTTTGATCTTCAACTGATGATAGCCTGAGCAAAGGTCAATCTTTGAAAATACAGACGCCCCTTGCAACTGATCGAAGAGGTCGTCTATTCGAGGCAATGGGTACTTGTTCCGAATTGTAACTTTGTTTAGCTCGCGATAGTCGATGCACAGTTGCATCGATCCATCTTTCTTCTTCACAAATAGCACCGGAGCACCCCACGAAATACTGGGTCTGATATATCTCCTGTCCAATAATTTTTGTAACTGCACTTTGAGTTCCTTTAATTCAGCAGGCGCCATCCTGTACGGAGCCCTTGAGATCGGACAAGCATCTGGAAATGTATCGATAGTGAATTCAATCTTCCGGTCTGGAGGCATTCCGGGTATCTCGTCAGGAAACACATCAGAAAATTCTGCCACGACTTCAGTGTTAGCTGAGTCTGCACCATTCTTGCGTGTGTCTCGAATAGAAACAAGGTACTATTTGCAGCCAGAATGTAACATTCGTCGGGCTGTAGTAGCTGAAATCACCATCGATGCCTTTATCGACGAACTGGCCGAGTAAGAGAATTCTGTTTCTCCAGGTAGTCGAAACATAACTCGCTTCTTCGTATAGTCGATCGTCGCACAACATGCACTTAACCAATCCATTCCCAGAATGATATCATAATCCTTGATATCGAGCACGATTATGTCCAATAATAGCTTTCTCTTCCCGATACATATGTAACCATCCCTACATATCATGTTAGTAGGCATCTCCACTCCTGATGGAGTACTAACACTAAGATATACATTCAGCATTGACATTTTTATTTCATGTTCCTTAACATAATCTTCAGATATAAAACTATATGTGGCACCAGAATCAAAAAAAGTACACGCAGGAATGCCATTAAATAACAATATACCTGTCACGATAGTATCTGATGCAAGTGCTTCTTCCTGAGTCAATGCAAAGACTCGGCCCTGAGCATCGGGTCTCTGATTCTGTGGTGGTTTATGGGGTCATGGTGCCTGTCCACAATTTTGTTAATACTGGTGATGAGGCTGCTGCCTCGGAAGGTTCTGGTTGCCCCTTCCCGGACAGTTGCGAGACATGTGGCCGAATTGACCACACTTAAAGCATCCTCCCTCTAGGACATTGCACTCATTAGCAGAGTGCCCTCTGTTGCGGTACTTGTTGCAGAACGACCCAATATGATTGGGTCTCTGATAGCCACCATGATTCTGGCACTTTGGCGCCTCATATCTACCCCCATTGTTCGGTCTCTTATGATGCATATTCTGTACCGACGCTTGCACTGGCGCCGTTGCAGGATAGTATGGGTGCAACTCTTTTGCGTGCTCATAAGACTCCTAAAAAGTCTTATACTTCTGAACCACAACTTGAGCCTTCAGAGCAGGCCTCAAGCCCTGCTCAAACCGACGAGCCTTAGATGCTTCGTCAGTAAGCTTTGTAATTGCATACTGAGACAGTCTTGAGAATTCTGCCTCACCTTCACCGTCAAGTTTTCCTGTTCGAGCTTTTGAAATTTCAATTCCTTAGCTCGCTGCTCAGTCGAAAAAAAATACTGAGCCAGAAAGGCCTTCCGGAACATCTGCCAAGTAATTTTTGTTGTCCCATTCACCCCAGCAAGGATCCTTTTCAGACCTTGCCACCAGTAGCGTGCATTGGAAACTAGCAGTAGTTTCACGCACGATACCCTCTTGGATCTATTAACACCCAAGGCTTCCAGGTGGTCCTCCACTTCAACTAGCCAATCCATAGCAATGGTGGCTTCTTCTATCCCTTTGAATTCTTTGTTGCAGATTTTCTTAAACTTTGTAATATCGGTCACAGCAGTTGTTTTCTTAGCCCCAAGGGTTCCTCTGCCTCCACAATCTCTCTCTCCCTTGAGACTGGAGTGCCTTGAGCCCCATTTTTTACTACTGATCGGACCAACTGTCGCAGGGTATCTAGCTTTTGTTGGGCTTCAAATTGCTTTGCGTTTTGCCTCTGCTGGCTTTCCATCATAGCCAGCATCCTCTCCATCGGGTCGGTTAAGGCTACCGCCCTTGAGCTACTCGTATTGTTCGTGGTACCCGCCTTCGTCATCTCTGCAAAAACAGAGAAGCTTGTTAGTCTCATAAAATATTTATGGACTTATTGTATGGAACATCTCATTTCGGGACATTAAAACCAAAGTTTTCAAAAATCAATAAAGCTTGTGTCATTTTTGAAATCTCAAAACCAAGAAATTTCCAAGAAATTAAAACCGTGCTCTGATACCAAACTGTCACGCCCCGATTCGGAGAATCGTTCGCCTCCGCTTTGATTCACGCCGAATCGTTCATCATCATTAAGGCGTGATGTCGTACAAGTCTGGAATTGCACTTGTACAAGGCGTGTCGTGTTCCTTTTTATAAAAAAGACATTTTGGATAGAGATTCGCAACAAGTTAACAAAGAAGTTGGACAACACAGATATGATCTAAAATAAGCTCTTTATTGATATCTTTGAAAATAGAGAAAACATAAGGCTCTCAAACTGTCACGCCCCGATTCGGGGAATCGTTCGCCTCCATTTTGATTCATGTCGAATCGTTCGTCCTCGTTAATGTGTGATGTCGTACAAGTCTGGAATTACACTTGTACAAGGCGTGTCATGTTCCCTTTTATAAAAAAGATATTTTGAATAGAGATTCGCAACAAGTTAACAAAGAAGTTGGACAACACAAATATGATCTGAAATAAGCTCTTTATTGATATCTTTAAAAATACAGAGAATATAAGGCTCTCAAACAGCCAAGATGAAATGGCAAACTTGGCTACAATTTGCAGAAATATTGAAATGAGATACAACTTATTCCATACATCATATCCATTTATTAATAATGCGGCAATAACCACCTTCAGCAAAATGCCTTCTTCTTCAAGTGGAAACTTCAAGAACGTATGAAGCTTCTAAAGAGTCGGACAGCAAGCCTTCAACGTCTAAGATTATCCACGATGTTCCCGGCACCTGTGGAGACGAGGATCAGTACATTGCCACATATGTACTGGTGAGCGGCCGTAACCAATCTCACCATAAATCAACAATAGTGAATTACATGAATGTTCACTATTGATTTGTAATCTTTCTATCTTGTCTTAGGGTCCATTAACAATTCATATACTTGATAAGAAATATAAGAAGCACACAGTGATGTTAGAAACATAAGCAATTCATGTTGTTCTAATATAAGGAATTCATGTTGATCACCAATTTGGTGAATCTTACCCACGGTCGATAGCCATCCCTGTATATTTATGAATACCACTTACTCTTGCCTATATAAGACATTGTTAGCTATGACACCTGTCTATATGAAGGTCACTGGCGATACGCCATCTTGGACCGTCTTACTGGTATAACGGTGCCTTTGCAGTGCAGGTAGGTAGCCCCACTGCAAGTCCCGTATACCGATACCAGTACGTCGAAATCAATCCTTGTTCCTCCTAGGACGAACCGGGTCCGTGGCCGCGGATTACCGTTCTGGGAACTACCTTGTGCACAAGTTGTCCATGACCATGCACGTAATACAACTAATAAGAGACATAACATGCATGATAATAACATCTTCCACACATAAGTCGTAGTTCTTATTTCATCTTGCCAACTTGCCATCTTACCATCTTACCATCTTGCCATCTTACCTTGAGCCATAGGCTCGGATACTCATTTATTCAACCGAGGGACTATTCATTAGTGTTATCATTCTTTCAAACCGAAGTCCGATATACTTACCGCCCAATACTTGGGTCTTTGCGTCACCTGTTCAACAATTCATATTGCAACATACAAGCATTATTTGATTTGCAACATAAGCCTAGCCATGTGATAATTTATCTTTCATTATCTTTTTGAGTTATTACTAGGCATCTTTTATTAAGCACCGAACGCAATAACAAGTCTACCATTGTTATACACGAAGATTAAGGATCGTCGAAGGATAAAAGCCGCTCACTTGTTAGTGAATTGCTGAAACAAAGAGGTCTTCCGTGGGGATGTGCTGCTCCGCGCGGGGGACCGGGGACGCGGCCAGGGCTGGCGCACTGTCACAACCCGCACCCGGAGTGAGGGCACGAGTGCGTGACAGCGTCTCAGCCTACGCCACAGAAACGGCATAGAACGCTGTCTAGGTCTACTATCTAACAACAATTATAATATCAAAACCTGTCGAGAATGGTCAACTCCGAACGGAGGACAAATAATGACAATATAATATACTCAATCACAAACTCTAAGAAGGATAGATGATACTGAAAGATAAAGACAATAAGATATGAAAATATTATCCAGAAACTCCAACACAAAAATAATACAAGTCCAGAGTCAACAATCTCAAATACAAATACTAAAATAATAACATGTCCAAGTGTAATCTGGAGACAAAGTCTAATACCAAACTAAACTAGCTAAACTATACTAATGCCTCATTGGATGGAACTAACCCCTGCTGGACAAGTGTCTCCCGGTCTACGCCTACTACGTCATAAGGACAATAGTAGTTAGGACACTCGTCCTCGCCATAATCTGTAAAATTTTGTCAACATATCCAGTCAGGATGGAACGAGCACAAATCTTCGATAACAGTTCTAGTTAGACGATATAGAACATATAGTAGTAAATAGAAAGAATATACAAGGTAAAATGATACGTACATGAATCATGGTAAGGCATATCACGACTGTAGACGAATGTAAGAGCAAGAGGACGGTGTATATCATGTACGGGAATCAAGAACTACTATCTATGTGAGTTTAACACTAGTTTCAACATGTGATCGGCTTAGAAACTTGCACAGAAAAATGGTCTGGCTAATCATACGTGCGGTGTATGATTAACACTCACAAAAAAAATAATATCTTGCACAAGAAGGATTTGATCACATATATATGCTATTACCTCCGTCCCTGACTAGTATAGTGGATCCAACCATGACACATCATGACACAAGATTCTCTGAGAAGGTAGCTAGCCTTCGTAGGAATCATGTCTATACAATACACAAGGAACAAGGACAAGGCTTGTATAAGATATACCAGAGAATATAAAAAATAACATCTCATGACGGGATCCAGACAAATACCAATCCGTGTGAACAATGTGTCAAAAGAACAAGGATATCTACACTAAATACAAGACACATAGACGATATCATAAAACAGAAATACTATAAGAGAATGTACTCGCCTGAGATCTGGTAGAAAATGTCAACAGTGTTTCGAGGCTCAGAGTGAAGTCACAGACCTAAAAATGAGATATACATGAGTTAAATAGGGTTTAACAGTATTAGGCATGATTTCTAGGGTATGCTATGCCAATCTAGGTCAAACTCAGTCAAACTAAGTCACACCAAGTCAAACTAAGTCACACTAGGCCATCAAAGTCAAACTAGATCAAACTAAATCAAGTTAGGTCAAACAAAGTCAAACTAGGTCAAGCTAAGTCAAACAAAGTCAAACTAGGTCAAGCTAAGTCAAACAAAGTCAAACTAGGTCAAGCTAAGTCAAACAAAGTCAAACAAGGTCAAGCTAAGTCAAACTAGATCAAGGGTTGACCTACAGTTGACTTTTGGTCAACTGGTCAACTCTGATCAACTCCTAATCCATTCTAGGTTAAACTGGGTCAATGGTTGACTCACAGTTGACTTTTGGTCAACCGATCAACTCTGGTTAATTCCTAGTCCATTCTAGGTCAAATTGGATCAGTGGTTGACTCATAGTTGACTTTTGGTCAACTGGTCAACTTCTAGTCCATTCTAGGTTAAATGTTGACTCTACTTTGACTTTTAGTCAAAACAGTCAACCTTGGTCATATAAGGTCAAATCTAAGTCAAATATCATATTCCTAACCATTACCTACCAAGATACCATATACATTGGTCCTATTGGTATCCCAATACCAATACCTTGGTTTAGGTATAAATACCTTAGTCTCCAATACCAATACTTTGGCTATCTAGTATCTACCCATCTACCTCAAGCCATTAGATAACCAATACCTTAGTATCTAGCCTCTAACCATCCACCCTAAAATATTAGATAGACATACATTAGTATCTAATACCTTAGTATAAAGTAAACCCCCTCCACCTTGTAGGAAAATCCATTACCTTGTAGGTAAAATACATTACCTTAAGGTAATGGACAAAACTAAGGTATTCCTAAGACTATTTATTTTTAGTCTATGAATTCGGTCAATACAAACCAACCGTCAGGACGAGAACTAAATACTTTTTGAATAATATGGAGCCTTAAGCGCAAATTTTAAATATTATACGAGATCCTAAAACTAAATAACCCTAAAAATAATAATAAACAATCAACTTTTCTTTTTTTACAAAACTATAATTTACCTTTTTCTAAAGCAAAGCAAGAGTTCAGAAAAATGTTCATGACCATTCTAAATAATTTTAGCATTTGAAAATCATGTTTTTATTTAATTATTATTTAATTTAAAATTTTAACAAAACACTTTATTCTCTGTAAATATATATATTTTTGTCATTAGTCTAAACTTATGCAATAAGTCCTGAATAAATAAATTATAGGATGATATAATTTGCATTCTTCTCAAAAGACAAAGGAAAATTGAAACATTCTCATCACATCTATTGTAATTAAACTAGTTAGATATGATCAAAATTGTTTACTAGTTTCACTTATATGGATGATGAATGATTAACAAAAAACCGACAGCTTCAATGTTTTGGCACTAGACACGTCCAGCAAGGGAAGTTTTGGTTCGGAAAATATTATATAGTCGAGAGTTCTATATTCTCGGGAACCAAAGTTTTGGTAGTGAAATTCTTCGAGAACTTATATTTTCGTATTTGGTGACTATATAAATATTTCCGAAAAAATAATGAATAATAAAAAACTGAAAATAAAAATAAAAATAAAAAATGAGAAAAAACCAAAAATAAAACAACAAAGAAAATTCTTTAAAACTGAAAAAAGATAAAAAAAAACAAAATAAATCTTAAAAAAAGTTAAAAAGATTAAAAAACTGAAAAAAAAAACAAAAAAAATTCTTACAAAATGAAAAAATAACAAAACAAATTTTTTTTTTTTTGAAAACATGAGAAAAGGATAAAAGAACAGAAAAAATAAATAAAAAAGAGTACGAAAAGCAAAAAAATACAATTTTTTTTTGTCCAGACAAAAATTATATACCCACATATTCTTAATTATCATGTTTTGTGAAAAAAATTATTTATTCGGATATTCTTAATTTTCGGAAATAACTTTTATAACCTAAATCAAACATAACAATAAAATTGTCACCTTAAATTTATTCAGTAATAAAAAAAAATTGTGTACCAAATGTCTCCTACAAGTTTACGCAATAGAATGCATGCGTGCTGCAACTAGACTGCGAAAAGATAGCTTAAATATTATTGACCAAGAATGAAGCCGACTACAGAATACTGTTTGTTCATGGATCTAGCTCTCTTGGTAAGATCCATTGCTTGCAAGAGAAAAATGTCAGAGAAAAGGAAATTAAAAGAAAAAGCTTACTGGAAAAGTGGAATATATCTTTTGTTCTTAGACGTCATGCCGTAAAGAAAATCACTATTTCCTGAAAAAGTTTCCGGATTGAAAACTCAAAGATCTTTGCATAGTAAGTAGCAACATTGGATACTCGATTCTTTTGACTCGGCTGTCCTTGCAATCATTTATCACTACAAGTGGGTGTGAAAGTGGCAGATTTTGAGCAACTTTTACTGGTTAAAGATTAAAGAGGGAACATAAATTTGGAGTCACCATTATTTTTTGCTTCTTTGCCTTCTTGTCTTATATAAAAAAAGATGCCATCCCACTCGTGGTGTAACCGGGCCGGCCCACGATCCAACGGCTGCGGGCCTGACCGGTTTCGGGCGGTCCAGGACCGGCCCACTGAAATTTTCGGTCCGGGCTTAGCCCGGCCCGGTTTAGTAGCAATGGGCCCAGCCCGGCCCAGAGGACCAGATAATATAGGGGCGGGCCGGTCCGGGCTTGGCCGGTTCGGGCCGGTTTAACCGGACCGGCCCGGTTTTTGAATTTTTTTTTTTTTTTTTTTTTCAGTTTTTGTTTTTAAAGTGGTTTTTTAATCATTTTCTTTTGTATTTTAAATTTAAAAATTTGTGAAATGTTTATAAAATATTTATAAAATGTTTATAATTTTATGTTTATAAAATGTTTATACAAAATATTTATAAAATGTTTATAATTTTATGTTTATAAAATGTTTATAAAATGTTTTCTTTTTAATACAAATGTTTATAAAATGTTTATACAAAATATGTATATAAATGTTTATAATTTAGTAATACAAAAATGTTTATAATTTAGTAATAGTTTGTAATACAAATGTTTATACAAATATATAGAAATGTTTATAGAAAAAAATTTTATACAAAGATTACAAATATTTATAAAAATTTATAAAAATTTTAAAAAAACATTTCTCCCTCTTCCTTTATCCGGGCTTGGGACCGGCAAATGCTGGTTTGGCATAGGCGGAGTTAAAAAATATTTTTTTTTTAAAAGTAAAAAATAGTTTTTGAAAGTATAAGTTAAAAAATTTCAATAATATAAGTTAAATTAAAAAATTTGAATAGTATAAGTAAAAAAAAGAAATAGTTTTTGAAAGTATAAGTTAAAATTTAAAATTGAAATGTATAAGTTTAAATGTATATACCTGATACCTTGCACCGTAGCCTCATTGTTGTTCGCCTTCATGCAATGAAAGCGATTCCAAATCCATCTCGTGGATGTCATGATCTTCTTCATCTTTCTGGTTTTGTGTTCCTTTATCGGCAGCCAACCAATCTTGTACGCACACGATCGCAATACTTAGACCTTTTTTTCTTTTCAGGACGTTGGGTTGTACTAGCGACTTCCGGAGGAGATTGTTGGCACCCCTCCGGAATCGGATTAGTCGCAACTTGCTCAGGTGGAATTTCAGTACCGTCAAAAAAAGAACTAAAATAGTGGTATGTCTGTCCAGCAAGATCAGGTGGGTTTGAACCTTCACCAGCCATATATAAAATAAAATAAAGTAAACTACGTTAGAAGAAAGTAAGAGATTGAGAGGAAGATCGGGAAGCCGTAGAGCCGGAATGGAGTTGGGAGCGAGATCGGGAAGCCGTAGAGCACCGGGGAGGGAAAGTCGTAGAACACCAGAGCACCGTAGAGAGATGTAGAGAATTTGTGAGGAATGAGTTGTGTATGAAAAATGAGATTTTTGGGCTATTTATAGGAATTTTTTGGGATTATTTTGGTAATTTTAGGCCAAAAAAGACCAAAATATCCCTCCCAACGTTTTAATAACGGCTATATGGGAGGGGTATTTTGGTAAAAGAACCCCCCCCCCCCCCCCCCAACGGTCAAAAGTTTAAAAAAAAAAATCAAAAATTCAAACGGTCGGCTGCAGGCTGGACCGGTCCCAGCGGGCCGGGCCGGGCCGGTCCAACCGGGCCGGGCCTGTTTAATATAAAAAAAAAAAAAAATTGACCGGTCCGGGCCGGGCCGGGCTCGGGCTGTGGGGGGGGGGGGCGACCCGAACCGAGTGAACATGGGGGGCCGGGCCGGTTCGGGCCCACGGCGGGCCGGTCCGGTCCACGGGCGGGCCCGGGCCGAACCGGCCCACTAAACAACTTGACATCCCACTTACATCCATTTATGTATAAAATTAATCTTAATTTTAATATTAATATTAACAAAATAATGGGTACTTATACTAATTAATTAAAATTTTATTTCGTATAAATTAAAAATTAATAATAATATTTAAAAATAACTAATACTAATTGTTTAACTAACTTATTGATTTTTATTTAGTATTAATAAAAAAAACAATACTAATACTGATAAAATATTTAGTTTCTATTACTAATTATTTAACTAACTAACTGAAATAATATTTAACTACTTATTATTATTATTATTATTATTATTATTATTATTATTATTATTATTATTATTATTATATTGGTGTTAAAATAATTAGTATCAATTTTTAGTTAATATTAAATAATTCATAGGGATAATGCACAACAGTAATATTATTTAATATATTATAATTACTTAAATTTTTATAGCAATATTCATTACTAATACTTAAATAAAAAATTAATATTAATAAAATATTACTAATTTAGTTATATAATTAATAGTTGTTATTATTAAGATGTACTTTATCAATTTTTACCTTTCTAATATCCAATTTCCAAACACGAAAGTATGAATTTCCCACTTATACATACAAAATATCATATATCCAACATTGAAAGTAGGTTTGAACAAATAAGAACCAATATCAAAGTCAAAAGCATAGGTATTTCACTTTCAACAGACAAGACGTCACTTTCACACTTTTTGTATGTTACACCTATCCAAACAACCCATTACAAGGTATGAAAAGTATATGAAACCCATGCACTTCTTGTCTCCTTGTAAGAAGATAATGCGTTTGATTTGGATAATAAAGTGAAGAAGTGAAAAGTGATAGAAAATATTATAATAATAGTGAATGAGAACTAATTATATAAAAAAAATATAACCATTAAATACTAATAAAGCTAAATAATTAGTTTAACAAATAAAGATAATTAGTGAATACAAATAATTAATTTTAACAGATTATTCTAGTTACCCTATTAATTATCCAAATTTTATATTAAAAATATTATTTATTTATTTGTTTGATAATTAATTTTAAATATTATATTTTCAGCTAAGTAGCTATTATTTCAAATTAATTATAACCCTTACAACGTATAATAATAATTACTATATAATTTTACTATTATATGTTTTGCTAACTAGTTATGAAAAAGTTATATTAATCAAATAATTTATAAACTACTAGTAAAAGTACATGCACGTAAAATTATTTTTCTTTCTTCCCAGTTTTATCAAAAAATAATTTAAATATTTAAATTTATATTATGATTTGTTATATATATATATATATATATATATATATATATATATATATATATATATATATATATATATAGCAAATGACCTCTAGCCTAGTGGTTGAGAGAGATGCATGCGGCCCAAGTGGTCAGGAGTTCGAGCCCCAGTGGAGGCGAGTTCGCCACAATTACCCATTGCTTCAAAAAAAAAAAAAAAAAATTATATATATATATATATATATATATATATATATATATATATATATATATATATATATATATCATATGCAGAATTGGAGTGCGGAAGTGGTCCCAGTGCTGTTTGAAGAACCCTGCACTGAACCCATCCGGTCCGGGGGCTTTATTGATATCTGCACGTTTAACTACCTGCTCGATCTCCTCCATAGTGATTTCGCTTCGAAGCTGCGCATTGCCTTCATCCGTAATGAGTCTTTTGCATATTATTTCCGGAAAGGTAGTCGGATAATCTGTTTGGTTATACAGCTTGGTATAGTAGGAGATAGCCTCATTAGCTATCATGCTTCCTTCAGTAAGTACTCTCCCTTCATCATCAATAAGTGATCCGATGGAGTTCCTATTCTGCCGGGCTCGGATCGTAGAGTGAAAGAATTTGGAACCCCGGTCCCCCTCCTTGAGCCACACGCATTTGGCCCGTTGCTGTAGCTCCACTTCCTCCTGGAAACGGAGCCGCCGAATTAACTCCTGCATAGCAATTTCCTTGTCTGCTAGAGTTGGGTTCAACGGATCGAGTTGAAGCTGGCTTTGGAGCTCAGCAAGCTCCTCTTCCTTCTCCGCTAAATTATTGGCCGGCCGCATGCGGTTCCAATTCTTCAGAGCATTCTTTATATGTTTGAATGATTGGACGATGCTGTATTGGATGTTACCATGATGGTCCAACGCTAAGCCATGCTCCACCGCCTGGGCATACCCCTCCATGGATGGCCACGCATTATTGAAACGGAATGGCCGCCGTTTCTTGGGTAATTCCTGGGTCAGTCGTACCAGCAATGGGGTATGGTCACTTGTGCCACACGGCAGGCCCTCCGCACAACTCGCCGGGAATGTCGTCAACTATTTGAGATTGCAGAGCGTTCTGTCCAGCTGGCAAACCACTCGATTTGAAGATGAACTGTTGTTCCAGGACCACAGGTGACCCGTTCGGGATAAGCAGTGGAGTCCCAATTGGAGCAGACATGATTGGAAGTCGTTGAGGATGGGCGCTGACACCTGTCTGCCCCCCAATTTATCCTCCGCTCGGAGAATCGCGTTGAAGTCTCCGCAAAGGAGAAGCGGGAGGCTATCATCAACATTAGCAGCAATCTGGATAATGTCTTTCCATAAATTGTATCTCAGTCTACGATCATTGTGGCCATAGATTGTCGCGATTGTAGCTTTGAGCCCTCCTTTGTTTGTAAAATCAATACAAATTAATTGATCAGTAAGAACACGTACCTGGCCTGACCACTCCTCATTGAACCACATTACCCAGATACGCGCCATGTTGCTCGTGTCCAGATTGTGGACGGATGTCCATTGGTGTGGCGTCCTCCTCTCAATGACTGCCTTTGATTTGATCTTGCTTTCTAGCCTGCTGTAACTTCATATATAAAATCATTACTAATGTTATGGTTTCTAGAATGCAATATTTGATGCAGGAACTCATCTCACTGAATCAAGCTGCATTCATAAAAGGAAGGGCCATTGCGGAGAACTGCTTACTGGCACACGAACTTGTTCGTGAATTCAACAAGGCTGGAGGGCGGAAAGGGTGTATTAAACTAGATTTACAGAAGGCGTATGATATGGTGAACAGGGATTTTGTGTGCGAGGTGCTACAAAGTATGGGATTTGCCAGATGGTGGGTAGACAGGATTCGGGTGTGCATTACTACGCCTACATTCTCGATACTCATCAAAGGGCAACCAATGGGGTTCTTCGGAAGCAGCCGGGGACTGCGCCAAGGAGATCCCCTCTCCCCATATTTATTCACCACTGTCATGGAGCACTTCACATGCAAGATGGATCTCGCGGTTATTATGGGTAATATTCGACCACTTTACCATCGTATTTCTCCGAGTATATCGCATCTCATATATGCAGACGACCTACTGGTCTTTATGGAGCCTTCGGAGAGCCGTTTTACTTCTCTACTAACTATTCTGGAGGAGTTTAAAAAAGTTTTCGGCCTTCAACTTAATCAAGACAAAAGTATGATGTATGTCAACAAAGATTGTCCTCAGAAGGAACGGTGGCCCGCGTTAATGCAAATTAATATGGGGCAACTCCCGGTCAAGTACCTTGGATTGCCGCTATCCATTAATGCCGTTCGGGACACTGATTGTGCTGGCTTAATTCAATACGTCTCCAACCGATTGGAAGGATGGCAGTCACAAGTCCTCTCGTTTGGTGGAAGAATTGAATTGGTAAGGACAGTAATATATGCTATTACGATGTATTGGATGCAGGCCTTGTACATCCCAAACAAGACAATCAAGAGAATTGAGATTTTATGTGCGAACTTTATTTGGAGAGGAGGTATCCACGCCATCTCATGGGAGGATCTCTGCTTAACAAAGGAGGAAGGAGGACTGGGACTCAGATCCTTATGGATACAACGAGACATTGCCATGTTAAAATTAGCATAGAAATTTATACAGGGCACATCTCTATGGGCCCAATGGATGAGAAGTCGTTATGTCAGGTCGGAAAGCTTCTGGGTTCAAGAGAACAACAATAACTTCTCCGTAACATTCAAACAAATACTCCGGTGCAGGGAACAGTTGAAGATGCAAATAACCCGAGTTATCAGTGATGGACGTCAAACCAGTTTATGGTTTGATCCATGGATTGAGCATGAGAGCTTGATTGATAAGCTCGGATGGCCGACCTATGAGCTGGTTGGAAATCTGGACACTGTCAGCGTCCTCATGCATAATAACGCCTGGGAACTCGACACTCGGCAGGAAGGACGTTGGTACGAGAATGGAATCAATCAGATTTCGATCACGAGGGAGGCGCCAGAAGACAGTTGGCGTTGGACGGGGTCAACAGACGGAGAATTCTCCAGTAAAGAAGCATACGAGCAGCTGAGACCTCATCGCACCCCGGTCGGTTGGGCGGAGCTCATATGGGTTAAGGGAGTAGCTACAAAATTCAAGTTATGTCTCTACAAAAGCATCCGGGGTCGACTGCTTACCAAGGATCGGTTGAGACACTTCGGGATACAAATCACAAATCCCTTGTGTAACCTATGCGAGCGTGACGAGGAAACGAGAGATCATCTTCTGTTTACCTGTCCGACGTCTGGCCTCATATGGCAGCACTTTAGAGTTCAATTGGGGCTACCCAACAGGAATTATGATGGACTGCAATGCAGTATTGATGAGATCCAAGGATTGAAGGCCAAGGGTGCTGAGATCTTCACCAAAGCTAGAATCAAACTTCTATCAGCAGTTTGGCATGTATGGCGCGAACGGAACAATCGCATTTTCGAAGGCAGGAAGACGTCTATCGTTGGCATCATTAATAATATTCAAACTGATATCAGATGTATGGGATTTACTGACTAGATGACTACTGTATCTGAGCTTGTGTAGTTGTAGAAGCTATATTAATAAAATTACCCCTTCTTCAAATATATATATATATATATATATATATATATATATATATATATATATATATATATATATATATATATATACACACACACACACACACACAGACATCCAAAAGAATTTTTTTTTTCCAAAAAAGTATATATATATATATATATATATATATATATATATATATATATATATAATAATAATAATAATAATTAAGATTTGTAGAAATTAACTAAATTTTAATTATAATTTGTTATGGATAGATGTGGATAAAAAGAGAGGGTATCCGGTTACGCGAGAGAAAATGAGAGAAAATTTAAAATTATAGTCTTCTTTATTTTTGTTTGGATAAAAAAAAGAGGGTATTCGGTTATGCGGAAGAAAAAAGAGAAAGTTTAAAATTGTATTATTCCATATCTTTTTTAGATGAAATGGTTGATGATATACATACGGCTTACAACCGTTTTGATGTATAGTAATAGAGATATATTAAATTGTTAATTATCTTTTGGTTATTATGTATCTTATTATGTAATAATAATTAAATATATTTGCGGAAGCACTAATTAAACATATTTTATTGCCTATTATTAATTTATTATCTTAATATTAATTTATAACACAACAAGAATTAATTATTAACTTGTTATCTAATTAGAAAATAATTAAGACAAGTCAACCCACATCACTCTTTTTTTAGAGATGTGAGAAACCAGTTTTGGAATATTTGGATCCCACTAAGGGCCAGATTTATAACCATATAATCTTGTCTTCAATTTTCTGACTTACCAAACGATAGAGGGTGAATTTTGTTTCAACTTTTAGCAGTGCTTAACATGGTACTTAGACTGTCAAAAAAATTCAATTTTTTTGAGTGAATTTTTTCTTTTTTTAATATTTGTACAAAATCCTTAGAATGTGAGAAACAGTTTTGTCGCCATATTTAAATAGTTACAAGAATAAATGTCATTCCCTTATTGTTGTTAGAAAGCTATATTGCAACCGAACTAGATTCTTATAACAAATATTGAAGTATATATATATCCTGAAGTCTCCTATGTTCATAAGAGAGATAATATTCCATACCCATTTTTTTTCCTTTTTTTGTTTACTAAAATGTATATACCAAATCCAATACCTGTAAATGTATGCATTTTAAATGATTAAGTAGTAGGTGCAATGCATTTGTTCTTTAACTATCAGTGATACAATGTCCTAGGAATCAATCCATATATTTGTATCTAGCACAAGTCTTTTCTTCAATTTTTTTTTTTTTTTTGACAATTTCGCATGTTGAGAATACTAACCTTAGTGTCTTGTTCCTATAGTTTACCTAAAAGGAATCCTTGGGTTTATATTATACCAATAGTTCAATGTCATGGCATCATGACCATGTTCCTTTGTCCATGGCCCCATTTTATAAACATAAATTAAACAAAAGAAAGAACAACAATTAACAACAAGAGGTCAACGATGCTTATGCGTATAACTCTTCAAACAATCCTTACATATATTTTATCAGCATTGTACTGTACAAAATTTATGTAGAAACATGAAAAAGCTTACAGAAATGCTACAATATATAGTACAAAAGTATAATGATCTATACAAGGTTTGTCAAGTTAATAACCCACTTCAAGTTTAAGATCAAAAATGTAATCGAAGCCAAGACTGCTTAATTGGATATAAGAATCGTCATATATATCCAATTCATGATAATGGCACCGACCAGATTGAATCCGAAACCAGAAACCACCCAGAAAATAAGTTCAAGTATATTTTAGACTAATTTTGATATATTTGAAACAAATCTTTGCCGAATCTTTTAAAATATTTTTTTAGAAAAATTTGGATGAACCATATTCATCTTTTATTGCTTAGGCTTAGTGGATTTTGTACTAGAATTTCATGATTATATTTTTATTTTGCCGAACTTGAGTGATCCTTGTGATTACCGGAGAGAGGCATAAGCCCCTGGCTAGGTGGCGAAAGATCAGTGAATCGAGCCACGGGGACTTATTATCCCTTTCATTTATAAAAATGATGAAAGTTGGGGACAGTGGACACAAAAGGCATGCAACGCAGCATGCACAAAGTCTCGTGCGTAAGACCAAGCATTTCAAAAAAAAAAAAATTAATTCCTGACTTTATGAAGCCAGTTTCTTATGGCTTAAGCTAGATAAGATAGATGATTACTAAGTTGCTTCATGAGAGTTTATCTAATTAACTCTCATGTTTGAGAAGTGAGGTGCAAGTTCACGTTATCTTGAATCGTTGGCTCAAACGATCGGTATTTTTCTGCTGTATCAGGTGCCTCGAACTATCGAGAGCATGATGGGAACCCAATGGCGATAATGGTGACCAACTTTTCTCTAAAAAAATGCAAGGGGTTGAAGGCTCTTTGCGGTGTACTATAGCTTCAAAATCTCTCTATGGGGATTGAATCTACACGTTTGACGAATTGAGTAGACGGTTGGTTTTGAAAAATTGTCAAGGATAGTGGTTCAAGATTCAAAAAAGACATCACGGGTGAACAACGCCCTTGACCTCCCAATAGAGATTCATGCATCGGCACGAGCGCTCTTATGGATTTGTCTAGTATGAGTATGAGCAAGGACGGGTTTAATGGTCGTCATGCTGTAATGACATGCCAACTAACTAAGTTTACTACTGAGCTTCGGATGGCATGAGCCAGACATGAATGCTATGGCGACTATAGAGGAACAATTTTGCGACATAGTAGGATATTAGTTCGATGACGACTATTCTTATCAATGTAGTGATCTTATGTTGGATGGAATCCAAGAAGGAAGATGTGTTTCATGTCCTTACAATGAAGATCTGCCAACACCCAGATATGATGATTTTGTGCAAAGGACAACATATTCTGAATCCGTTGTACCATCAAATGTAGAAATATTAGGGTCATGATCTTAAACGATAGCTAAGTAAACCTTATCAGCCACACTACAAGGATAGAGGCTTTAAGCCACAAAATCTTGGACGGCCAAAAAAATTTAGTCGTCCAAACTAATCTTTAGTGACTAAAAAAATATTGTTGTTGTCTAAAGTCCTCTAAATTTTTAAAAAAAATTATGAACTCTCTAGCCACTATTATTTAGTTTGGGCGACGAGAAAATTATTTGCAAGAGAAAACTAAGACCACTTGAAAAAATATTCTCACCTAAAGTAGAGAAAATAATAAATTTAAGAAGACTAAACAAAATATTCTAGCCTAAAGTAGGGGTTTCTCACCTAAAGAGGGGCGATACTAAATTTTAGACTACTAAAAAATATTTTTCATCTAAATTAGAGAAAAATACTAAATTTAAGACGACTAAAAAAATATTCTCACCTAAAGTAGGAATTTCTCATCTGAAGTAGGAAAAATACTAATTTAAGACGACTAACAATTTGTTCTCCCCTAAAGTAGGAGGAAAAATTCCAACCAAAATTAAGTTTAGGTGATAAATAAAATTTAGATAGCCGCCAACCCAAAAACAGTAATTCTATGGGGACACATCTCCATTGACATACTCTACAGCCATACAAATATGGCAAGTGATATGGCATGTCCATGTCAGCCTTAAAAATAGAAATTAATTAATGTCCAATAATTACCAATTTTTGGCATGTAGATGGGTAGTTTTGGAATGTATAAGTAATTAAGATCCAAAAATTAATGAGTAATTCTACGATGACACATTTCCATTGTTATACTCTACAGTTATACTAATGTGGCAAGTGATATGACTTGTCCATGCCAGCTTTAAAAAGAGAAATTAATTAAAGGCCAATAATTATCAGTTTTTGGCATGTAGATGGACAATTTTGGTATTTAATTGATAGTTTTGGCATATAGATGCGTAGTTTTGGCCTGCTAAGTAAGTAAGATGTAAAGATTAATTTAGGTCAACATTTTTTGACTTTTCAGCCTTAAAAATTATCACTTATTTGTTGGCTCATTATTAGTGATAAGAGATGGCAAATTCTTCTTTAATAGATCTACTACTTTTCAGATCATGAATGAATGAACTGGTTGATCATGAACTTTGTGATTGATCAAGACGAGACTATAAGTCATCGACGATTGCTCGATGCGTATAGCATCTCGTGTGTCGACCGCAAATAAGATAGACTCGAACTCAATGCGAGTAGATGCGTCGTGAACAGCAAAATCATCGATGGGAGTGCATGACTTTACTCGGAGGATAGTTGCGCATCAGTTGCGCCGATGGAAATAGTTTTGTCTGAAATTGGGTAGTCGCATAGGAATCGTCGGAACATGATTTGGCTCCAAAATAAGATATAGCATGGTTTGTAGTAAACTGTCCTTCGATGATGATCCACAATTATCGAGCATAGCTTCGGGGCAGCTGACCCTAGAAGACTTGACCGCAAAATCAAATAATTGAAAGTTGCAGACCGTAAGATGATCCATGCGATGTCGCATATGAAATTGCATCGAGAAAGAAATGTGGTGCATGTTGACGATAAGTCTAGGCGATCGAGAATTGTTGGAACAACTTTCGATTGATAATGATGTAGCTAGATTTTGAGTATTCGTCGGATGAGTGCTTGAATGGTTATGTTGGTCGACGATCGAACTAGAAATTCACTAATGAACTTGGTGATTTGGATAGGCGATTACGAGAATCGTGCTATGCACGAGAGAGAATGATAAGAGAATGACTTACGAGTTATGTCGTTAGATTTGGATTCACCTTGCAATTGAGCTTATTGTAGAAGCAAGAAATTTTTCAGCAAACATAGCCCCATGCGCCCAAGTCAAAGCAGCTCCATGCGCCCAGTCAGTTCGACTCCATGCGCCCACTAAATGAAGCTCCATGTGCCCAGTCCAAGTATAACTCCATGCGCCCAAGACTAGCTCCCCCGAAAGGAGGGCGTATAGCCTGAGACATGGCTATGCGTCCAAGCCTGACTCAGTCAAAGCCACGATCAGAACGTGCACCAAAGCGCATGGCCACGTCAGTCTTCACGAGCAGTCGTACACCGAAGCATGCGGTCACGTCAACCCCACGACCAACCCACGATCTCGTAGCCCGTATGCGCCTACACCTATGCGCCCAAAGCAGGACCGTGCGCCAACGTAAGAACCAGCGTGACTCTTCATGTGGGCGCATAACATCGTTCCATCCCAAGAACGACTATAAAAGAGGGGCTTCTTCCCTCTTCAACAGACAGAACGGAGAGCATTTTCAATAGCCAAATTGCTGTACTTCTTGCCAGTGAGCCGAGAGTTAGCAATTTTCTTAGGTTTTCTCCCACTTTCGTAATCGGAGTGTCAACGGAGTAAAGGAGGAACTGCCGCTCGATCTCCATCGTCCCATTCCCCAGAATTCTTCCTTTTGTACTCGGGGATCCTCAGCGCAGGATCTCTCAGGCGTACTCGATTTGTGGTGCCTTGCGCCAATAAAAAGAAAAGACAGCATTTTCTTCTTCTTCTTTTTGTGTGTGTCCACAAAAATGATGACTCTGCTGGAGACTACCTTTTCCTTTGACGAGAAGGTGGTGACGCAATCCAATACCGACAAAGTGGAGAGTACTCAGAAGATGCTGATCGTAAAATTCGATCAGCAGGCGTTCGAAGAGATGCTCTCGAGGGACGGCTCTACTCTCTCAAAATCAGCGAAGCCAAACAAGTCTCGCAAGACTTGGCTTCCGAAGGCTCGCTGCGCATATCCTGCTAGTGTCATAGCGGATATGCAACTGGAGGACTCTGTCACCTGGGCGCAGGATTCTGCCACAGAAGTCCCCCAAATGGAGAAGGCTCACACCGTTCTGGGCTCTACTAGCCTAGTGACTTCTTCCCTCCACAACCAACAACAGAGTGTTCAACACTCGAAACTTGGCAGAGGAAAACACTACGATGCCAAGGATCGGAGTGTACGGCACTCTGGCCAGACCCGGCGAGGCTCACGAACGAAGGATACAGAACTGGGAGAAAACAGTGCTGCTCTACCAAGCATGCGCCCAAAGCCATGCGCCCAAGGGAGTGTTTGGGCGCATAGCCCCAACCAGAACACTTTTGTTTTCAACAGGTTGGGCACTCAGAGTCATGCGCCCAAGGCTATGCGCCCGGGCTCTCTAGATCCATACTATGCGCCCACATCAAGGCGACCCAAACATGCTGTCAAGAAGCATGCACCCAAGCCCAGTCTCCAGGGCCTATGCGCCCACAGCAAAAAGACAGGTCCCAACGCGTATAGCATGAGGCTGTCTTCAAAGACATCACAGAACTTAGATGTGGGGGTTGCCCCTGCACATGAACTAAGTTTGGATGCGCCTACTCTTCTTACGAACCCGTATGTAAAGCTCAACGATGCATGCAACATGGGTTGTAAGACAAAACTCCTTTCCGCTGACTTGCACGACATGATAAATCATAAGCGTAAAGCGAGGAAGAACATAACAATTCATAGTACACTTTCGTGCGCTAATATTGTTATCAACTGTTGTTGCTCCAAAGTAACAAGAGTTCCTCAAAGAAAGTCCGTGTTTTGATGGCTGTACTTCTCTGACGACGAGAATCCACTATGTGTCTCATCTAACATGGCTTCATGGGGTCCCCCTTACGGAAGCCCCAATCAAAGACGGTGGACTACCAACCCAACCTTCTCTCTCAGTTCCACGAGAAGGAGAAGACGAAGTCTACCAACAAAAGGCCAACGGGCTGTCACATCTGAAGGAGTCTATATGAGCACTCGATCAAAGGTAAAATTCTGTATAGACGACGAAGATTCCCAAGTCGGGGGTAGCATTCCCTCAGAATCTGAAGCAGATGACCCCCACACTGGGGGTAGCCTTCCAGAGGACGATGATCCCTCCGAATCCGATGGTGACTATCTACCTCCTCTACCTGAAGATGAAGGACTTATCCACTCGGAGACAGACAGTATCAGCACTAGTTGTACTGCTTCCTCTGTTCATCCTCGCATGCTATCTACGTACATGAAGGAAGGAGAAACACCTGAAGAAGCCAGTGATCAGACTAGTAAACGGCTAGAGGGTCTCGAAACAGCATTCGTTAAGATCACTGATATGCTTACCAGTATCATGGCAGTCCAAGCTGCTGGAGCTGTTCCTCCACCTCAGCAAAATGCCTCAGCCCACGCTAGTCCGGCTCACAGCAACAACCCTCATATCCTACAAAAGGAGTACCATTCTGTTGCACCTCCTCCAAATCTTGCAAATACTGGGGGTGGTCCTTCGCCGACAACACCTGACAATCGCTCAGCGGCTGTTTCCCAATACCTGCTCAATCAACAGGATGCAATTGATTTCCTGGTTGCTCGCATCGACACCATCTCACACAAAGACGAGCTATAGAAGATGGGGATATCTCAACCGTATCCTCCTGAGTGGGAGAACGCTACCTGTCCTCCTAACTACAAGTCGCTGATACTGAACTCATTTGACGGCTTGACTTCTCCTCGTCAGCACATGACGTACTTCAACATGCAAACTCTGCACTTGCCCCGAGACGATCCATTCCTATCAAAGCTATTTATTAGCACCTTGCAGGGGGTAGCCTTCGAATGGTTCTGTAGTCTGCTTGGCGGGTGTATCAATTCATTCAAAGACTTGGAGAGGTTGTTCCTCAACAGATTTTACGAGAGTGGCATGCATGTTAGTATATCCACTCTTATCGAGACCAAGCAAAGGAAGACTGAATCTGTCATTGCCTTCATCGAACGCTTTAGACGACTAGCACTCAAGATACCTTTCGGCATACCAAACTCAGAACTTATGGATACTTGTCGACATAACTTCCTTCCTACAGTAAAGTTTTATCTATGTATACATAAATATGATACATGGCCTGCTTTCATTGGGGCCGCTGATGCTGCTGAAAATGATGTTCCTAACTTGGAACTACTGGGGCTGAAGACACCCAAATTTGAGGACAAAGGCAAGCATCCTCAGACTATCCCTGTTCGTGGAAGTAAAGGGAAAGAAGTCCTGAAGGTCGATACATCCAAAGGAGCTTCCAATTCTCAAGGCGCCTCCGACAAGCCTAAGGAGACCTTCTCCTTCGATGAAGATGATGTCATCACCATCTTCCACACATTGACGAAGGATAATAAGCTGACATTGCCCCCACCACGACGTCCTGCAGAGGCGATCCAACTCAATGATCCCAAGTACTATCTTTACCATCAGTACGTGCATTACTCCACCAAGGACTGCATCGTCTTGAAGAAGAAGATACAACAACTTATCGACAGCCAAGTGATCAATCTGGAAGCTGAAGATAAGGTCGTTTCTGGTAACATGATCTCTTTTCAGTTTGGCAACTTTTCTCCTACAGAAGTCCCATACGGCGTGGTCCCGATCCCCAAGGCAACGATGGAAGTCGTCAACCTACCACCAGCTCGCAACTCAACCTTGGTCCCACTCACAACTGGTCGTGGTGAGATCATGTGGGTCCATCCGAACCTTGTCCAAGAAGTGACGCAGGGGGTAGCACCTCCCAAAGCAAGAAGGGACAAGAAGTTTAAGCCATGCCACATGGTATCCTCCCCCATCTACGAGGTTCTATCTGGCGAGACGCGATCGGGGAAGACTTATCTTCGGATATACGATCCCGCACAAGAAGAAGCTCTGCCTTCTCAAGCTCATGCTGCCTCTACAAGCTCAGAAGCCGGCCCATCCAAGCCTCAAACCACATCCAAGCAAAAGGAGATGCGGTTTGACAAGTCTCTAAAGGCGCTAGCTCCAGAAGGCATGGATCGACCCTACAACTTTGACATACTGGCTCAGCTAGCTAATACACCCGCCAGGTTGTCTCTGTTCGATCTATTGCGACTCTCCAAAGAAACACGGAAGGCCTTAAGTGAGGCATTGCTACATGCCGACTCTTAACTCGCTGAGGTCAAAGCTCCCGCTGAATATCATGTCTCCTGCCCCCACTGTCACAGTACTATGGAAGTGGTGCCCAACATCATCTTCTCACAGGAGGACATGCTACTAAAAAATAATCGTCATGATAGACCCCTGTACTATACAGGGTATATCGGGGCGATCAAGGTGGACCGCATGCACATCCATCCAGGATCCTCTCTCAACATCATTCCTAGAAGCTTGCTTCAAATCCTGGGAATTCCTCTGCACAAGCTATCAGCAACCAACACAACTATTATGGCTTTCAATGCTGGTCGAAGCCATCCGCTGGAAAAGATCTGTCTCAAATGCCAGATCGGTGATCTCCGAACGGAGGTCTCCTGCTATGTGATCGATGCCAATGTATCCTACAACATCTTGCTGGGACGTCCATGGATACATGAGAACATGATTGTCCCTTCCATACTTCACCGGTGCTTCAAGTACGTCAACAGCGACGGTGTCGTGAAGACAGAGTTTGCTGACGTCGATCCTTTCAAGGGCATCGAAGCTTACTATGGTGATTCGGTACTTTACCAATATCAACCCCCCAAGGATGATGGCAATGAAGCTGACAATGAAGCTGAAGCATCTCCATCCCCCAACGGTGGTCCCCTGATTGTCCGAGTCAAAGGACGTACTACTCAAGAAAGTACCCCAAAGCCTCTTCCAATCTGGGTGAAGAAGAAGAAACCCGATAAAGTCAAACTATTGACCATCACTCTCAACAAAACACCCAAGGGGGAACCTTCTGTGCGACGACCCCGTCGCCGCCGATGTA
This sequence comes from Iris pallida, assembly GCA_029216955.1. Taxonomy (NCBI): domain Eukaryota; kingdom Viridiplantae; phylum Streptophyta; class Magnoliopsida; order Asparagales; family Iridaceae; genus Iris; species Iris pallida. Next base: position 5,944,592 of record JANAVB010000800.1, on the reverse strand, counting down.
ATCGGCCGTTATGGAACTGCCTTGCACGTGCGTAATCTAGGCTCGTACGGCATCACGCCTTAGCGAGGACGATCGCTCCTACGGGAGCGGGACGTGACATAATGGTATCAGAGCACGGCTTTACGTCCTTGGACTTCACGTCGAATTTTTCAGTTTTGAAAGCTCATCGTTGGAAAATATCGTTGGAAAATAAGTGTGCGCTCTCTCTCGAATGTCCCTCAGCATGTCCATACAATAAGTCTAAATATTTTCAAAAGCTCGTACAAGCGTTCAATCGAACGCATCGGTAGGCCATTGCCAAAACGCATCGGTAGGCCATTGCCAGATGCATCAGTAGACCTTTGTGCCGATCGGTGTCAAATATAACTTGATAGAGAACACATGCTAAGTTAACATGTCGCATGCGTGCCTAACTAGTCCTACCATGACCCTAGCAATTGAGCGTGCAAACTCGAAATATAGTCTGCACGGGATGGCTATGCACACGGCCTTTTGGCTAAGTTGTGCCGCGTGTCGTGCACCCCAACATTTTGGTGCAATCGAGTTGCGAGCAATATTAAGTATCGCTCGGTCGAGAACGGAGGTACACTTAGAGTATATATCGATAGAAATACTATCGAACAAACGCTTAGGCGTGCACGGAAGACCGATTTAGATTTTGAGGAATAGTGCGAACGACTTAGTACGTCGAGACGATGTGAGCGATTACGCTAGAGAATTCGTCGAACAAACCTGAAGGATGTCTTAGCGAATGATGTGAACGTGATTAAGGACTAGATCGGATGGCTCGAATCCGAGTGGTGTATGGATTTTCTTGGAAATCATTCGAGCAAAATTAAGGATTACGGGTAACGGCGAGTATGTCGGCGAGGCGATGCGATCGCGCAAAGCCTTAGACACGCTTAGTTGGTCGTGACTACGAATGTCCCGAACGAGATGGCATTCGGATAACTTGTGAATGAGCAACGCGAGTTAGAAAACGATTCGGAACGATGAATGAAAATGAAATGTGACTTGAGTTTTGGAGAACGATATTGAAACTAGCTTGAGGAATAGCGATCGAACATGATCTTGAATATCGAAGAATTGTGGTATATCCAGTTCAGACAATAGCATCAGTCGCACGACTCAAAACTGGTTGCAAAAGAAGATCGTCAGGTTACGCATATCGTCGATGGTATTGAGATGTATCAAAGATTGATATGCGATAACTCCGGGGTACTCTGACTCGGCGAATGACGATCGTACAAATGTCATTGTTCCGATGGATGCTATACTCGGGATATTGAAATGTGTCGAGGAAAAGATAAACTTGGCTCGAGGATTTTCTAGTTGAACGAATGACAAACGGACTATCGAACTGAGATCTTGGCTTGGATAAAAAATGAAAATGTTTGGATTTGCTTCGTTGACAACCACAATGTTGACGTCTTTGTCTTATGCGAGCGCAACTCCAGCCTCGCACATGCGTCACGTTGATTAGGGCGATCACTCCACGTAAGCGCTGGTATGGTGATTCATACGACGGGGGTGATCAAACTTGTATGGCGTGGCAATTTATGTGCTTAGAGTTGTGGTTTGATGCGAAGGTGGACTCGAAAATAACTTAGCGTGCGTGATGATCGAATTTGAGGATTGCGTAGGTCCAATCCGCATATCGAGAATGAATGAGTCTAGACTCAAATAAGAGTTACGTCCCAATGAGAATGATTATTCCACGGGAGCGTTGCATGGTGATTCATGAACCACTGTGGATGATCGGACTCGTATGAGATTAGGGCACAACATATTGTCGAGCTAGACGACCTCGTGATCGAATACAAAAATTGGTTAGAATTGGTGATTTGAACGGATTTAAATATGTGCAACGAGTGCTTCGATGCGAATTAGGTGATCGTGCTCGATGTTTAGAAATCTGAGTGACGCGAGCTTGGGTAGAAAACCTCATACTATCGACTTTGGTTTGTCCCTAGGATTGGGGTCAGTGTTGGCATTATTGTTGGAGAACTATGATTCCAATCCTGACATTGACTTAGCCTTGAGAAATGGCCTAGCGGTTAGGCGAGACGCCCCTGTTTTATGAGTTTGCAATCAAAAGATTGATCTTGAGAATTGGCATGGCATGGATTGATAATGTGAATCACGAATATAGGAATACCCCTCACGAGATTCGGTTGACATGCATATATTTCAGGGACGCTTGAGTATATGCACGATACGACTCGAGTGAGAATGATGAATTCTCTATCATGCGGTTTAGTGAATGCATGTATTTTGGGGACGCATGGAATGCATGCACGATCCAACCAAGTGACACATTGAATTCAAACGAGACTTGAGGAATGGAAAGTATCGGAGATTTGAGATCGTGTTAAAAGAAAGGATTGATACTAGTACGAGCGTGGCTCGAAATCGAAGGAACGCGTAGGCGGAGTGTGTACGGTTAAGTCTTGGCCATAGAAATGGTATGATGGCTTGCCTTCAGGAAAGTCTCAAGGATGAGACTTGTTCTGAGTGGTGTATGTTGTAGTGTCCCGTCCCACAAACTCAATCGAAGGAATCGAAACGCCGACGGCGTTCGGAATTAGCCTTGCAACGGCTACTCAAAGGCTCGCTCGGCCGAGGCGACTCCTCGCACAGGTGGGGTAGTTTTGGTGAACTTGCCTCATCTTAGCCTTCACTTAATAACTCGTATGTTTTCAACCTGCACAAGTTAGGATTGTTAATAAAAGAGACGCATCCACATAGCTAAGGGAATAATCTCGACCCGTTGAAATGTCTTAGAACATGGAAAATGGTCCCACGGTCTGCTTAGAAGTCGGCTCAGCGTGCTTTCAAATGATACTCGATCCTTCGTCCCGTGGCTTGGGAGAAGAAAATTGGCCTAAGTTACTAAGTTGCCCTGACACTCGAATGAGCCTAAGTCATAGGTGTCGCCTGCATGAATGCTTGATAAAGCATACACGATCCCATCGTATTGTCCCAACGCTCAAATTGGCCTAAGTCATAGGCATCGCCTGCGTGAATGCTTGAAAATGCATGCACGGCCTCGTCGTCCAAGGCTTGGCATAGCCTTTGCATGTCCTGTTGGTTTAGTCGTGTTGCACGACGTTGGCTTAAGTCTAGGCACCCAAGTGTCGGTTGTTCAAGTCGACCCCGTGCATAGCACGTTCCCTCGACGCGGAGCTCGGCGTAGCCTTTGCTCGTCGAGTCGCTGCCCGAATAAGTTAGACAAGAGTTTTGTTGGGCTATCGAAGCCATTTCTAGCACTGTCCTGCTCTATCTGCGGTTGTCAAGTCGCGTAGTCCCTTGAGAACAAGGCTCATCGTATAAAGTATATAACTTGTGCGATAGCGTCGCCTATAGAACCCGGTCTGTCTAAGGCACGATCTACGGTAGATTTAGTAAAGAGTATGCCACGAACAAAGAAAGTCCACGCGACATGTTGTCGCAGAGATCGTTTTCGCTACTTGGGAGTCTCGCCAAGTCTCGATAAGTTTGGATAGGCAAGCACACGAGATCGGTCCCGCTACTTGGGAGTCTCGATGGAAAAAAGAAAAGCATGGTCATGTTAAGGAAGGATTGGTAGATCGAGTTGAGTCTTGCATGGTCATTGGACAACTTGTCGACAAGATGAAGTTTCCTCGAACAGTTGCCTAGGCCAAAGGACCGATTCGGTCCGGAAGGAACGAGTGAGGCTCAAAGTAGGATGCTGGATGACCGCATGGAAGACTTTGGCGCCTCCGGGCTAGCTACCCGTGTAGGAACGAGCCGATATCCTACGAGCCGAGATCCAAGATAGCTTGACATTGCTAGTGACCACCTCATATAGATGGATCGGTAAGAGCGGCAATCCGCATGTTTGCCTTTGGATAGCGTCAAGTACTAGCACGGCGTTGGTCGAATCATGAGACAGTCTAACACGACATGTATCAAGTATTGGCTTTCGCGTATCAATATTGGCATTCGCGTATTGCCTTTCGCGTATCAAGTATTGGCTTTCGCGTATCAATATTGGCATTCGTGTATTGGCTTTCGCGTATCAAGTATTGGCTTTCGCGTATCAATATTGGCATTCGCGTATCAAGTATTGGCTTTTGCGTATCATATTGGCATTCGCGTATTGGCTTTCGCGTATCGGCATTGTTGGCCTAAGTTTGCATAAGTTAAGTCGAGTGCCATCACTTTAAGTCGAAAGTACCGTAATGTAAAAGTTGGCTAAGTCAGGGAGTCGTTAGGCACGACCAGCACAAGTCGTCCCCTTGACGTCGTTGGCCCGATAATTGGTCTAGAGGCACTTGAGTTTAAGTAAAAGTTTTGGCACGGCCGAGTTCGCACAAGTTGTGCCTCGGCGAAGCACCGTCTTGATATGTTGAAGTCACGAAAAGAGTATGGCTCGACCCTACCGTCCCGAGTTGAAGTTTGGTCAAGTACATAAGCGATGAGGCACTGCCTCGATCGAAATACACGTTGGCATGATAACACGACTATGTCGTTGCGTAAAGAGTTGGTTAGACATCAAGTCTTAAAATTGATCCTAAGGCAAGACTAGAAAGACAATCGTAAAGGGACTTGTAATGCACAAAGTAAATGAACGTGTCGGTTTTGTATGGGTGGGCGAGGAGCTCACTCCACCAGTACAGTTATTACTGACACCCACACAGTTTTTATGTCGAGGCACAGGTCGAAGCTCGTGGCGCGGAGCTCGCTTGGATGCATCGAGACACGGAGTACCTTGGCGAGTCGAAGCGTGCGGCCGCGTGAAGTTAAGACTTAGACATGACATAATGTATGGACATCGCCTTCCGAAGCTTCCGCTGGCTCAAACATTGTATCGAGAGATGAGAGAGAGCAGAGTGACTTGTAAAATGAGAGAAAAGTGAGCACGAGAGACTTGTAATCATGGCCTTGCGCCCATTGTAATATTATTATTCAATATCAATAAAGAGTTCTTTTGAATAACTTGTGTTTGGCCTTTAAATTTCCGCTGCATGTTCAATGTTTCTGCTTGGGACTTCTGTGCGATGACCCCGTCACCGCCGATGTAATCGTCCGTTATGGAACTGCCTTGCACTTGCGCAATCTAGGCTCGTACGGCATCACACCTTAGCGAGTACGATCGCTCCTACGGGAGCGGGGCATGACATAATGGTATCAGAGCACGGCTTTACGTCCTTGGACTTCACGTCGAATTTCTCAGTTTTGAAAGCTCGTCGTTGGAAAATAAGTGTACGCTCTCTCTCGAATGTCCCTCGGCATGTCCATACACTAAGTCTAAATATTTTCAAAAGCTCGTACAAGCGTTCAATCGAACGCATCGGTAGGCCATTGCTAAAACGTATCGGTAGGCCATTGCCAGACGCATCAGTAGGCCTTTGTGCCGAACGGTGTCAAATATAACTTGATAGAGAACACATGCTAAGTTAACATGTCACATGCGTGCCTAACTAGTCCTACCGTGACCCTAGAAATTGAGCATGCAAACTCGGAATATAGTCCGCACGGGATGACTATGCACACGGACTTTTGGCTAAGTTGTGCCGCGTGTCGTGCACCCCAACATTTTGGTGCAATCAAGTTGCGAGCAATATTAAGTATCGCTCGGTCGGGAACGGAGGTACACTTAGAGTGTATATCGATAGGAATGCTATCGAACAAACGCTTAGGCGTGCACGGAAGACCGGTTTAGATTTTGAGGGATAGTACGAACGACTTAGTACGTCGAGACAATGTGAGCGATTACGCTAGAGAATTCGTCGAACGAACCTGAAGGATGTCTTAGCGAATGATGCAAACGTGATTGAGGACTAGATCGGATGGCTCGAATCCGAGCGATGTATGGATTTTCTTGAAAATCATTCGAGCAAAATTGAGGATTACGGGTAACGGCGAGTATGTCGGCGAGTATGTCGGCGAGGCGATGCGATCGCACAAAGCCTTAGAATACGTCACGCTTAGTTGGTCGTGACTACGAATGTCCCGAACGAGATGTTGTTCGAACAACTTGTGAATGAGCAACGCGAGTTAGAAAACGATTTGGAAAGATGAATGAAAATGAAATGTGACTTGAGTTTTGGAGAACGATATTGAAACTAGCTTGAGGAATAGCGGTCGAACTTGATCTTGAATATCGAGGAATTGTGGTATATCCAGTTCGGACAATAGCATCAGTCGCACGACTCAAAATTGGTTGCAAAGGAAGATCGTCAGGTTATGCATATCGTCGATGGTATTGAGGCGTATCAAAGATCGATATGCTATAACTCGGGGGTACTCTGACTCGGCGAATGACGATCGGGCAAATGTCATTGTTCCGATGGATGCTATACTCGGAATATTGAAATGTGTCGAGGAAAAGATAAACTTGGCTCGAGGATTTTCTAGTTGAACGAATGACAAACGGACTATCGAACTGAGATCTTGGCTTGGATGAAAAATGAAAATGTTTGGATTTGCTTTGTTGACAACCATAATGTTGACGTCTGTGTCTTATGCGAGCGCAACTCCAGCCTCGCACATGCGTCACGCCGATTAGGGCGATCACTCCGCATGAGTGCTGGTATGGTGATTCATACGGCGGGGGTGATCGAACTTGCATGGCATGGCAATTTGTGTGCTTCGACTTGTGGTTTGACGCGAACGTGGACTCGAGAATGACTTAGCGTGCATGACGATCGAATTTGAGGATTGCATAGGTCCAATCCACGTATCGAGAATGAATGATTCTAGACTCAAACAAGAGTTACGCCCCAATGAGAATGATTATTCCGCGGGAGCATTACATGGTGATTCATGAACCACCATGGATGATCGGACTCGCGTGAGATTGGGGCGCAACGTATTGTCGAGCTAGACGACCTCGTGATCGAATACATGAATTGGTTAGAATTGGTGATTTGAACAAATTTGAATATACGCAACGAGTGCTTCGATGCGAATTAGGTGATCGTGCTCGATGTTTAGAAATCTGAGTGACGCGAGCTTGGGTAGAAAACCCCGTACTATCGACTTTGGTTTGACCCTAGGATTGGGGTCAGTATTGGCATTATTGTTGGGGAACTATGATTCCAATCCTGACATTGACTTAGCCTTGAAAAATAGCCTAGCGGTTAGGCGAGACGTCCCTATTTCATGAGTTAGCAATCAAAAGATTGATCTTGAGAATTGGCATGGCATGGATGGATAATGTGAATCACAAATATAGGAATACCCCTCACGAGATTCGGTTGACATGCATGTATTTTAGGGATGCTTGAGTATGTGCACGATGCGACTCGAGTGAGAATGACGAATTCTCTATCATGCGGTTTGGTGAATGCATGTATTTTGGGGACGCCTGAAATGCATGCACGATCCAACCAAGTGACACATTGAATTCAAACGAGACTTGAAGAATAGAAAGTATCAGGGATTTGAGATCGTGTTAAAAGAAAAGATTGATACTAGTATGAGCGTGGCTCGGATTCGAAGGAACGCGTAGGCGGAATGTATACGGTTAAGTCTTGGCCATAGAAATGGTAGGATGGCTTACCTTCAGGAAAGTCTCGAGGATGAGACTTGTTCTGAGTGGTGTATGTTGTAGTGCCCCGTCCCGCAAAGTCAATCGGAGGAATTGAAACACCGACGACATTCGGACTTAGCCTTGCAACGACTACTCAAAGGCTCGCTCGGCCGAGGCGACTTCTCGCACAGGTGGGGTAGTTTCGGTGAACTTGCCTCATCTTAGCCTTCACTTAATAACTCGCATGTTTTCAACTTGCACAAGTTATGATTGTTAATAAAAGAGACGCATCCACATAGCTAAGGGAATAATCCCGACCCGTCGAATGTCTTAGAACATGGAAAATGGTCCCACGGTCTGCTTAGAAGTCGGCTCAGCGTGCTTTCAAATGACACTCGATCCTTCGTCCCGTGGCTTGGGAGAAGGAAATTGGCCTAAGTTGCTAAGTTGCCCTGACACTCGAATGAGCCTAAGTCATAGGCGTCGCCTGCGTGAATGCTTGATAAAGCATACACGATCCCATCGTATTGTCCTAACGCTCAAATTGGCCTAAGTCATAGGCGTCGCCCGCGTGAATGCTTGAAAATGCATGCACGGCCCCGTCGTCCAAGGCTTGGCGTAGCCTTTGCATGTCCTGTTGGTTAAGTCGTATTACACGACGTTGGCTTAAGTCTAGGCACCCAAGAGTCGGTTGTTCAAGTCGACCCCGTGCATAGCACGTTCCCTCGACGCGGAGCTCGGCGTAGCCTTTGCTCGTCGAGTCGCTACCCGAATAAGTTAGACAAGAGTTATGTTGGGCTATCGAAGCCATTTCTAGCACTGTCCCGCTCTATCTGCGGTTGTCAAGTCGCGTAGTCCCTTGAGAACAAGGCTCGTCGTATAAAGTATATGACTTGAGCGATAGCGTCGCCTATAGAACCAGGTCTGTCTAAGGCACGAGCTATGGTGGATTTAGTAAAGAGTATGCCATGAACAAAGAAAGTCCATGCGACTTGTTGTCGCAGAGATCATTTCCGCTAGTTGGGAGTCTCGCCAAGTCTCGATAAGTTTGGATAGGCAAGCACACGAGATCGGTCCCGCTACTTGGGAGTCTCGATGGAAAGAAGGAAAGCATGGTCATGTTAAGAAAGGATTGGTAGATCGAGTTGAGTCTTGCATGGTCATTGGACAACTTGTCGACAAGGTAAAGTTTCCTCGAACGGTTGCCTAAGCCAAGGGACCGATTCGGCCCGGGAGGAACAAGTGAGGCTCAAAGTAGGATGCTGGATGACCGCATGGAAGACTTCGGCGCCTCCGATCTAGCTACCCGTATAGGGACGAGCCGATATCCCATGAGCCAAGATCCAAGATAGCTTGACATTGCTAGTGACCACCTCATATAAATGGGTCGGCAAGAACGGCAATCCGCGTGTTTGCCTTTGGATAGCGTCAAGTACTAGCACGGCGTCGGTCGAATCATGAGACAGTCTAGCACGACATGTATCAAGTATTGGCTTTCGCGTATCAAGTATTGGCTTTTGCGTATCAATATTGGCATTCGCGTATTAGCTTTCGCGTATCAAGTATTGGCTTTCGCGTATCAATATTGGCATTCGTGTATTGGCTTTCGCGTATCAAGTATTGGCTTTCGTGTATCAATATTGGCATTCGCGTATTGGCTTTCGCGTATCAGCATTATTGGCCTAAGTTTGCATAAGTTAAGTCGAGTGCCATCACTTTAAGTCGAAAGGACCGTAATGTAAAAGTTGGCTAAGTCAGGGAGTCGTTAGGCACGACCAACACAAGTCGTCTCCTTGACGTCGTTGGCCTGATAATTGGTCTAGAGGCACTTGAGTTTAAGTGAAAGTCTTGGCACGGCCGAGTTCGCACAAGTTGTGACTTGGCGAAGCACCGTCTTGATATGTTGAAGTCACGAATAGAGTTTGGCACGACCCTACTATCCCGAGTTGAAGTTTGGTCAAGTACATAAGCGATGAGGCACTGCCTCGATCGAAATACACGTTGGCATGATAGTACGACTATGTCGTCGCGTAAAGAGTTGGTTAGATGTTAAGTCTTAAAATTGATCCTAAGGCAAGACTAGAAAGACAATCGTAAAGGGACTTGTAATGCACAAAGTAAATGAACGTGTCGGTTTTGTATGGGTGGGCGAGGAGCTCACTCCACCAGTACAGTTGAGTACTGGCACCCATACAGTTTTCATGTGCAGGCACAGGTAGAAGCTCGTGGCGCGGAGCTCGCTTGGATGCGTCGAGGCATGGAGTACCTTGGCGAGTCGAAGCGTGCGGCCGCGTGAACTCAAGACTTATACAGGACATAATGTATGGACATCGCCTTCCGAAGCTTCCGCTGGCTCAAACATTGTATCGAGAGATGAAAGAGAGCAGAGTGACTTGTAAAATGAGAGAAAAGTGAGCACGAGAGACTTATAATCATGGTCTTGTGCCCATTGTAATATTATTGTTCAATATCAATAAAGAGTTCTTTTGAATAACTTATGTTTGGCCTTTAAATTTCCACTGCATGTTCAATGTTTCTGCTTGGGACTTCTGTGCGACGACCCCGTCGTCGCCGATGTAATCGGCCGTTATGGAACTGCCTTGCACGTGCACAATCTAGGCTCGTGCGGCATTACGCTTTAGCGAGGACGATCGCTCCTACGGGAGCGGGGCATGACACTTGGACCCTAAAGTCGTCGTGCACCGCCTGAACATTTCATCTAAAGCTAAGCCAGTAAAACAGCAACAACGGCGATTTCGACCAGACGTCATGGAAGCCATCGAGAATAAAGTCAAAAAGCTTATCGCTAGTGGATTCATTCGCGAGGAACAACATTCCGACTGGGTTGCCAATATCGTTCCAGTCATGAAAAAGAACGGTAAAGTTCGAGTCTGTATCGACTTTCGTGATTTGAACTCTGCATGTCCGAAAGACGAGTTCTCTCTACCGATCATCGACATAATGATCGACACTTGCAGCTTCGAACGGATGTCCTTCATGGATGGGTCCTCAGGCTACAACCAGATCAAGATGTTCTCCGATGACGAAAAGCACACATCTTTTCGAACACCGTTGGGGGTATACTGCTTTACAGTGATGGCCTTCGGATTAAAGAATGCAGGGGCAACATGCCAGCGAGCCATGAACACAATTTTTTGCGATCATTTGCGCAAAATTGTGGAGTACTACGTAGACGATATTACTGTCAAAAGTCGTCTCAAGGGCAACCACCTCCAAGACTTGAGAACGATGTTCGAACTAATGCGTGCACACCAACTCAAGATGAATCCAACCAAGTCTTTTCTGGGAGTCTCTAGCGGCAAGTTTCTTGGTTTCGTCATCACTTCAAAGGGTATACATCTGGACCCGGAGAAAGTGAAGGCTATTCTCGACATGCATCCTCCAAGAAACCTCAAAGAGCTATGCTGACTACAAGAAAGGCTAGCTTACATCAGACGATTCATTTTGAACCTCTCTGGAAGGTGTCAACCATTCACTCAGCTCATGAAGAAAGGCGTATCTTTCGTCTGGACTAAACAATGTCAACGGGCATTCGATGACATTAAAGCATATCTTACAAGCCCTCCAGTACTGGTAGCCCCAATAATGGGGAAGCCCTTCTTACTATATGTTCGTGCCATGGATCATTCTCTTGGCGCCTCTTAGCTCAGAAGAATGAAGGCGGCCATGAATAGGCAATCTACTACCTCAGTCGCACAATGGTGGGTGCCGAGCACAGATACACACTGGTGGAGAAGGAATGCCTCGTACTAGTATTTGCCATCCAGAAGACACGCCACTATGTGTCTGGGCAGACTATCAACATTATATCCAAAGTCAACCCTCTCAGAATACTCATGACTAAACCGGGCTCTCTCAATTCCCGTTTAGCTACATGGGCAATGTTGTTGACTCCGTACGATATGATCTTCGTCCCTCAGAAAGCAGTAAAAGGTCAGGCATTAGCTGATTTTCTAGCAGCTCATCCGGTGCCGGAGTCGTCCAAACTCTACGACGAAATCCCCGACGAAGTGGTGGAGTCTAACACTGCAACTGAAGAAATCCCTATTTGGCGAATGTTTTTCGACGGTGCATCAAGAACAGGGCCCAAAGGGAACATCGTAGCTGGAGTAGGTATTATGCTTGTGTCACCTGATCATCTGGTCATACACCGTGCATATTCTCTCGTGGAACCATGCACCAACAATGTAGCCGAATATAATGTCCTAATAATCGGCCTACAACTGGCAAAGCAACTGGGAGTTGACTATCTAGAGGCTTACGGCGATTCCAAGCTAATAGTTAGTCAGGTCCGAGGGGATTACGAAGTTCGCCACGAAGATCTCATCCCCTACCACCGAGCAACAATCGAGCTGGCATCTACTTTCGTTGGATTCTTCATCGAGCACGTGTCTCGACTACAGAGTATATAAGCAGATGCTCTAGCCGGTCTTGCTGCTTCCTTGACTGTTCCCACCAATACTCAGCAGTCGATCACAGTGTCTGGTCGAGAATTATTCTGTGTGAAAGATGCCTTGCATATTCATTATAGTTACACAGCAAAAACAAACGTCGACGCTAAAGACTGGAGATTTCCCTTCATAGACTACGCTATCTATGGAATCCTCCCCGAGGACCCGAAGGAATCAGTATCCATCCAAAGGCGATCCCTCAGATTCTACTACGACACAGCTACCAAGATGTTGTACCGACGCTCTTATGACGGGCTACTGTTACGATGCTTATCAGACACAGAATCCAAGCATGCACTCCGGGAGGCTCACGATGGAGTTTGTGGTGCACATCAACCAGGCCCCAAATTACAAGATCGCCTCAAACGAATGGGTTATTACTGGCCCAAAATGATAGCGGATGCTGTTGAATATGCAAAGAAGTGTAGAGCTTGCCAGTTCCATGCTGATTTCATTCACCAACCTTCGGAGTTTCTACACCCGACGGTAGCATCTTGGCCATTTGAAGCCTGAGGCATGGATTGGATAGGACCAATCAGCCCGCCATCCTCCAAAAGACATCGGTTCATCCTAGCTATAACCGATTACTTCCCCAAATAGGCAGAAGCTATACTGGTCACTGAAGTGAAGACATCAAACATGATCAGTTTTACCAAACATCACGTCATTTACCGCTTCGGCCTACCTCGCAGGATCATCCATGATAATGGTCCACAGTTCGCAAGCCATGCGTTCTATCGGTTCTGCGATAAGAATCAAATCCAGAACATAGCCTCCACTGCCTAGAATCCAACGGCTAACGGGCTAGGAGAAGCCTTCAACAAAACCATTATAAAACTTTTCAATAAGTTCGTGTCTTCAAACAAGCGCGATTGGAACGAGAAGCTCGGTGAATGTCTATGGGCCTATCGCATAAGGGTCCGGACTCCAACAGGTAGTACGCCATTCTCTCTGGTTTATGGGTGCGAAGCAGTTCTTTCCCTAGAAATCCAGATTCCTTCTCTCCGGGTAGCCCTAGTCAGCGAGCTGACTACTGAAGAAAGCTACCGTCTACGACTCTAAGAGCTCAAAGCACTAGACGAAAAATGCCTATTAGCTCAACAGCGTATTGAGCTATACCAAGCACGCCTTTCCAGAGCTTTCAACAAAAAGGTGAAGGAAAGGATCTTCCAAGTCGGCGATCTGGTCCTAGCAGTAAGAAGACCGATGGTTATGACACACAAAACAAAAGGGAAATTCCAGCCTAAATGGGAAGGTCCCTTCGTCATAGAATCGGTGTATTCTAACGGTGCGTACCGGTTGACCAAGCCTGACGGTGACTTGCTCATGATGCCTATCAACGGCAAGTTCCTGAAAAGATACTATGTGTAACCTCTTTTACATAATGTTCACATACGTTCAGTCATGTAAATGTACAGTATGATATTTATATGATTCAAAAAAAAACAACCAATCTAACTATTATCCGTATTTTAAGAGTCTTGAATATGCCCTACATAATAGGTCCTCTAAATATTTCTCCAGTAGAATCATCTCCATTTTTTTACTCCGTCCAAACTCGGCTTGACGAAAAAAATCACGTCCCTATTACCTCTGAATTATTTTTCGATAATTATTTCCCCAGCGGAATGATCAGATGTTTTTCCACGTCCACATAACCTCTGAGCAAAGCATTCATCAAAGATAGTCATGTCCACACTACCTCTGAACTATCCACTCGTCCCTAATGCTATATATCTTTCCACGTCCATATTACCTCTGGTCAGATATAGAACATCCTCTGCTATTACGTCCATATTACCTCTACTAGCAGCTTCATTCAACTTATTATCTATATTTGAATCATTCGAATATAAAACAGATAATAGGTCCACACAAAATTCTCCAGCGGAATACCCACCAGAAATATCCTCGCTACGTCCACATTACCTCTAGCATCGATATTTTACAAAACCACATTCACTTCCGAAAAGATTCTTTATTCCAGTACTTAAACGTCTATCAGAAGACAGAAAAAGGGTACAAGAGCCGTGACGGCCAAAAAAAGGGGTTACAAGAGTCTACGGGATACACAGGCGGTTTATGCTATCCCTCAGAGCAGCAATCTCGGCTTCAGATTTCACAGTTGCTCGGCGCCGTGCCTCTTCTTGGCGAGCGGCTTCGTCTTCAAAGAGGATCAAACTCTGATGCTCCCCCTCTAACCTCGCCAGCTGCTCTTCTAAACGGGCAGAAGCGTTGGCTATCATGGTAGCCTAGGACAGATAATCCTCTTGTTCAGATGATGCCGCCTTCAAGTTAGCTTCCAAATGGGCGACCTCGTTCCTGATCTGTGTAATACGATTGTTCTTCTCAGTGATCTGCATAGCCAGCCTGTTCTTCGAGGCAGCTCGTGCTTCACTTGCGGCGTTGAACTGGCTATGCTGATCAGCCAGCTCACCAATCTCCTGAACGAGGGCATCTTTTTTTACCAGAAAGATAGCCTTCTCCGCCGTAAGAGCTGTCATCAAAGCCTCGTCCTCTGCACGGAACAGTGACGTCGAACTCTACTGTTTTATTTCTCGGAACCTGGCCACCTGACCCTCCAGGTCATTCAAGATCTTCCTCAGAGTATTGGCCCGCTCCTCATACCCAGCTATGCTCTCGAGGGCTATTACTTGGTACTCTGCAACAGCCCTCACAGGGCCGAAGGCAGCGCTCCGATTCAAGACTCCGGGAAGCTTCACTTTCAGCACCAAGTAGAAAGCTCTGACGACTTCCTGAGCCATCTCCTCATCTTCGGTGGAGGTCGTCGGAGAAGAGGCTTGGAAAGTTTCTTCTACCCCTGGAAGGAACACCTGACAGGCTGGCCAAAACACTATACGCCCAGGGGAAGAGCCGTATTATGCGCCCATTGTCTCGCGAGAAGACGATCCATACTTCTTTCAAAGTATTTCGAACTTGCTCAAGTATTGAAAACTTTGAAAGGGGTCCTGTAGAAGCATAAAAATTTTCAGCAAACATAGCCCCATGCACCCAAGTCAAAGCAGCTCTATGCGCCCAAGTCAAAGCAGCTCCATGCGCCCAGTCAGTTTGACTCCATGCGCCCACTAAATGAAGCTCCATGCGCCCAGTCCAAGTATAACTCCATGCGCCCAAGACTAGCTCCCCCGAATGGAGGGCGCATAGCCTGAGACATGGCTATACGCCCAAGCCTGACTCTGTCAAAGCCACGATCAGAATGTGCACCGAAGCGCATGGCCACGTCAGTCTCTACGAGCAGTCGTGCACCGAAGCATACGGCCACGTCAACACCACGACCAACCTACGATCTTGCAGCCAGTATACGCCTACACCTATGCGCCTAAAGCAGGACCATGCGCCCACGTAAGAACCAGCATGACTCTTCTTGTGGGTGCATAACATCGTTTCAGCCCAAGAACGACTATAAAAGGGGGGGCTTCTTCCCTCTTCAACAGACAGAACGGAGAGCATTTTCAAGAGCCAAATTGCTGCACTTCTTGTCAGTGAGCCGAGAGTTAGCAATTTTCTTAGGTTTTCTTCCACTTTTGTAATCGGAGTGTCAACGGAGTAAAGGAGCAACTGCCGTTCGATCTCCATCGTCCCATTCCCTAGAATTCTTCTTTTTGTACTCCGGGATCCTCA
Organism: Iris pallida; assembly: GCA_029216955.1. NCBI lineage: Eukaryota > Viridiplantae > Streptophyta > Magnoliopsida > Asparagales > Iridaceae > Iris > Iris pallida. Next base: position 5,928,977 of record JANAVB010000800.1, on the reverse strand, counting down.
GTGCAGGATCTCTCAGGCGTACTCGATTTGTGGTGCCTTGTGCCAATAAAAAGAAAAGACAATATTTTCTTCTTCTTTTTTTGTGTGTGTCAACACTTGCGTGAATCGAACTTATATTCGATGTTGCGAGACGGATAAGTTGGGAATTTGGCTAATAAATTCCTACTCGTTAGGAATCGAACGTAAGACCATCGTAGAGACTTTCGGTCAAAACGATTTTTGCCTTGAGCACCGTCGCCTCGATGTGAACTATTGTGTCGAATAGATTGTGGCCTTTATGCAATGTCAATTTAAAGTTGCGTCGGAAGAAGTTAAGCACGGTGTCTAGGTAAGTAACCTAGCGGGCGTAGTCCCAAATGTGATAAGGAATCGTATCGAGATAAGTTACATAGCCAGACTTTAGAAATAGTTGGGTGGCAAATTCGAATGCAAGGCTTTGCGAAGGATCGTTGCGATCGGATGCGCAACGGCTCGACGTGACGCATAGAGTTGATAGTCCATACGAAACATACGAAACGAGAAATGCGATTTTGAATCGCGTCGCGTGCAGTGACTTTATTGAAAGAATCACGTATGTATCGAATATACGTATGCGATAAAATTTTGAGAACAGTTGCTAAAGATAAGTCCGATCGGGAGTACGAGATGGCAAGCTTAGGATTGAAATTACCTGTCAGCTTTGTTCCAATTTGCTACCACTTGGTCAAAATACGTGTATCTTTCGGACGCCTTAAATATAGGTATGGATCCAAATCGAGTTGTATACAAATTCAAATCGAGCTGCAGGAAAGACTTTGAAATGTTAATAAAAAGTTTACAATATAGTGTGAAACTGAATAACATTGGTGGGACGTGATCGTGAAACGATCTATAAAATACTTTATTGGAGTGTTAGTTCTGGTTCGAGGATGAACCTTGTTTTGAGTGGTGTACTCTGTAATGCCCCGCTCCGTATGGCACATTACGCTGAGGCGTTGACTCAAAGAGTCGTGTTGACCGAATGAAATATATCGATGCGAATCGATACGAGAGTTACGTTGTCCCGAGTAATGCATCGAACTAAGTCGATACGAAGAGTTGCATTGTCCCAAAGAATGCATCGAGTTGAATCGATGCGAAGCGCCATATTGTCCCGAAGGATAAGTGCGTTGAGACGGCTCGAAGATTCTAAGAAATCGAATCGACCAAGGCGCAAGTCCGAATCGATGCAAGTATTAATTTTAGTTGGTTTCATGTGCAGGCTATCCATTTACGCTTAAATATTAGAGGTCAACATTTTGCCTTATTCAGAAACGGGTCCGCGAAACCAATCGTCGCCTTGCGATGGACTGAGGCGTTGGCACGATAAGCCAAATCAGATGTATAATTCAATGAAGCACGAAGTACTCGAATGGCTAAGTCTGGAAAGTTGGCCGTACAATGAAGTTATAAAATCGAGCCACATCGGCTCGGCAAAACGACAAGGCATATCGACTCAAGATGGGAGGATTGACTCTTCTTTTTACTCCTTCATGCCTAAGTTAGAATATATCATTGTATGCTAAGTTAATCTATCGATGCCACGGGCGTGGTCTGATCGGAAGATAAATCGTAGTGTATGTCGAACACTAGTTAGAACAATTGAAATAAAATGTGCATCAAATGCATGAGTCACTATGGAACATTGTATATCGCAAAGGCGAACGCCTCGGTGCGCAAGCCGCAAGAACATGGGATAACTGTATTCGCGAGTGCCTTCGTGCACGAGCCATTCCGTGCCTTCATGCACGAGTTAGAAAGGCTAGCACATTGAAAGACAATAGGCGAGCGCCCTAGCGTGCAAGCCACGAACATTGAACACTAAGGCGTAGGACATGGAAATACGGCATCGATGCATGCAGCAAGTGCACGACGCAAAGGAAAGATGATAAATGTGTCAAAACGTGTCATGACCCGCACCCACTCTGAGGGTACGAGTACGTAACAGCGCCCAGCCTACGCCGCAGTGTCGGCGGTAGAACGCTGTTCTAAGTCATGAACATAACTAACACAATATGAAATATTCTCCAACTGGAGGCCAAGTCACAGAAGGTACCACTCAATCACAATCTAGAGGTAGAATATAGCACGATGGAATAGATAAGGAAATCTTCAAAACTGAGGTACAAACAGAAGTGAAATACATCAAAGTTAACAACTACCAGTCTCAACATCTCCATAAATATACAACTTTGAAATCAAAGACAACGACTAACATAAAAAGAAAGAACAGTCTAGACTATCTACACTATGTATGGGTATCATCCTCAACAGCTGCCTGAACCTCCCCAGGGGTCCAGGTCGCGAGTATCATCAAGGCAAGAGAGTACGATACATGAAACTGAAAGAATGTACATGATGTAAAAGAGAGAATTGTAATGGAAATATCTACTATAAGTAGAGAACTATCAGTGACTAGTGATGTAGAGTACAAAGTCGACATGTGAACAGCTGGAATTGCACATGAATATACTAAAGAGGCTCATATGGTTATACTACTTTGGAATTATTTACATGACTATTTACACTCCCCCATACCCTAATTAATACACAAGGATCCAGACAAGTTATGTTACGTACATGATTTTCACATGAAAGCCCATAGATGGGTGTACATGAAGTAAACATGAGGGCTCAGAACTGAGTGCACATGAATTCCATATAAAGTCCCATGATGGGGTACACATGAAGTATAGGTTATACATGAAATACATAAGAAACATGACCGAACATGAGAGCACATGAGAGTACACGAGCGTGCATGAACGAGCATGAAGTACATGAGAAACATGAATAACATGAGAGCGAGGAATACATGATGTACATAAAACACATGACATGAAGTATCTGATGCTCCCGAGGGGGATAACATCTCATGTAGGGATCCATATAGTACCAAATCATGATAATATCATGACAGCATCAAATAATGTAATCTAGAGCAGGAATATAATCCTAAGTAAGTTATGAAATGATCAAAGAATGTACTCGCCTGGTATCTGAATATATGTGAGAATATACTGCCCAAGATGAGGTATCTGACTCCTATTTAGAGCAACACAAGTCAAGATGTATACAGGGAATGATAAATATAATGTACAATGCATCTGCATGCTGTCTAGGTCAAACTAGACTAAAGTCAACATTTGGTCAACTCTAGTCAACCACACTAGTCAAACTAGGTCAACTTAACCCAAGCAAGTCTCACTAAGCCTAACCAGCCTATTCTAGCAAGCACACATCATCACAACGCCAAACAAGCCATCAATCACATAATTTATATTATATATAATTTATATATTGCATATACTAGATATACATATAGGCATTCATAGGAACATTTCAATGAGCTAGTGTAAACATACATGCATATATTAGCATACAATACTAGGCCTATATAACATGGCATTATATATATATATACATATATACTATAATGCATAGAAGAGCTAAATGTATGCATAGGCATGCATTCATGTAAAAAGGCTATAGAGGGTTAGTGAGTGAGTGGGTGTCATTGGTGAGTGTGTATAGGAACTCAATGTCAATGTATAACAGTTTAGTACATGTGAGTGTGCCTACATTGTTCTCAGTTTTGATACATATGTGTGAGTGTCAACAATCAGTGGGAGAGTGTGTTCAAATCACAGGTTTCAGATTTGAATGTGTGTGACATCTCAGTGATTCTCAGGTTTCAGTATAAAAGGAAATCTCAGTTTTGATGTGCACATGTGTGTGTGTGTGTCTACAACTTAGGTTGAGTGTTAGTGTGTGTGTGTGTAGGTAGCATATCAGGAATTAGTGTTTAGACATGTGTACATATTAATAGGGGGACAGAAATGTGTGTCTCAGGTTCAATTTTGAATGTGTGTGACAGTTTAGTTCATGTGTGTGTGTGTCATTAGGGTACATGTGTGTGTGTGTGCATATCAGTGTCAATCTCAGTTTAGTAGTGGGTGAGTGAACATTATGTGAGTGAGTGATACACTCTCAGATTTCAGCTCAGATGTGTGTGTCTGTGATATGGGTGTTCTCAAATTTCATGGTGAACACAAATCAGTGTGCTAGCAATAGATATTCCCAGGTTAACAGTTTAGATTGCAATGTGTACTTGTGTGTAAACATGTGTGGTATAGAACATTAATCTCAGATTTTTAGTGTTCTCAAATACATGTGTGTGTGTGTGATATATTACTTGTGTGTGTGTGTGTGTGTGCTAAACTCTCAGATTTCAGGAATCAAGCAATGTATAATTGTGTATGTGTGTAGATAGAAACAGTGGGGGTGCATCTCAGTTCATGTGGGTGTGTAGGGACTTAGGCTAGGGTGTGTCTCAGTAGGCATGTTAAGAGGGTTGGTTCAGTCAAGGCTAAGAATACCAAAGTGTAATGTTGCATATGCATACAATGCCACAACATAATACCCAGGTATTTTCAGTCCAGATTAGTGAAATGTTGGTTAGGACAAATGAATGTCAGGTATAAGTAATACAATTCATTCTAGGTAATTAAATACAAAATAAAGTTCAGTTAATGCAAGATACAATGTCAATCAAGCCAAAAATCGAATCAAGGCAAACCCAGTTATATATAACTGTAACACCCAGTTTCTAAAATGAGGGTAATTTTGAAATTTTGTGTTTTAATTTATCTAATTATGATATTTAAATAATAATAATATAATTTTTAGTGAATTTTAATTATTTTTAAAACTATTTTAAGTTATGACTTATGATTTGGTGTTTGGCTAGTGTAACCTTAGAGACTGTTGACCTAAAGCCTAGCCATGTGATTAGGATGTTTAACTAGTACATTTTAGCCTAGAGGGTATTGTGGTCATTTTAGGATTTATTTGAATTTATTATAATTTATAGGAATTTGTGTGAATTTAATATTAATTAAATATTGCTATGTGCTATGTTAGTCTTAGGGCTAGATTGGGCCTAACCTAGAAGTTAGACTTAACCAATAAGCTAAGTTGGACTTGGTGATTTTAGTCATGACTAGAATATTCTCTTAGTTATCTAATTAGAGGTTTTAGTTGGAGAGAAATTGATATAACAAAGGGGCCTTTTGGTAGAGAGACTTGAAACTAGCCAAGAAGCCCATGGCCCATCAAACCCAACTAAAACCCTAACCCTAGAGTTTTGGCCAGCCAACATAGGGAATCCTACCCCTATATAATGCCTCTTCCATTAGGTTAGCCTCCCTTTAGAAAGAATTGCAAAGTTGGAAAGAAAGGTTAGTTCTAAACTTCCTAAAACCCTAGAAATTCCATTTTAATTCCTTTTCTTCCCAAACCAATTACATTAGGTTCTAATTATCTTCCTCTTACTGTTCATGGAGGCCAATCCCAGTTGGAGAGCAATTTGGAGGAGCTAGCTAGCAAGAAGAAACCCCATTTTTGGAGCTTTTTATTGGAATTTCAACATATAGGTAAATCCCTATTCCCTCTACCAAATTTCGTGCTGATAACGCGAAGGTCGCAGGTTCGAGACCTGCATGGGCTACCACTAAAAATGTGTCACGACCCGCACCCTAAAGTAAGGCACATGATAGTACATGAAAGCACATGAGAACATGTAAATACATGAACTAGTACGAGTACAAGGAGTACCTGATGCACATGATAAAGTACATGAACATGAAATATCCGATGCACCCGTAGAGGGATAACATCTCAGAAAGGGATCCATATAGTACTAATCCGTGAAGATACGTGTCAGCATCAAGTAGAGTAATCTAGAGCAAGAATATAGTCCAGACAGGTATGAAAAGATCAGAGAATGTACTCGCCAGCTATCTGAATGTCCAAGATGAAAGTACTGTCCGAGGAGTGGTGTCTGGCTCCTATTTAGAACAGTACAAGTGACAACAAGTCCAGAATGGTAATAAGATGAACTACAATGCATTCTACATGAATATAGGTAAATCCCTATTCTAACCTGCATGGGCCACCACTAAAAACATGTCACGACCCGCTCCCGAATAACCGAATACGAGTCGGACACGCCCAGCTTTTGTTGTTAGACACAACAAAGTAAGTTGTACCAATCTAGGGAAACTAACCAGATAAATATGAACATGTATGAAATCACAGCATCTATAAATGTGTCCCAACCAGAGTAAAGTACAAACTCAGAATTTATTACATTCCAGCAAAAGAAAGTAAGTCTACTAGTCTCAATATAGGAAAATATAAAAAGCTAAAGTTAAACTCTAGGCTTCTGCAGCCTCTAAGTCACAAGCAGCTCCAGCTGGCTCAGCAAGGAAAGCAATATCCTGACCATAGTAGGTGTCGCACAGGGCCTCCAACTCACCTGCAACATATCCTATTCAGGAGCGGAGCAAGTACAATTCTAGGTAATGAACAAGACATCATGATATGAAAGTACAAGGAAACATGAAAAGTACATAAAAGAACATGGTGAATAAGTACATGAAAGAACATGGTGTGTAAAGTACATGAAGGAACATAGCATGTAAGAACATGAAAAAACATGATATGTAAGCACAGGAAAGAACATGGTATCTCAAAATCACAGGAAATTAGTACAAGGTATATCTTCTGAACATGTGTGTACAATATTTGAAATATAACAAATTATGTGACCGGCTAGGGATAAGCACATGAAAGCACATGAATGGTACGGCTTAGGACCCGCGTGCACGATACGGGGTCTAAGCTAAACACACCTGAGTTGTTTCTTGGGTTTGGTCACATAAATAGTATATTTCCCCACCCCAGGTACAAGTAATAAGAACAAGGAACATGAGCACCAGAAAATACATGTCGTATTATAGCGTGTCAATAAAGAAAGCACAGGATATAATGAAATACACAAGACCGTAGAGTGTACTTGCCTTGCTCCAGGAAAGTACAAGTTGGCAAAAGAGCTAGATATCCTCCTGTAATTAATGATTTATAATATAATTAGACTATGAACAAGATATCAACTAATTATATTTATAAACAATATCCTATCTCTATGAATACTCCTTCCTAACTAAGGTATTTCCACTGAACTCATTAGAGAGAACAATGAGATGTATATCTAGCGAAAATTTATAATCTCTAGAGATCACCCTACTGGTTGACTCAATACCAAGCTTTACTTATAACTAATAGGGTTTCTAGGTGTTAGTATCACCCAATCCCAATCAATTTCTCAATGGCAAGCTAAGTGACTGGATAACTAATATGAGTAACATCCTAACTTGTCATTTCAACTTGATGTGCCAAGATCCTCTAAATGGTCAGCATCTAATGGTACCTATAGTTGTAATTTGCAACATGAACTACAATGTTTTATTGAAACAGAACACTTAAAATCACTCTAGAGTAGGATTGAACCTATACCAATCCTAAATCTAAAAGATTGTATTACTCACAGATGACTGAACAAGGGTTCAGTTCACTGTGCTAATACCCCAGGTACAGTTTCATTTGTGAAACTGGTAATCCAACCAGTACAGTCCTGACTTCTAAAAATACCAGTCTCGATTTCCATATTCTATCTATAGTTCAATAAATCCCTTCCATTCGAATTAGGCATTCCGTTCTCAGGTGGAAGTTGGTCCTAAATAGGACTGATCTCAACAATCCTGAATTACTCCATGCCTCAGTCAATCTTGAAATTGGTACTAAGTTCTCAGGAAACCATACTGATACAGCTAGTTATCCAGTCTCAACATTCAGTTAGATTTGAACCCAAATATCAACCTGGAAATCCCCCAACCAATTTGAGGTAACTGACCACATCACTCCTCCATTTAGATTCATCTTTGAACCACAAATAATGATATGCAGTCTCAGGTTTACTAATTTAACTAGAACATTGATAGGTCTTAGGTTCAACAGAGGGAACTAGGACACACATATATATAAGTCTCAGTAATATGGACAATGCTAAATTTCCCTTGAAAGAAACTGCAATTAAGAGTTTCACTATTTAATTCAAGACTAACTTAACAATCTAACCTCTCTTCTTAACTCACTAACCAGCCTCTTGTTTCACTAATCTGTTTCAATACACAGAATCATTCAGCTAAGGTATTGAACAAATACTCACTGTCCAACCCAGGTAAACATCTATAACCTATTCTAATTATAGTGAACCTGGTTTATTACAGGGACTGCATTGACAGGAAATCAAGTATAATTTCCTAGACTAAACTGAATAAAACTAATCATTCAGATAACTCAAATGCCAACTAAAAATAATTCGAAAACACCTGGAACTACTATGAAAGGATTTGATAAGGTTTAACCTTCCTGAAGGAACATGCATCTCAGGTTCAACTTTACCACATATCTACAAACTCTTAAAGCTAAAAATTCTTCAGAACAGAGTGTCAACTTAGAATACATTACAACACACACACCCCCCCTGGACACGTCAATCCCAACATGAATCAAGACACACAAAATCTAAGAACCAAACTGGTCTAACGAGACATAACCGATCAAGGAAAGAGATAAAATGTACCTGAAATAAGTTGCAATGAAGGGGACAATTCCTTTACTGGATACTAATTTCTGTGTCCAGATAGTGCTACGATCCTGTTTAAAACATTGTACCAAACAGGTGGTGGTCAGAATCGACACACTAAGATTCCTGATTCCTCTGTTTTCCGAATAAATGAAAATTTGCAGAATCAAATCCCAGGTTCCCTTGATTTAAACCAAATCGAAGATTAATCGAAACTCAACAATGATTCCTAAGAATTCACTCCACAACACCACTCAAGAGAATTTAAACTCAGAAGAAACCAAAACAGAGATCAACCACTTACCTATAGAAATTGCAGATCGAACAGCTACTAGGTTGAGTGGATCTCACTGTTCGAACAGATTTAGAACAATTCCAAAGAAGACTTGCTAATCCACTGCCTACATACATGATCCAAATTTACCAGGGAGATTCAAACGCTTATGGAAGCTCAGAAAACAATTTCTAAATCTGGGATTGAAATTACAAAAATATATGCTCACCGATCCGATCTTGTAAGAAGACGTCGATCAATCGAGTCCAAGGAACAGAATTGATATGAATTCTTGGTTATGGAAAAGAATCAAATTAGGAACAGATCAAAGAATTTAATTCTCCAGATGAATCTATAACAATGGCATCGACATACCTATTGGACTTCGATGAAGCTCAGACTCCATACTGCTTCGAAGAGCTATCCGCCGTAGTTGTCATCCTCGTCATCGCCATGGCCATGACTGGTCCCTTAGGAAGGAGAAAGAGTAGGGAAGAATTTCTTCTGAGAGAAGTGTATGGATTGGGAAAATTAAATGACAGAGCGGGAAATTTATAGAACGAAAGAAAATGCCAGTGGCGGGAAAAATAGATGATGCCGGTGCTACAGTATTTGACAGTTAGAAATAGTGATGGAATTGAGAGTTTGTTACAGATTCAAATTCGAATGTTCCTATTGATAAAATCAGAGGAAAATAACCTATTCTAGTGCTGAGCAAAAAGAATAGTAAAGCCATTTAAAACAGCCTAAGGAAGCTGGCCCAAGAATAATGGGCCCAAGGAATTCAATACAGGCCTAATCAAAATGAAATTTCAATGTCATATTTCAATAACCTACATGGTTTATAGGTAAAAGAAAAGTTAATTCATAATTTATATCAAAACAAAATTTGGTAAAAACCCCTTCATAGGAAATCAGAAAGGTGGGGTTACAAATCTTCCCCCTGAAAAATTTTGCCCTCGAAATTCGAGAGACAACAAAACAATCTCAAGCAAATCTCAAGAAGTTCAAACACAATTCTTTTTATTGTATTTAAAAAATTTCAATGCCGAAATACACTTAAACAAACAAACTGGGATAACGCTCCCGCATCTCGTCCTCACATTCCCATGTGGACTCTCCCGGAGAGTGGTGTCTCCACATGACGCGGACAAGTGGAATAGTTTGGTTCTGTAGTCGCTTCTCCCTCCGGTCCAGGATCTCCACTGGCTGCTCCTCGTAGGTCAAGCTCGGACCCACCTCTAACTCTGAGTAGTCTACTACATGGCTCGGGTCTGGAATGTATTGTCGAAGCTGGGATACGTGGAAAACGTCGTGTACCCCCTCCAAGCTAGCTGGAAGTGCTAGTCGATATGCCACCTCGCCAATCCGCGCCGTCACGTCGAAAGGCCCGATGAATCTCGGACTGAGCTTCCTGCCTCTGCCAAAACTAATGGTGCCTCTGGTCGGCGAGATTCTTCAGGAACACTCTGCTTCCAACTGCAAACTCCAGTGGTCGTCTGCTTCTGTCCGCCCAGTGCTTCTGCCGATCCTGTGCAACTCTGCGACGCCTTGAGCCTTGAGACCAAGTACTATAATTACACACAAGAAGTTGGAATAACACGATCTAACAATGGTTAGGAATCAAATAGGCACGAGATAGAATGAAGTTTCAATTATAACTTAGAGGAGCAAAATCATGAAAACACAACTATTGAGTACGATCAAAAATTGATAGTTTAACACAAGTGGACTAGGCCAAGATAGGAAGATCATGGTCAAATAGACATGATTTAAGATCGAAGTTTAGACAAGACACAAACGAAGTATGAAATCAAAATCTGGCAATGTATAATTTTAAGGAATTCAATGATCTAATGATAAAATACTAGAAGGGTAATTAGCAAGGGTTGATTGAGAAAACGTACAAAACACTCAGGAGACACAGTATCAAATCAGGATGAACGTGCAAGGATCTGTGATTTTTGAAAAACCAATAATCATATGAAAAAAAGAAATATAATTTCCATGATACCCGAGAACATATAGGTATTTAAAATCACATTGCTTAGAATCCCTACCCCGCCAGTATATATCTGACTGCAGTGGACTTTCGGCTCCGTGACTCAAATAACAATATGTCATCGAATATTCTGTCAACCTTATCCATTTTCCAACAATCATTGACGAAGCACCTAAGAGATCAAGGTATGAAGAATATGACAAGTCTCGACAGTACTCAAAAATCTATGATTGTCTGAAATCACTTCAACTTAGAGTTCCTGCATCGCCAGTGCGCTACTGGCTGCAGTAAACCCTCAGTCTCCATAATCCAGCTAATGGCTACAACGCGCAACTATCATGCCATAGTAGGTCATCGAATAGCCTCTCGACTTTATCCCTAGGAATTTCAAAAGAGTTTCAAGGAGTTCAAAATAAGTTTCAATAGTCCAAGTCACGAAAATGGTGAAGTTACTTGACTGTTAGAATACAAGGATTTATTAGGTACTAAGAGACGACAAGGGATCCCATCGGTGAGTACAAAAGGCAACCAGGGAGATTTAAAATTTCAGACAGGGCAAAGTTTCAAATTATGACGGAATATCAACTGATATCTGAAATGGTAACAAGATTCCATATATGGAAAATTATTCCGAAGGGATAACAAAGTCTCGAAGGGTAAACTGAAGCAAGGTATCAGATAGGAGACAAGTTTCAAATAAGAGGTAAAATCCCGTACTGGAAACAAGTTTCAACAACATCTCAATTAACAACGAAACCTCAGACAAAATTTCGAAAAGAAAACAACCTCCCATAGGATACAAGGCCTCAATTAGAGAACCAATATCAACAAGGTCATGATTAGGAAATAAAATCTTGACTAGAAAATCTCAACGAGGAATCAAGATTTGAATAGTAACTAGAAAACAGGTTTTAATAGGAAACAAGGTATTGGATCATAAATATGAGACAAGCAAATCTCAATTAAGTTTGAAAAAAGTCGCAGATAAAGAACAATCTCGAATAAAGATAAAATCAGGAATAGGAAATAGAATCCCAACAAGCATCAATAGAAGCGAAGGTTCAAGCAAGGTCTCAAAATGATATTCCGAGTAGGAATAATTCTCGAATAGTACACCGTTCAAATAGGAAACAAAATTTCAAGTAGAATCCAATAATAGAAAACAAAGTCATGAAAAATGAATATAAAAACATGGTATTAAATAGCGGATATGAAACAAGTGGAATCTCAAAATACGAGGCAAGATCAAACAAGATCGTGAATAGAACGAAAAACAATTCACGAATGAGAAATAAAATCTCATAGAGAACGAGTCAAAATTTCAAAGATAGAAAATGAAATCTCGAATAGAAGCAAGATTTAAACAAAGTTTTGAATGGCATAAGTTTAAATAGGAATGTAATCCGAAGTAAAGTCTTAAATATCAACAGGGTCTGAATGGGGAACAAAATTCGAGTAGGACCAAATCTTGAATTAGGAAACGATGCCATAGGAAACAAGTTATCGAGCAGGAAGAAAATCTCGAATAAGAGCAGAGTTACGAAGAATAATGGAAACAAACTTTCAAAATACATCTCGAATAGCGACCAAGGTTCCAGAATAGAAAATAAAATCTAATAATCCTTAAATAGTTTTAAAAATAATTAAAATTCACTAAAAATTATATTATTATTTAAATATCATAATTAGATAAATTAAAACACAAAATTTCAAAATTACTCTTATTTTAGAAACTGGGTGTTACAGTTATATATAACTGGGTTTGCCTTGATTCGATTTTTGGCTTGATTGACATTGTATCTTGCATTAACTGAACTTTAGTTTGTATTTAATTACCTAGACTAAATTGCATTACTTATACCTGACATTCATTTCGTGTCAAGGTGGATTCATTTCGTGTCCGTATCGGACACGTATCCAATAAGATACCTAGGTATTTGTAGAAATGCCACTTAGGATTTGATTTTCGATTTTTGTAAAAGTGATTGCATGGATTTGTAGATCTAGGTGTGAGTATTAATTTTTGTGAAGGTGTCCTAGTGTTTCGTGTCCATTTGTGTCCTGTTTTTACGCGTGGACACGCAGCACGAGCCCGTAGGCCATGTCCTGCATCACGGGGTGCATATCTCGGGACACAGGACACGTCGTATCCTAAAATTTTGGGGGAATCTTGGGGCAATGTCTGCCACCAAGCTCCCAAAATTTGGGAATGTCTCGTGGTCTGTGCACGGAGAAATCAATGTCGCATTGGCCGCGCATTGTCGCGCGCGGGCTGCTGCGTCAGTGCACAGGCACCACTGACACGTGTGTCATGTCGTGTCTGTGGGACTCGTAGACCCAGTACAGTGTGTGTCAGACCTAGATCTATCCTAGGTGAACCTCTGGACACGAGCACGTACCGTGTCGTATCGTGTGTCGCGTGTGAGATGCACGTGCACGCGTGTACGACGATTATTCGTGCACTGTCTCGTGTCTGTATACACGTATAGTTTGGACACGATTCGTGTCCAATTTCTAGACACGAGGACACTCTTATGCACCCTCACATGCTTGTTATCATTTACCAACCCTTTGTTGTTAATTAGATGTGATATTGAATTCGAATTTTCGAATTCCCTGTTATAACACTGATACACTGATACCCCCTTTTTGGCTGAATGCTTATTCTGAAAATTGATTTTGTTTTCCCTGTTTTATGATATTAATATCAATATTCAGTTCACCTACATTTTTAAGGAGTAGAGTACATGATTACTTGTGGGTTGTGTGATGTATTTTGGGTTCGAAATTCTCGAATCTCTGTGTAGACTGATACTTCACTGACACATTATGTTAAATATGATTTCCCTGATTTTAATCTGTTAATTGGCTGTTTTTATGATATTAAATATTGAAATAGGTTCACCCACATGTGTAATGACTAAGAACCATGCTAATTTGTGATGGGTTTGAGCATTGGGTTGTTGGATTCGATTTTGGGTTGATCACTGTTTCATTCCTTATCAAACTGTCATATTGGTTTGGGTTTTAAATTGCATTCCCAGATTTAATCTTCCTGTAAACTGATTTTTGTGTGTTGAATGATGAATAGGCTAACTTTGATCTGTGCTATGCAAAGGGATCATGGGAATGGGTTTTGCACATTGGGTTGGGGGTTTACTGCCAACAGTTTCAGAAATTGAATCTGAGAATGATTTCTCAGTACACACACCACACATACAAACCGGATTTTGATGTTGTCCAAGAAACTGAGACTTGGTTAATATGGAAACCTGAGATTGGGATAGGTTTTGATGTCAAAACAGTAGACTGAAATAGGTTTTGAAGTTCAAATGTTAACTAAGAATTATGTCACTGTTTTCCTATGTATCCACCCACTCACCACATATACACGCACACACATCACTAATCCTTTTCCCTGTGAACACACATTAACACTTTCCATTTCCTGAGTTGACACATTATCTAATTGATTCACTGATTTCAGTTCACATTGACACCTTTGCACTTTATTCCAGTTTTCACTAACCTGTCACACACACTCTCTCACTCTCTAAATCTCTAATATATGCATATGTAATATACATTTGTTAATATAATGTATGAGTATAGGTAGTAGGATTTTATGTATGCAATGTATGCATATGTTGACACCAACCCATTCACTAAATTTCAGCCTTCTACTTGCCACACACACACTTTTACTACATACAACAATCTACACATTTGCCTATTTAAATAGCTCTCTAACTCTCTATGTGTAATGTATATAGATATATGTAGAGTATAGATGCATGTTAGTTATAACTTAAATAGTCTCTACTCTAATGTATACAGATGTGTACTTGTAGCCATGCATGTTGAGTATAATACTTGTGTAATGTAGATGGGTTAGTTGTGTGCCATGTGTAGTATAAACTCATAACTAATGTTGATTTCTCTTTTCATGTACACCTCCATGTTCACACACACACATAGCTTTACATGTTAGTTCCTTTCTCTTATATAAATATATATATATAATGTTGAATATGCATGAAAGTGATGTATCTTGATATGTGACTTGTGTTGGCTTGTATAGCCTTGGATTGGTATGTGTGGATGCTAGGGTAGACAAGGTTAGGCCTAGTGAGACTTGATTGAGTCTAGGTTGACCAAGTTGACCTAGCTTTGACTAGATAGTTGACTGAAGTTGACCAGGGTTGACTTTAGTCTAGAATTGACCTAGACATCATGTAGATACATTGTAGCAGTCTTATTATCATTTTAGACATGTTGAGACTTGTACTGTTCTATAGGAGACAGACACCACTCCTCGGACAGTAGATTTTCTCCAGACATTCAGGAGATCAGGCGAGTACATTCTTTGACCGTTTTATACTTTCTAGAACGTCTATTCTTGCCATAGATTAATTTACTTGATGCTGACACATTGGTAACACAGATTGGTACTATATGGATCTTCTTTTGCGATGTTATCTCCTTTGTGTTCACTAAATACATTTTGTGATGTGCGTTTCACTAACATATTATATTTATTGAATACCCTTATCATTGTACACTCATTGTGCATATTGTACTCTCATTATCGCATTGAGCTCTATTGTACAAGCCATTGTATAAGCCATTGTACAAGCCATTGTATAAGGTAACGTAACTGAATTGGATCCTTGTGTATTGATTGGAGAGGGAGAGTAGAAATGGTTATGTGATCAATCCTATTGTATAAAAAATTGTATATGTCCATTGTACACCCACGTACAAAGGAGTCCCATTTTATTGTATAACCTAACCCGTTTACATAACCATATTGTACTCTAAATCACATATTGCTTATAGTTCTTACTTATCATATATAGATATTTTCTATTATCATATCCTTCTATTTTTCATATACATCTTCTTTCAGCGTTTCATGTATCTTACTCTATTGCACGTTATATTTTCTAACTTGTTATGATCTACGTGAGATGTATTATGCTCGCTCCTGTCCTAACTGGACCTGTTGAAAATTTTACAGAGGATGAGGATGAGGCCTACGTAGACACCTATTATGGGACAGCTGTAGACGACACTTGTGACCCGGACTTCCAGTCGGATCCACTAGCTGTAGAGACTGAGGCTCCCTAGTCTAGGCTTATATTTTTTTCTTGTCATTTGAGTTTGAGTTGTATATTAGGATCTATATATTCTGGATATTGTTGAGTTGTATCTTAGACACTTAGTATCATCTCTCTATTATATGTCTTATGGATTTGGATTTCGTATCTTTCTATCTATCTTATCGTACTTCTACCCTAGATGTGATTGAGATTGTATTATGTTATGTCACCCCCATTCGGGGAGTATAACTGTGCATCACCTTATATTGTTAGATGTTGTGACCTAGGACAGCGTTCTACCGCCGACACTACGGCGTAGGCTGGGCGTTGTTACGTTCTCGTACCCTCACAGTGGATGCGGGTCGTGACAATAACATTCAAAAATCTATCAACTCAGTTTTTATGTTTCAATCTCAGGTTCGAATTGGGAAGAAAAATTCTCAGTTGAAGTATCAGTAAAAAGGAAACAATTTTCAGTAAACTTTTCAAAATGTTATTCAAAATCCAATCTCAAATCAGTGCAATTAAATACATAAAATCTAAAAACTAAATCCCATATCTAACCTACATCACAGTAGAAATACAAAAATCAAAATTAAGAACAATTTTCCCAATTCAGATTCAGTGTATCAGTGAACGCCATTTTCGAACCCAATAATCAAATAAAACCAAATCAAAGTTCAAATCAGGTGTACATAAATGTTCCCTACATTAGTATATGTCAGGGGGGTGCTCGTGTCCAAATAATTGGATACGAGGTGTCCAAATTAATAAAACACATAGACACAGTTCTGTGCACAGAGCCGCCTAATGCACGTGTGCACACGTGTCTAACACACGACACAGGCCACATGGAGACACGTGGTCATGCACACATGTTCTCCTAGGATAGGGGTCGGTCATGGGGTGCCTGCACAGTGTCCCCGATGTGTCCACGAAGGACACGAAGTGAGTATCAGTCAAGATTATTCGACTATATATATACACACGTTGTACAAAACTCGTGCGCGTGTCCATGCTCCCTCAACACGACACAAATTCTTGTCAAACTCGAGGGGTGTCGTGACAGAGGGTGCCCCTACTCTCGTGTCAAGTGGCACGAGTCCACGTATCCAAATACGTGAGAAATCAGTGCGTGTCATCAGGGCACCCGTGCGCTGTGTCGTGCAGCGTGTCTACGGCCGTTTTCGACACGAAAATGACACAAAAATGTGATCAGTCTTCAGGAAATCTAATGTACACATACAGATCTACAATTCCATGTAATTAGTTTTACAAAAATCGAAAATCAAATCCTAAGTGGCATTCTATCAAACACCTACATATACACTATGACACGTGTCCAATACGGACACCAAACGGACACAAATTCTACCTAAATTCTAGGGACAGCTAGGGAACACCTAAATCTAGCCTAATATGCAAAAAAATCAGAATATTAGCCCAATTTGAGGAGTTTTACTTATAGGTGCAAATAGCAAGAAAAAGCTTCAAATGGGGGGGGTGTTCTTCTTGATAGCCAAATGCTCCAAATTGACCCAAAGCTGAGATTACTCTCCACAAACAGAAAATAGGAGAGTATTAGACTCTAATGCAAGAAACTAGAGTGAAAAAGGAATTAAAATGAAGTATCTATAGATTGGAGAAGAATAGCCATACCTTTCTTTTCTCTATGTGTTGGAATGATACAAAAGAGACAAGAACTAATTGAAGAGATTATTTATAGGGAGGGAAGCCCTAGTGGCTGGTCAAAAAGTGAAAGTTAGGGTTAGGGTTTAGTCTAATGGGCTATGGGCCTAGTTGCACTAGTCATGGAACCAATTTCTAAGTCTCAAGCCTATGGACCAAATCACCAATCCTCCTATTTCAAACTTGATCCTAAGTGACCTAACTTGGGTTGACTTAAGTTAGACTAGGGTCTCACCATGCTAATCAAGTCACCACAACCAGGGTCAACATCTAGGTTAGTCTCTTAAGTCACAACTAGTAAAAGTCAATATTAACAATCATCAATCCAATAAATAAATCAATAATTCTAATAAGTCAAAATGACCAAATTAAGGCTAAAAATGGTAAATAAATATCCCAAATCACAGGGTTAGGCTCTAGGGCAGACAGTCTCTAGGGTTTTACTAGCTGCACATCAAAATCACAAGTCATAATTTTTAAATAGTTTTAAAATGATTAAAAATCACCAAAAATCATATTATTATTTAAATATCATAATTAAATAATTAAAATCACAAAATTTAAAAATTACCCTCATGTAGAAAACTGGGTGTTGTAAAACGTGCCTACGTGCACGAGATCATAAAAGATGGCTTCGTTGCGAAAGAATACAATTGTGGCATGAATATGACAAAACTGTCAGATATGACATGATATCTCGAAAGGTGTTCAGGACCTTTGGGTCGTTCGGTTGACGAACATTGAGTTGAGGCATGATGCCATTGAACATTGAAACAAAGTATAAAATGTAAGAACATGGAAAGTTAATGGAAGAAATACGAGATGTTAATGTCTGAGTCGTGGACTCAAGACTATATTTGGTTGTTTGATAAAGTCTGAGTCTCGGGCTCAAGACTATGTTTGGTTGTTTGAAAATAGGGCGTTGTATGGTCGAATGGACTTGAGATAATTGTGATAATCTTCCGTGTACGGAACGTTTCCTTCGAACGGGTATGCCGGGGCACCGGGACCGTTCGGCCTAGGAAGGATATAATCTTTGATAGGCGCTCATCTGTAAAGATGATTAGCACCCGGTTATAGATGTGAAAAGCCGCAAATAATGGTAGGCACGCGGTATGTTTCGGTTGTTTGGGATAGCAACCCAACCCGTGAAACGCCGGGCTACCCAAATTCGAGAAAGAAAAGAAAGAAAGAAAAGAAAAAGAGAAAAAAAAGAAATAAAAGATAAAGAGAAATGCCTTTAGTCCATTTTGGCACGAATACGCCAACAACCATTTCATATAGTTAAGGAATGATGGGTTGAAAGTGCACGCACATATGTATCCTGCGCACATAGATCCTGTTTAGAGATGTACTTATAACATGACAGGAAGGAATGGGGCGTATTCACCTTGCATCGGTGCAAGGACGAGTGCGTCGACTTAGTAAGAAGTCACGCCACGAAATAAACACAAGATTGCTTGCCTGCTTGCCTACTCAATTAGATAACATGCTTGCCATGATAACATGCTTTACCGCTTTCGAATATTCCATGAAATCGACCCTAAGGAGAATATAGCAAGTTCATAAGCTAAGTTGCATGATTGAACATAAATACTAAAATGTCGATTTAGAAAGTTGGTCTTTTCATCAGTATATGCGAGGACGAACGTACTGATCCCCCACCAGCTTTCATGCAGGGTACAGGGAATATATTGCTCGTGGCGAAGCTTTACTTGATCGCGTAGATGCATGGAATACTGTAGCGTTTGAAGCATACGATCGCATTGACGCTCGAACTTGGAATAGGATTGATGCGACCGAGATATAGAAGGCATGACGTATGGAATAGTAAAATCCTTTGTGGGCAAGAGAGAACCTGAGTGTTGTAGCCAACCTGGCAAATTTTAGTTGGGCTATTGAAAGCCTTTGTAATCTCAGTTCAAATATCAATAAAGTGAATTGTTTCGTATACTTTGTTTTTCTTTCGTTGTTAATATCAAATCAAAGATAAGCATTTGAGAACTTGTCATCTTGCCTTGCACGAGTGCAACTCCAGGCTCGTACAGCATCACGCCCCCTGCGAGGACGATGATTCGGATGATTCTGGGTCGGGGCGTGACATATAATCTGTAATAGTTTCTGCGAGAGAAAAAATAGGGGAAAAAGATTAGGGCAAGAGTGTCGTACACCTCTCAGAAAGTCATCATTGTTCTACCACAAATAAAAATTGTCTTATATTCCTCTGTTCTCCCACAAATCTAAAGTATCATCTACTATTCAAATAGTGCACTACCACATATTTTATGTTAGTCCCAAGAATATTACATCAGAAACAACCTTTTAGTTTCTTTTTTGTAGAGTTTTTCGTTCTTTTTCAAATATTTATCCTGTATAATTTTCATTTGAACTTAATTTGCTCACCTGCTTTTGTCTTAGTTACTATGGAGGCTTTTCTGGAAAGACCACTGACAGGTACTCAATTTCCATTATTTCTACTGGAGAAAATAATGGATTGCTTGTTACATAGATCCCAACACATTCAGAGTTCGATGACCTAGTACAGTTAGGTAAAGTTGTGTATTATTTATTGTGTGGTAGGGTAATTCATAGAGCTGGAACGGGGTAAGTTTGAAAAACTAGGTCATCATCTTCATCTAATACATCTTCAACTGCCTTAAATAAAGAAGTACAAGAGTTGCAGGCCCAGCTTCAGATGGAGAAAAAAAAATCTAGAATGAGAGTTATTGAACACAAGGAACAAAAGACTCAATGGGACTTTGTGATGCAACAACTACAAGTACTTGTTCCAGGATTCTCAATTCCTGAACCCACTCCTTTAATCTCATGAAGACAATGAAGATGAAGACGATGAAGATGGTGATGAGATTGACCACAACCCATCTCTTACTTAGATTAGATCTTCTATGTTGTAGTTTACTAAATACTTTTGTTGACAATTAGTTTATTTTTGTGGACTAAATAATCGTTATTTTGAGTTATGATAAATATAATATAATAATATTCATATGTGATTCTATTTAATTTATACCACTTATTGAGAATAAAATTGTATTGTACATGATATGACTAATTAAATTGGTAGTCTCCATAGACTATTTTATAGGACTAATTGTTTGGTCGCTTCATATATGGCAAGCACATTTCGCAACTATGCAAAATCTTTTACCACAATATACTAGTAGTCAAAGATTATCTATGGTGATTAGTGTCTTATACGATCAATAATAGTTGCCACAGACTAACTTTGGTGGTCAATAATAGTCTCCACATATAACCTATTACTACCAGTCTTAGTTGTCACAGAGTGTCTTAGTCGACAGTAATAGTTGCCATAGACTATCTTTGACGGTTAATAGTAGTCTCCACACACTACCTATTGTGATCAATCATAGTGTCCACAAAGTGTCTTAGACAACCAACAATAGTCACCACATACTACCTTTGGTGGTCAATAGTAGTCTCTATAGACTACCAATTGCGACCTTTCATAGTAGCCATAAAGTGTCTTAGAAGAACAATGCTAGTCGCCACAGACTTACTTTGTTGGTCAATAGTAGTCAATATATACTACTAATTGCGACCAAGCATAGTCGCCACAAAGTGTCTTAGGCGACAATGATATTCGCCAAACACTATCTATTATGACCAAGTATAGTTGCCACAAAGTGTCTTAGGCAACAATGATACTCGCCACAAAGTGTCTTAGGCGACCATGATACTCGCCACAGACTACCTATTATAACTAATCATAGTCATCATAGACAACCTTGGAAAACTAATTATAGTGTCACATACTATCTATTGTAACCCAATATAGTCGCTATAGACTACCTATGCCAACTATTTTAGTCAACAAAGGTACCTCCCATGCAAAAATCCTACAACCTAAGGCGACAAAGTCTTCTTGGCCAACAATTTGGAACAACAAAGACTTTTCTTGCAAAGGTGTAGTAGCAAAAGATCTTTTGCGACTAAAATACTTAATTAGTTGTCCTAGACTTTAGGTTAGGATCCTGAGATGACGATACTTGCGACCAAGAAATTTAGTGGCAATAAACCTTAGGCAACTAATTTTACATTTAGGCAACAAAAAACTACTAGTTGCCTAAAGTGTAACCTTCGTTTTCTAACGAATTAAATCATTTATCTATTTAATAGGTAGTGTACTTAAACCATAATTTCAAGTCATGTATATATATATATATATATATATATATATATATATTTTTTTTTTTTTATATATATATATATATATATATATATATATATATATATATATATATATATATATATATATATATATATATATTTTTATATATATATGTATATATATATATATATATATATATATATATATATATATATATATATATATATATATATAAAAAAAAAATATATATATATATATATATATATATATTAGCTAGTTTTATTTTAGCCTAGTTATATTTTAGCCTAGTTTTTTTTTAGCCTAGTTATATATATATATATATATATATATATATATATATATATATATATATATATATATATATATATATATATATATATATTTTTATATATATATATATATATATATATTAGCTAGTTTTATTTTAGCCTAGTTATATATATATATATATATATATATATATATATATATATATATATATATATATATATATATATAAAATATATATATATATATTATATAGTATTATGTTTAAGGTTAATAATTCATAGATAATACTATATGTTACATAGGTTTTTGACTTGGCTAGGTGCATTTTAGCTAGTTTTATTTTAGCCTAGTTAGGGTGGTGCTAGTGACTAGTGTAGGCCACCCAAACCTATCCAAATGAACTCCGATCAAGCCCAAACTTGGTCCACACTTGTACAAGACTTAGTAGACCCTAACCAAGCCTTTACTTGACCCATGTGGTGCACACACAAGTGTGGACAGCAAACAACATTGGCATATGTGTATTTTCGAAATTAAGTGGTAACCACCACGTTTAGTTATCAAAACCACCTCCCTACTACCCTATTTCCCTAAAACCTTTGCCACAACCTTCCTCCCTCAACCCCCTATAGCCCTATGGATCATTTCTCCCTCATTCCATTAATTTTCTATCCCAAAACTTTTTCACAAACTCGTTGAACTGAAGGAGATTTCAGCATAGGACTGCTGGATAGTGCTGACTTCAACAACTTTTGCACCACAAAAATAATAGGTACGAGCCTCGAGCCCATTACGAAATTTTTTTCTCTATCTCTTAGCTTTCATTTTTATATTTTTACATAATTCTTCATGGATTTTTGACCCCACAAATCTCTGTCGTACGACGATGCGTCCATAACAGTGTGTTGTTCACGAATTTTGTGCAATGGGTATGCACACCAAACCGTTTAGTAAAACTTCTCCAGAACTTTTCCATCTAATAGCTTTTTGAATTACCTTCGATTTGATATATAATAGTTTATATATTCCGTCCATATTTTCCTTCGTACAGAGGTTTTCCAAAGAGGTGCGCGGACTAAATTTTATGACACACAAGTGGTCCACGCTCCATACAAAGGTAAGTGCCTTCATTTTTTTTGTCGTATATTTTTATATGACATAGGTAATAACTAGATAAAATATTTTCCTAGGTAGAAACCATAAATAATAGTGGCTAAAGGTTTACATGATAAAACGTTGCCCCGAAATTATTTTTTCAAAATTATGTTTTCGTCTATTTTGTGATAGTGTAACATTTTGCGTAGACCATATTTTATGATTCAAGAAGTTTGTATGCAATTTTGGATACTTTGTCTACAAAATTTCTGTTGGAGTTATGTCCTAAATGTTTCTTTTGATTAGTACAAATTAGGCTCAAACTTGGCCTCGTAAACTCTGAATGCAAAAACTATAATTTTCTTCCAACTTTGAACATGCATAACTTTCTGTCTAATAATTATTTTCTAGAGCCGTGTATTGGATTGTAAAGTATGATATTTTATCTATCAATCTTGTATTTAAGTCATGTCCAGAATTGTCAGTTTTACTAGTGTAAAATAAGACCATAGTAGGCATCATGAGCAGTTTTTTGCACAGTTTTTCTACACACTGAAATAAACAAGTCTGGAATTAGTTTTACCAGCTTTGGACATGGTGTTATTTTTTGTGTATATCGTATTCTTATATTTTAGTACCATGTATGTATTCTTGGTTAAGTTTTGAATTATTTCATATAGGTTTTATGACTTAAGTATTTGTTTTAGATTATGTAAAGTGAGGGCAAAATGAGCTTCATGAACAATATTTTAGTATTAGTCTGAAAATATTTTTGGAGGTCACTTTGAGCTCAATTTTTCGAAAATTAAACCGTTAAATTTATGTGTGATTTTTCCATAGTAACCTATAGTTACATTTATGTTAGATCCTGAAAATTAAGCCACAAATTAGATTGTTTGTTTACTCAAATGTTGCTTCCAAAAGTGAAAAAATTATAAATTTCTGCACTCAAATTATTTCTAAGTCTGAAATCAGTTTTTCTTACAATTTTGTTTTACGATTCTGTAAAATCCGACCGTTGGATTGGTTTGAAATTTTGTTCTACTGTTAGACAAAAATTTATTCTTCTGAATTAGTGAGTTTGAACTGTTCATTATTATTTCTGACCACTAGTTCACTAGCCTAAAGTTAGGATAAAGTAAACTTTTAAAAACTTCTCTTTGGATAAAACATGAACTAAAAATTGTAGGAAGGTGTACTCTCTACCCATATCAACTTGACATTAGTGTTATATGGGTTAGATAGAATAATTTTATAGGGTACTTTATATAGTTTGATGATGTATATTCATAATATAGGTCTTGGACCCTGATACGGAGTTGATTATTACTTTCGGCTCCACAGGCAAGTACATTCTCTGATAGTTTTCTTTACTTTATGATTACTATGATACTTGTACTTAGTGATGTTATAATTGATTCTTAACACGATAGTACACATAATTAGTTTATAATGGATCTTCAGTCATGAGATGTTACCTTCATATTGGACATTGTTCGTCGTATTGATATTTAGACATCGTTCATTATGTTGATATCAGATATTGTATCATAATTCATATATTGTGACGTGTCATGATTGAATCCATTGTACTAGTCGGGGTGGGGGAATGTTAGTTAAATATATGATCATATCCTTAGACATTGTGATAGTGTCAACATTATGAGAGCTAACCATACATCTCACTTATGGTTAGGCAGATCTTATTAGACATTGTGCAAGCTCCCATACCGATCATATATCTAAACTAGTATTTCAAAGAACTTAGATTGTTGCAGTTTACTTCCTGTTTTAGTTCGTACCTGATGATATATGCCATTTTGTACCTATCTACTTACAGTTCATTACTTGTCATTGCCATGTATCAACTTTACCCTCTTATATGTATTACATTTGCTATTACTGTTTTATAGTCTTTATCATGTAATTGGATCTGCTGTTAGAATTGTACTCATTCCAATCTTGACTGGATAACATATTTTTAGGGGATTATCTGAAGGACTAGTGTCCCACTTATTATGGACCTTTGGAGGATGTAGCAGCAGAGTTGGCCCTTGTAGCTCAGCAGTAACTTGAAGTGATTGTCGGGAGGTCTAGCCGGATTATCTAGTTATATTAGTTTTCTTTATTAGTATTTTGGTACCGGATATGTCTCTGGTAACTACTTGATATATTGGGATGTTATATTGGTTTTAGACTTGAGGATTGTAATTTAGACTTGTTAGACTTGGTCTTGGATTTCTCTTATATCATATCGTGCCTTATCTTTTTTAGCAATTGTGATTGAGTACTATATACTGCCATTTTGTTCTAGTTGAGATATTTACATAGTTGTGACTCAATATAGATAGACTAGACAACGTTCTACCATCGGTGCTGTGGCGTAGGCTGCACGTACCTACGACTCATGCCCAAATCTTTTAGATGCGGGTCATGACATAAAGCCCTCATCCTAGTAGTGTCAATAGCCGGACGAAGTTGTAGGATTGGTGTTGCAGAAATAGCCAGATTTGTACTACATTGGAAGGGATTAAAAAGCAATGAGCGTCAAAGTGACAGAGCGTTCCAAAATTACTTTCTTCATTGGTGCTTATAAAGAGGAGATATACTATCGCCTGATGAATGGACTCAACATCTTATATTTCTAGGGATGCCATGACAATTCAAGGTGGGTATGTGGCATGTGACAAGATTTGGTGAAGGATGCGGTGAGGTACAAACTTATGCCTTTGCAGAAGAGTAGTACTCGAACCAAATCTTTACCAGAGTTGGGAAATATTTTTCTATTATTTGTGATCTTCATGAAGGAAGTGGAAGTGAACTTCGAGGAGGCCCACATCAGGTAAATGATTTGGTAGTAAAGGGAAGCGTAGAGGATGACGAATCGATGGAGGAGTGAGTCCAACAAATGTATGCCAGTACTCGAAGAGTTTCACAAAGTCTTCCGGAAAAGGTTTTTGGAGGAATACTAACCATGTGTGACATCCAACACAACCGTGTTCTCACTACTAGAATAAGTCAATTTAGCGACGTAATTAGCGATGCTGGACAAAAACGTCACTAAATTTTAATAAATTAGCGACGTAACAGCAGGACGTCGCAAGACGTCACTATCAGCGATGTTCGACGACGTATGGCGACTACGTTTTTATTAAAAAACGTACGTCACGGATATGTCGGTGAACGTCGCTAATATCACTAATATTAGCGACGCTTACCGACGTATTGACTAAGATGTTGTTAATATTACTAAAGTTAGCGACGCTTAGCGACGTCTTTAACCGACATCGCTAAGTTTTTACTATAACGATTCAAAATTTTCATTTCCCCTATTCTCGACCCATCTCTCTCTCTCTCTCTCAAATTTCATTTCGAAGGAGTTCTCCTCCGCCGCCTCTTCCGTCTTCGAGAGCCTCTGCCCCTCCGCCGCCTGCCCGCTCCTCCGCCCCTCTTCCGTCGTTGAGAGCCGTCCCCTCCTCTGTCGTCCCCCTCCTCTGAAGGTAAACCCTAACCCTAGCTTTTCTCTTTTTGTACTCTATTGTGCCCACACACAGCTATGCTGCCATCGCTGGCCCGTGCACGACGGTCGTTCCTGGTGGTTGGTGGCAACACGGTGGCGTGCAAATAGCAGCCAGGGCAGCGGGGGGTGGGAGTGGTGGGGGTGGGGGTCGGGGGGATACAGGGCAGCGGAGGGGCCGGGGGACGGAGGGGGGCCGGGGATGGGGGGATGGCCCACTAATGTGCAAATCGATACAGGACAAAGTTGGATAGTCAACAAAAAAATCCATGTAGCTGATGCCTACTAATATATGTTTGTGTACATAGACTGATACAGCCTAGGTTCCAACATTTAGCGCCAGAACATTAACAGTGATGAAACTGTAAAGAACAGATATTATTTGTTACTTGTTCGCCAATGTTTGCTTTAGGCATCAGAGCATAAGTGCATGGCTAACAGTAACACAGCACATTAAACATCCTGAAACGATAAAATCATAAGGTCTACGATTGCTGCCACTTCATAATCATTCTTCTAACAGATTACTTAAAAAGAAACATGTATAATATACACAGCAAAAGAGTGGTCAATCACCTTATAAGCTCTCTAGCCTCATCCTCATTGGCAAAACAGAGGTCGATATTACCAGTCTCCAAGAGCTCTATGAGTTGTGACCTGTAGTTTCGAACCATCTGTGCACAGGCAACAGAGCAAACCCTTATCAAAGATTGGAAAAGAAGAAAGAATAAAAAAGTTGCAGTCAACATAAACCTCATGTCCTACGTCAAAGCTAGCCAAATCCATGGAGATCGAAACCCCCCTCTTGCTTAGCGATCTTAATAGCCGTTTTAATATGTTCCAAATTGAAATATGCATATCTCACTACTGGCCACTGCACATGTCAGATATACCAACTCTATAATCAACTTCTATGGTACCGCTACAACTTACGCAAAAGAAACACAATTCCAGCAATCCGCCCAAGAATACTTGGCCTGATATAAAACCCATCTAAACTAATTTATTTATGTTGGCAAGAGTTGCTCAAGCTACATGATTGGCCATGATTAGCTTCAAATAGAAATTAATAATCTTCTTTTCGTAAAGTGTTTTGTTGTCTTTGCATGAAGCTTGTTCCTTCATGTGCCAAATGATAAACTTACGTAACTGATAAATATTTGGTTTGCGTACCCTTCTAGGATATGTTTTTCTATCCACCGCACCGGGCCGAGCTGATCGAGGGGATGTTTCCTGCTGTCGCTGCTAAGCTGATCCGCGATGCTATTAATGATCAGAAGGCTCGTGATCGTGTCGGAAAGCCGATCCAAGGTTGGATCACCCCTGATCAGTGGGATGTGATGAAGACTCGATTCAACGAGCCAAGGTACAAGGAAAAGTCCGAGAAGGCCAAGGCGGCTAGGTAGCATGCCTCGAAGTGGTACGGTGGGTCGATTCCGATGACGGAACATTTCCGTCGTCTGGTATGTATTTTTCTTTCAGAAATATTATTTTAATGCAAATCCGATAAATTATTACTAAGATAATATATTTAATTACAGGTAAGGAAGGTCGGTAACGTCGACATGGTGACCGTCTTCCTGGCCACCCATCGGAAGGGAGAAGGCCTTATTGACGAGAGGGCCGAGCTTGCCTATGTAAGTATTACAATACTATTTGTTAATTATAATACTTCGTGTTAATTTTAATATAACTTAGTAAATGTGCATGCAAATAAATATTCATGTAGTTAGTAATAATAAGTACATTAATTAGAGATTAGAAATCATAGAGTACTATCCATACTTTCTAGGCCGAGTATCAGAGGCTTCGGGACTGGGCGACTGCTAGTGCACCTACTGCAGGAGAGGCCGGTACTTCATCACAGCCCACTCAAGCTCTGTCGACGGACGAGCTGTGGATAACCGCCGCTGGTGGCCTCCGTAGGGGTACATACTACGGTACGGGATCCTATGGCGCCCTAGTTTTGATCCAGTCCTCTAGGGTATCCCCTGCTAGTATGTATGGTCCACAACCGTCCCAGGAGTCTGCCCGAGTCCACCAGATGATGGAGTTTCTCCGTGACGAGCTGCTACGACGGATTCAGGACCAGTCTCAGCACCAGTCGGACGAGCCTGCGCTTATAGCACGATTGGATGCGCTCGACCGCAGCATTATGGAGCTCAAGAATGTGACTGAGCGGACAGAGCGGAGCGTCACTGATCTTAGAGCATGGACAGAGCGCAGCGTGATGGATCTGCAGGCATCACAGATGTCCATGGGCGAGAGGCTGAGATTGGTGCAGGATTCGGTGGCTGATAGCAGTGATAGAATGTTATCTACCATAGATTCATACCACCAGCGACTTGCAGCGTTGGTGCGTTATCGTCCTCCGGGTACGCCTTCATCGTCGTCGACTCCGCCGACGCCACTGCCTTCTTCATCGACACCGACATCACTACCTCCTTCATCGGTGTCGATTTCATAGGAGGACTATGAGCTTTTCTTAGCCCTTCGTCGCGGCACGCCCCCTCCTGCTCCAGATCCCCAGTAGTCCTAGTTATGACTGTTTGTATTGAGTGTTTGAGTACTTGTTTGTGTTTACTATTTGTTTGTGAGACTTATTTGTTTGTGACACTTGTTTGTTGGTTGCGTAGATACATTGGTTATTGGTTGTGTAGACCCATGATAATTTGGATATTGGTTTATATATGTTGTGTGGACTTTGGTTATTTTATGTTGTTATCCGTTTCATTTGGATGTTAATTTATCGATGTTGAGTGTTCCACCGAAGGGGTCGGCGAACCCAGGGATAAAATATGCTTGTGTATTGTGTTTCAGTGTTATTTATTAAACTGCAGGGAGAAAATAATTCTGTGGAGAAAACTACATACTATAATTTATTTATTTTTATTTTTTTCAAATTTACCGACGTTTACCGATGTTTACCGACATTTACCGACGCTTTCCGACGTCAAAATGCGTTGGTAGACGTCGCTAAACTGGCATATATTGCTAGGATACCGACATATAGCGACGTTATTTTCGTCGGTATGCGTCTGTAAACGTCGGTAGACGTCGGTAACTTTTTCAGGATTTTACCTCATTTTCTCAGGATATATCGACGTATAGCGACATCACAAAATGTCGGTGATATTCTCCACGATATACCGACGCATAGCGACATCATAAACGTCGGTAATTTTTCCAGGAAATACCGACGTATAGCGATATCATAAACGTCGCTATTTCATCGACGAAACGACGGTAAACGTCGGTATATTACCAACATAATTTTGCGTCGGTAAACGTTGGTGTTGGCGACGATCAGCGGCGTTTTTCCAAACAGCGACTAAGGTTTTCGCGACAAGAGGAAGGCATCGCTAAAATATTTTAGCGACGTCTTTAGGCGTTTTAGCGACGTCTTTAGGCGTCGCTAAAATGACTTATTCTGGTAGTGCCTTGTTGTTGGGTTAGATTTATTGAGGTTACCAAATTATCACATGAACCCATGAGATGACAAGATCCTTTGAAAGGAGGTTGAGAACTTGAAGGAGAAGAACTCACTTACGGTTGAGTTCTCTATTAGGGAAGGGGAATAACAAGAAGAGCATAGATAAGATGTGTGTGTCCTGTCCTATTCACATCGAAGAAGAACAACAGCTTGCATATGTGTATGGACAACCGTGCGCTTAATAAAATCATGGTTGACAAATTGATCCTGTGAGTACTAGATGATATTTTAGATAAATTGAGTGGGGCCAAAGTTTTTTCCAAGAACAAACTTCAAAGAGGCTACTACCAAATATGCATCTGACCGGGTGACTGGAAGACGATGTTTCGGGTACGGTATAGGGTCTTCGAGTGGTAGAGCATGAAGGTTGCATTGCCCAATGCAGTTGATTGTTGGGAGCACTATTTGAGGTTTCTGAAAATGCTGATGAAAAATAATAAAACTTACAACAGAGCAGCCGACACACTTAGTAGGAGGACTTCAATACTAGCCACTTCAACTAGGAGGTTGTCGCGTTGGATTATATCAAAGAAATTTATACAGAAGATTATACGGGTTTATTAAGAGGCTTGGGAGCAATAATTCATTTTTGACTTTTACTTCCTACCAACACCATAGGCGTAAAGTTTTAAATGTCTGTATTTGGACAGAGATGATATCGGCTTTATATTACGAGAAGCTTCGACCGAGGATATTTGGGTTGTTCAAAGTTTAAAAAAGGTTTAGTTGTGGAGAGTATGCTAGCTTCAATGGATTTTGTGGTGACTGACGATGAGGTGTTTTAGCGAGATGACGATAGAAAGAACTCGAGTGAGCTCTCTACAAGTGGAGGGATCCGATGTGGATGTAATTGAGTCTGCGACAAACCAGTCAAAAGTAGGTTCAAGTCTATTTTATGGCTAATCAACTCTTTTAGAATGTATTTTTCGGAAGATTTGTATAAGATTTTGTTTTTAAAATCTATATTTATTTTTTTATTTTTTTCTAGTTTATTTAGGTTAGAGGGCTTTGTATTTAAATTTCATAATTATCTTTTTATTCTTTCGTACTATGATTAGGCTTAGTTTCTTAGAACTTAAAAGTTAGATAATTTCTTATAAATACGGAATGATGAATAAAATTTCACATTTTAGTAGCTCCATTAGAGTTTATATAATTAATTTTTGTGTTTGAGAATTGAAGTGTAAGTCCTTGTTATGTCCGATCATTGGCTCTAGCGATCCTCATTTCCGTGCCGGGTCACTTCATTGATAGAACTTTAGTACAGAAAGGAACAAGAGCATGCTTGCCATATCTTACCATGTGGATACTGGACATATACGGAGCCCCATTCACCATCCTATGTCATATCGGTTTCTTAAAAGACCAACTGACATTTCAGATGAGAAACTAAGCTGAGATATGAGCTCTTTGTAAAGACCCATTCACATTTATGATCAGAAGTACCGACCTATAAAACACAAGTTGCGGATATTCTCACCAAGGTTTTGACCTTGAGAAATACTATGGTTGGCTAGCATAAACGTCGGCTCTCTACTTCAAAATTTCGGGGACAGACGTTCGGTGCACACTTCAGATTTCTTGTGTACTTCTGTACATGATAACTATGTACACTTCTGCCATCCAAGTTTAGCATGCAGTTGTATGGCTGATGGTGAACATGCTATACTCTATTGCCAAATCTTAGAGTCTTAGAGTTATGTGGGTACAATGACATAGTTGCGGATTTTTTTTCCATCATACATGTTAATATAAATACCTATGAAGGTGCAACTATAGGGATAATTAGGAATGTTGTAAGATGTCCATACTATGAAACAGAATATTGTGGCTCAGAGGTCGAGGATAATTAAGAATGTTGTAAGATGTCCATACTATGAAACAGAATATTGTGGCTCAGAGGTCGAGTATCGTGCGACGGCTCATACACTTTCTGAGATGACACGGGAGCAGTCCTCTTCATGAAATGTGAATTATGGTTCATATCCTTATGGAGATGTATTATGATAACCAATCTGCGACTTTTATCGCAAATAACCCATGAGTGTTTCATGAGTGCACTAAGCTTATCGAGGTGGGCTGTCTTCTTTTTTTTTTTTTTTTTTTTTTTTTGTGATTTGTTGCTGAAGAAAGAGATTGTCACTCCATATGTTCGGTCTAAGGATCAGTTAGAAGATATCCTCACAAAACGACTTGCTCGTGATCCATTTTATGATTTATGTAACAAGCTGGACACGTCTGATCTCTATGCTCCAGCTTAACGGGGATGTCAGAGTTATTTTTGTTATATATATTATATGGATACAGTGAAGTAGTTGTAGATGTATTTTTCATCAAGCATATTAATATAAACACAAGAGTTGCAACATGGGGATTAATCTCTTGCACTCTTTTCTCATGTTCTCTTCTTCTTTTTCCTCTACTTTTTCTCTCGTCTCCAAACTTCATACTTCACTATGAGTATACAAACATGCCTCCAAATAGCTAAGCCCATACCAAATAAAGAGAATCACATGAAACGTGTCAAGAAAAGAAATCAAATCCAACACGCGATGATTTCAGTTTCTCATTACAGTTTGAAAACATCTTAGAAGACCAAAAAGAAAAACGTTGAAGACCCTTAGACCCATAATGTAAAATCCACACAATTGGCTTCACTCATCAAACATCATTTCTGAGTTTTTATTTGGAGAAGAACTAGGGAACCTCAACAGTACCAACACGACGACTTGCTAGAATCTTGCTCTGATGGAGATTACTTGAAAAGTATTATGCACCTACCAGCTGATGAAAGCAAACGAAGAACATGATGATTAATTGTCACAGTAGCTGTGCCTCTATCAGCAGATAAATGGAGCATCAGCATACTCGTCGCTGCAGTAGAGCCCCGGGCGCTGCGAGAACCCTTGCTTGGCCAGCATCTTCCTAGCCTTCAGCACCAGCTGCCGGTTGCTGATTGTCCCCCGAGTCTCCGAAAGAATGGTCTGAATGGCATTGCTCATGGCCCCGTAAGCTTCGCTGGAATTTCCAGCAGGACTTGCGTCAGCCGACGTCTGATCGGTCTGGCAACCGCTGATCAATATCCCGCTGTCAGGAAGAGCCTTCTTCTTAGTCTGTCCTGCGTAAACTTCCTCTTTGCTGTGGACGTCGGTCTCCATCGCTGGCTTCGCGTAGTCCTCGCTGTCCTCTAGCTTCTGCTGCAGGAACTCCTGCGCGAGGCTTCCAAGCATGCTCATCAATCCACTGCCACTGCCACTGCCGTCGCCATGCTTGAGCTTGTTCAGGAGGACCTTCATGAACTTCTTGACCTTGGGGCTGGCGTCGTCCCCAAACATGTCGAACAACGTCGGCCTTATCTTCCCCACGTCGATATCTTCCTTGCCCGTCTTCTGCTTCAAGATCTCTATCAGCGTGGAGAGAGGGAGAGACTTGTTCTTCACATGGCCATCTTCCGAGTCTCCACCATCATCGTCGTCGCCGTCGTCCTCCTCTGCTTCGGGTCGGTGGTGGTGACGACGGTGGCGTCCTTCGTGAGGGAGGTGAATGCCTCGGGACTCCAATGCATCGCGGGCTTGCTTCTTGAAGAAGGATTTGAAGCTAAATCGGGAGCCAGTGTCTTCTTCATCATCATCCTCCTCCTCGTGCTTGTGGCTCTCACCAATCTGTTCCTTCGAGTGATCTATCAGACCACCACTGTGGCAAGAATCCGAGACAAATGTAAGTCGACAGCCAGCTGGGACTTTGTCCACGAAGTCTCTGAAATCATCATCTGCAAATAATGATTAGGGTTTGAAGCATAGTTTACAGTATCGGCCGATATCGATACGGTTTGGCATTTCCCGATCGGATACCAACCGATGTCCGATACTGACCGATACCGACATTGGGGGTCTATTTTTCGATCAATTCGACAAAGAAAATTGAACGAAAAAGACCATTCAGCAAGGGTGTAAAAACATAGTAAAGTTTCAAAAGAATGTAAAAGAAGAAAACTTATCTACCTCATATAAACCAATTGGCAGTGGTGCCTACTATTTCATTCAATTTCAAAACTACTAAAAAAATGCTGGAATACTTAAAATTATGTCTAAATATATAAAATATACTTTCTAAAATGTTAATAATTTGTTAGTAATTATTTACTTTCCTATAGCAAAAAATCCGATACTCCGATCCGAAACCGCTACCGATACTGATCCGAAACCGCCGATACCGTCGATACTGCTGATCTCGATCATAGGAATGGTCTGATACCGATACTTTGAACCTAGGTTTGAAGTTTAATTCAGTAATCATTCTGGTTTGACATATTTATCTACTGCCAACAACTATTGTTTAAAAATCTCGAGTAGGAGAATTTTCAATGTAACACAAAAATAAAGGAAACTAAGACAAAAACAAATAAAAAAAATTTAAAAAAAAAAAAGAAAAAAAAACAAGGGGACAAGGTTACCTATTTTTCACGAAGAAATATGGACACAGAAGTAGATTGTAATATTTCCTTGCATATTGTATCGTGTATCTTATGATCCAGTAAATCTAGAAGGTTAATAAATACTTTAAAAATCTAGATAGGAACATAATTTAATATAATTTTTTCATAAACTTTGTATTTGCTTCATCGTTACAAGTCCATCTATTTCCAGAATCTTAGAAATACATTGCATGACTCAAATAAAAAAAATACCGATACTAGCTACCTACCGATATATCATATACATGATGAAATGGTGGTATATATGTATTGTAGATATGCTTCGTATATCAGACAATCGCAACAACAAGAATGAATTACAAATAAAATAGCATAAATAAGTATTTGTCCCTGGTTCATTATCGTATAAAGTTTTCTTTTACAAAAAGGAAGCATGTAGGATTTTCTAATTAAATTTCAAAACGCACTCAGAGGGTCCTAACCTACTCAAGATGCCGTAGGCGGCCCGAGGGAGTGGCGGACGGGGTCCGAAGCACCAAAGTCCAAGGGGCCCCAAATAATTTTAGGAGTTAGTAATATATAATATATAGTATTGATATATACTGAAAAAGTTGGTTAAAGGAAAAAAACTCAACTATTACTTTTACAGTCGTGAAAGCTTGTCCCTTCCAATTCAAGATAAGAATTTCTTCTCTTCCAATTTCAGAGGTGAATTGATGGACAATGGTAAGTGTTCTTGAAAATTGTCGTTTTGAATTCACTCCTCCTTTCTTCTGCTTATAACTGAATCCCAAACTCCTAATTTTCTTCAAACTTTTCTCCTTTATGCCCTCTTCTTCTATCCAGAATTTTGAAATTTACTTAGAGATTTGAAGTAGGGAATTACGATTTTACAATCGTTGAATTGGCGTGAGTTGCAGCTAAGACAAAGACAACTACTTACCGAAACGACGTCACAACTTCCGTTGAACAATCTCCATGAACTCGAATATTTAGTCTGAAATTCAAGTTCTAATGATGAACTTGAGTGCTGATGATACTAAGAGCGACAATAACTTTAATGATCTTGAGTTGAACCAATGAATTATCAAATTTTGAGTAAATTAATTTGGAATTTTTGCATAACATCCTATGGATGTTGTATTACGTAGTGGATTTTAACAAATATTGATGATAAGATGATTTGAAGATTTTTGAATTAGTATTTGGATTGATTTGAGGATTGTTGGATTTAATATTTGGATCATGTGTGAGAACGAAATGTTCACTACAAAGATGCCCTTTTTATTGTTCTGATTAACCATTATGGGAAAGCCAATTTGGTATTTGTAATGTCCCACACCGTACGATACATTACGCTGAGTCGTTGACTCGAAGAAGTATTATGTTCGATTCGAAAAGGTATTAAAATAGATTTGAAGAAGTATTAATTGAGTTGGTTCCATGTGCAGACTTTTATGCTGAGTTTTTTGAGATCGATATGCTTGCGCTATTTGTAACAGAGTCCGTCGAAGATCAAAGTATGTGCTCGCAAGGGCTAAGGCGTACACGATAGGTCGAATCAGTAGGTTCGTTCGAAGAAGTACGAAG
Organism: Iris pallida; assembly: GCA_029216955.1. NCBI lineage: Eukaryota > Viridiplantae > Streptophyta > Magnoliopsida > Asparagales > Iridaceae > Iris > Iris pallida. Next base: position 5,892,827 of record JANAVB010000800.1, on the reverse strand, counting down.
TGCTCGAATGGTCAAGTCAGAGGTGATGATCGTGCAACAAAGTTAAAGAATCGAGCTGCATCAGCACAATGAAACTATAGGCGAATCGACATAGGTGGGATAACTCTGACCCTTTTTTCCTACTCCGTCATGCCTTAATAATATGTATCCTTGTATGCTAAGTACTTCATGGATTTCCATGTTCATGGGTTGAATAAATAGAAGTCGTAATGTGTGTTAAGATAGAATATTGAATATTGATCATAGAACATTGACCCTAGAACATTGAACAAGTGAAGAGAACGAGCATCAAACACATGAGTTGCAATAGAACATTGAATCACTGTATCGACAAGTGCCTCAGTGCACGAGTTAAAGAACATTGGATACTATCAAGACGTATCTCAGTGCACGAATCGGAGGGAGTCGTAGAACATCGTAGGAAACTATATCAAGACGAGCGTCAAGTGCACGAATCGTAGAGCATTAGACAATAAATCATAGAAGATCGAATAAACGTATCGAAGCGTGCATCAAGTGCACAAGTCGGAGAATATTGAACAACTATGTTGAAATGTGTATATGTGCACGAGACTTGTAAAATATGGCTTCGTACGCGAAATGAACAGTTATGGCACAAATGACACGAAAATGCTGATATGCAAATGATAGACTTTGTCAACAAAGTGAACGGTTATGGTTCGGAACCACGAAACTATTGGATGTGGCCTATTGCCTCGGAATGTTCGGGGCCTACGGGTCATTCATTGGAACATTGAGTTGGGACATTGTGTCATTCGGATACTGATAGGATATGTTGTGGTAGCACGAGATGCTAGAATATTGCGAGTGGTTCTTTTAATTTATTTACTTTTATTTCGAAACCATGCTTGTGTTTTTATAGTTCGTAACTGTTCACGCATATTGTGTGGTCATGGACTACCTATACACAAGATGTTGGGTTCCTCGAACGAGATTGTTGGGGGCACCGAAACCGATCGACCTAGGAGGAATAATATGAATTCATCGTGTCAAATGATGTATGAAACGATACGGGGTATTACAGGACCACTAGTTGGCCTTTCGACCCAGTTGGTGTGTGCGACCATAATACGGACTAGATGATGCCTTCAGTGGGACAAGCAACCCGCACGCGATGTGTTAGTCATCTATCCATGAATATTGTCCTAAATGGCGGCATACGTGTCGTCAATGGCTATCATATAGATAGGTAATGGTGGGATGACATTATGTCTGTTGCAGGAACACATATCCTGACACCCTTATAGTAAAATGTACCTTTAACATAACAAGAAAAGATGGTAAGTATTCACCTTACGTCAGCACAAGGAGAGTGCATTGGACTGGTAATAAGTCGCTGCGAAGAACGCATTTTGATATGTTCCTATTTTGCATATGATATCAAGTATAACATGCTTACATGCTTTTCTGCTTTCTCAATATGCCACGAAACTGATACTAAGACAATAAAAAGATCACCAAGTAAACTGCATGCATTACCTAATTATTTAGTGTCGGTTTAGGCGTCATTCACCAGTACGAGATGTGTACTAGTACCCCAACCCCTCATGTACTGAAGCAACTTGGATGTGTTGAGACGTCATGGTTCGGTCTTGCAACATGAAAATTTTCGGCCGAGGATATTGCCTGGATATAGAAAACATGATGTATGGAACGTCGAAATTTTTTTTGAGCTAGAGATATCATGAGTGTTGTAAGCCAACTTGGCATATTCATTTGGACTATCAAGTCTTTGTATTCTGCTGTTTTATCAATAAAGATTATTATTTCGTATACTCTGTGTAAATATGACTGTTTCTTTTCGCGCAAGTGTTGCTAATTTGAGATTACCATAAATGATTTAACATCTTGCCTTATACGAGTGCAACTCCAGATTCGTACGACATCGACGATTGATTTGACAGAAATCGATGCGATGACAAACGATTTTGCGGGTCGGGATGTGACAGTATTTAGATTGATCTAGTTTTTAGATGATGTTTAGTCGAACTTGAGTTAGAATGAGTTATTGTGTTTGATTATTTAGTTATATGAAAATGGTGCAAGAGTTCATATCTAGGAGTTTTTTAAAATAATTTTGTGGAATATTTTTATGATATTGTGTTTAAACGTGATCAGAACGTTTGTACTTAATTTGCTAGGATACTACTTTCTTGAGGAAAATGATATTTTAGCGAACTCTAAATGTAAAATACGTTCATGTTAGTGAAACACTGAATCTTCTCCAAAAAGATTAACACTTTGTTCTTTCGAACAAGGGACATTATTTCAAATTTTGCCACCTTGTCATCCTCTCCACCGATGTCGTCGCCTTCCTCACGCCCATGCCTCGGTATTCTTCTTTTCCTTCTTCTTCTAACTCGACCTCTGGTTCGTCAACCACATCGTTCGATAGAGGACTCGTCGACGACGCTTTCTCTGCGAGGTCGACAGTGGCGTAGGCAGCACGTAGACCATGAGGCCGTCCCTCCGCGCCCCCAGCTCTAACGCGTGGTCGTCTGCGGCGATGCCGATCGCCCTCAACAAGAACTCGGGAACCGATCCGAGCGTCGTCGGGCCGCAGCCACGGAGGAAAAGAAAGTGTGTTTAGAGGAGAGAGTGGATGGATAGAGAGAGAAGTGGGGCGCTCCTCCGCAAACTCGTTTGGTTCGCGGAATGGAAGGGAAAGGAAATCAATTCCTTGGAATTTCCTTTCCTTTGGGAAATTATAATTCTCATTGATTTTCCTTTCCTATGTTTGGAAATGTCAAAAAATTTGGAAAGGAAAGTGAATACTTACATGTGAGAAAGTGATTCCTTGCTTGGATGGATGGAATCACTTTTCCTCCTAATTTTTCTTACATTCGGAATCACTTTCCTTTCCTCGTCAATTCCTTTGGCACCCATATAGGAAAGTAATCACTTTTATTTCTCAACACCATAATTTTGCGAACCAAACGAGGCCTAGGAGTGGAGGGGGAAAAAAGTGGGAAAACAATATTTTTTTTTTTGGCATCTCTGAAATCTGTGTTTAAACACTGTTTTTTCGGGAGAAAAAAAGGGAAAAACAAACTGAGTTGGGAGAGCCAAACACTATTTACTTCTTTTGTCTCACCAATCAGTGTTTAAAAGTATATCCAAACACAGCCGAAGTATCCCTAAATTTTCAGTAATTCAGGTCTGACAAGGCCGAAAACACCATGTCAGATACCATGACGAGATATGTTTGCGTAAAACTCCGACAAAGATTTCAAGCAGACACACGAATAATCATACATCGATGACACGACGCAATACGAATACAGCAACCCGAACACGTACGACATCCGATTAATTTGGTCAACTACCCCCAAGACGCATTACCTAACAACTAAAAAAACCAAAAAAAAGAAAGATGATCAAGAAAAAGTATTACCTGTTATGAGATTCATGTCGCAGGGGACGATGCACTCGTCGTACCCCGTGTCGTCGTCCTCCCCGGTCTCCGCCGGCAGCCTCGTCCCGTGCCCGCTGTAGTGGATGAACAGGAAATCCCCCGGCTCGGCCGACCGGACGAGACCCTCTATCGCCCTCCGCACGTTGGCCCCGGTCGGCTGGACGTAGGACCGGTCCGTGTCGATAAGCACCGCGACGTCCCCCTCCTCGAAGCCGAAGCGCTCGAGGAGGCACCGCCGGACGCGCGTCACGTCGTTGATGCACCCCTTGAGCTCGGCCTTCGTGCCGGGGTAGTTGCAGCCGATCAGCACGGCCTTCTTCCCCATCTCCGGCCGGTGAAGATGAATGAATGTCGAGAAAAATGAGGAGAAAAATGGTTTGGACTTTTGTTTGTGGTAGGTGGATGGGTCTGTCGTCGCTACTTATAGTTGACAGAAACGGGGAGCTGTTACTGGTCCAGGTGGGCCCCACTAATAATACTGGAATTTAATGTTTTCGATTAGTACATATGTATTGCTGAATCGTTTTTTTTTGGGTGATTGATTTTTGATCGGTCTAAAAACTCCTCCAAATTTAGTACAATATAATTCTCAATATCTTTATAAACATATCAGTTCAGAGTGTTTGCACGGTTTTTTTTTCTTCTTTCTATTTATATGCTTACCCAAAAATATAACTACAACTACTAATATCTTACTATATTTCTTCTTTTTTATCTTTATTCTGACGGCTATTTCTTCTAAGTATTTTAAATTTTGCGACCCATTTGATTTTGTACCGAGATGATTGTCATAAATTTGTAGTGTACATTTGAGGTGTTGGTGAATGGTTTTTCCTCAACATTTATGATCAACTACTTGTCAGACCATTTTATAATTGCAAGTTATATTAGCGTATAAGCTATTGTTTGGAAGAACAATGTTATAATTTTTATTTATATAAGGGCATAAGTAATGTTGTTGTTATAGAAAATTTTCAAACAACGCGTCTACCCAGACCGGAGCGGGGGACGCGATTTAAACCGCAGTGCCACATGCGCCCCTCCCCCCCATTGGTCGGTACCTGGTGGCCCACGTTAGTAGGGACTGGACGTGTGGGCGCTCGGACACGTGGCACTACAGTTTAAATTGTGTCCCCCTCCGGTCTGAGAAGACTTTTTTATTTTCAATACCATACATAATTACCAAGCATGAGTTAGATTGTTTTAAAAGTTGCTACTTAAAACCGTCCAAATTCGGATCCATCATAAACGCTCATAATTGGTACTTTAAAATATCTCATAATCCCTACCTCAACAATTCCCAAACAGACCCTAAAGTTTAGATCCTGAATTTTATAACAACTTATATTTTAACTCTGACATGTCCAATTGAAAATTATGGAGTCTGAATTTTTATTTTTGTTTTATTTTTCTTTATACCCCTTAACATGAATATAATGGCAACAATCAACACATACTGAAAATAAAGATACAATGACGAAAAGAAACCAAAAATAAAGTCAGAATCCAAAATTTTCAATTAGATATGTCAGAATTTAAATTCTAAGTTAATATAAAATTTAGGATGTAAATGTTAATTAGCATATATATATATATATACTAGCATATGTGCACGTGCCTTGCACGTATTTTAATATTTTTTTAGTTAATTTAGAAAAACTCTTTAGGAAGATCAAGGGGTAGCCTTCATAATTATTAAGTTGTCCTTATTAAAATTAATGAACAATTTTTAATTAGTATAGACATGTAAGGGTATTTTTGGAATTCAAAAGTTTCACCATCAAATTTTTCTATTATATATACTAGCATATGTGCACGTGCCGTGCACGTATTTTAACATTCTTTTAATTAACTTAGGAAGACTCTTTAGGAAGACCAAAGGGTAGTCTTCGTAATTATTAAGTGTCTTTATTAAAATTAATGAACAATTTTTAATTAGTATAGACATGCAAGGGTATTTTCGGAATTCAAAAGTTTCACCATCCAAGTTTTCCTATTATATAGTAGAATATATATATATATATATATATATATATATATATATATATATATATATATATATAGCATATGTGCACGTGTCTTGCACGTAATTTAACATTTCTTAATTAGTTTAGGAAGACCAAAGGGTAGTCTTCCTAATTACTAAGTTGTCCTTATTAAAATTAATGAACTATTTTTAATTAGTATAAGTATGTAAGGATATTTTCAGAATTCAAAAGTTTTGCCATCTATGTTTTCCTATTATATAGTAGAATAAAAATTAGTGTAAGTATGTAAGGGTATTTTCGAAATTTAAAAGTTTCACCATCTAAGTTTTTCTATTATATATATATATATATATATATATATATATATATATATATATATATATATATATATATATATATATATATATATATATATCACGTTGTGGAGATTAATTAAGACAAAATGCTTTGTCAAAACAGGCTGTTAAAGTGTGTATTGTAATTGTAGGTTCTCTTTGACAACACGGCAATCTTGTAAGTAGCTATGTACAGAACTGGGTTGGGAATAACATTACTCATTGAATAGATTGCTCATGGAATTCTGTGTCAATCATTATTCTATTTCTGTTCAAATTCAAAATTGAACCCTCTCACATCCGTTGTTTGGCACGCGTTAATTATATGTCATGGTGAGAGATGGGCCGGTTTAGCCCGACCCAGACCCGGACCCGGACCGGCCCGCATCCCTTGAAGCCCGGCCCGGACCCCCAGTGGCCCGAACCGGCCCGGCACCCCACCCCCGAACGGGTCGGGTCGGGCCTCCCCCCCCCCCCCCAGCCCGAGCCCGGCCCGGCCCGCGCCTTTTTTTTTTTTTTTTTTTTTTTTTTTTAACTTTGTTGGCCCGGCCCGAAGCCCGGCCCGGTTGGACCGGCCCGAAGCCCGGCCCGCTGGGACCGGTCCAGCCGACCTTTGGGGGTTTTTAATTTTTATTTTTTTTTTCTTTTTTTTTGACCGTTGGAGGGGGGGGGGGGGGGGGGGGGGGTTTCTTTTACAAAATTTCCCTTCCCATATAGCCGTTATTAAAACGTTGGGAGGGGCATTTTGGTCATTTTTGGCGTAAAATTACCAAAATAATCCCGAAAAATTCCTATAAATAGGCCAAAATTTTCATTTTTCAAACACAACTCATTCCTCACAAATTTTCTACATTTCTCTACGGTGCTCTGATGTTCTACGGCTTTTCCTCCCCGGTGCTCTGGTATTCTACGGCTTTTCCTCCCCGGTGCTCTGGTGCTCTACGGCTTCCCGATCTCCCTCCCAACTCCATTCCGGCTCTACGGCTTTCCGATCTTCCTCTCAATCTCTTACTTTCTTCTAACGTAGTTTTACTTTATTTTATTTTATATATGGCTGCTGAAGGTTCAAACCCACCTGATCTTGCTGGACAGACTTACCAATATTTTAGTACTTTTTTTGACGGTACTGAAATTCCACCTGAGCAAGTAGACACCAATCCGATTCCGGAGGGGTTCCAACCATCTCCTCCGGAAGTCGCTAGTTCCACCAACGTCCTGAAAAGAAAAAAAAAGGTCTAAGTATTGGGAATATTTTACTTTGATTTATGAAACTAATCCTGATGGTTCGCTTGTTGTAGATGCCAAGGGCGAACCGATACCGTACAAGGCGCAATGCAAGAAATGTTGCAACCAGTACGCATGGAAGAAGGGCGGTGGCACCGGGACCATATCCAGACACTACGACACTTGCTACGGGAAGGACACACTTCAAGCGTCCCAAACCCAAATAAGCTTCGGCGCCACCGGTTCTTCAATGGATAACTTTACTTACTCAGCTGCTCGGCATAAAACTGAATTAACTAAACATATTATTCGTGACGAACTTCCTTTCACGACGGGTGAAAGCGAATCTTTACGAGATTATGCATCAATTTCTCTAAACCCCTCCTTTACTAGAGTGAGTAGACAACAAGCTCGAAATGAGGCTATTCGTCTCTTTAACGAGCGGAAAGCCGCTTTGAAAGCGAATTTTCAAAATGTTAGTAAGTTGGCTATTACTTCTGATATTTGGACTACTAAGTGGAGTTATGCTTATATTTGTATTACTGCATACTATATAGATGCACAATGGATGTTGCAAAAATGCATCATCTTTCTTAAACTTATAGAATGTCCACACACGGGCGCTATAATTTCAAGTGAGATTTCAAGACACGTGCGTGAATATGATATTCATCCTAAAATTTTTTCTATCTCTTTAGACAATGCATCAAACAATACTGCTGCTATGTCTTCTTTGTCAGTGATTTTTCAGCCTATTTTAGAAGGTAGGCTTATGCATGTTAGGTGTGCTTGCCATATAATTAACTTAGTTGTTAAAGAATGTTTAAAATTTTTTGATCCCCATTTAGACACTCTGCGATAATGCTTGCTCCACCTAAACTCATCTCCAAGTAGACAACAAAGTTTTGCATGCACGTGGGCACATTTTGGTATTACTTTTAGAAGATTTGTGAAGGAAATACCAAATAGGTGGAACTCCACCACTTGATGTTGAAATCTGCAATTCCTTTTAAGTGTGCTATTACCTATTTTTGTAGTTCGGATGTCAGCTTTGACTATCAAGTTACTACTGATGATTGGGTAGCAGCTGAAAGTGTTTGTGAATTTTTAGAAGTTTTTTACAATGCTACATGTACTCTTTCTGGTGTTTATTATCCCACATCATGCTTAGCTTTACGTGAACTTTGTAATATGTCTTATTTATTTTCTAAATATAGAGAACATCCAAATTTTGAATATGCGGTGAGAAATATGGAAGCCAATTCAAGAAATATTGGGGTGAAGTACCTCTTTTATATTGTTTGGCTTCCATATTTGATCCTACAATCAAATTGGATGGCGTAGAGGTTTTATTAGATGGATATGGAGAATATATGGGTATAGACGTTACTGACATGAAGTTAGAAGTTAAAGTTGCGTTGGACAGGTTAGTTATACTGTACGAAGAAGGAGCAACGTCGACCCGACCAACTCAGGGGGGGGGCTAGTAGTAGCTCCGGCTTGGCGTCTAAGCTATCAGCAGCCGGTCGCATACTACAAAGGAAGAAACAAAAGCAATATTCCCAACCTACTCAAAAGTTGTCTCTTTACCTTAATTCTTATCAAGACGAAGATGAGACTCCAGATCACTTTGCCGTTTTAGAATGGTGGAAGAGACACGACAAGAGATTTCATGTTCTTTCTAACATAGCACGTGATCTATTGATGGTTTCGGTGTCTACGGTAGCATCGGAGTCCTGTTTTAGTGCAAGTTCGAGGATGTTGAGCGATAGGAGGAGCCGCTTGAAGCCAGATATCTTGGAAGCAATAGTGTGCGTACAAGATTGGATGAAAGTCGATAGAAGAACACAAAACCAGAAAGATGAAGAAGATCATGATGTCCACGAGCTGGATTTGGAATCGCTTTCATTGCATGAAGGCGAACAACAATAAGGCTACGGTGCAAGGTATTAGGTATGTACATTTAAACTTATACATTTCAATTTTAAATTTTAACTTATACTTTCAAAAACTATTTTTTATTTTTAACTTATACTATTCAAATTTTAAATTTTAACTTATACTATTCAAATTTTAACTTATACTTTCAAAAACTATTTTTTATTTTTAAAAAAAAATATTTTTTAAATCCGCCTATGCCAAACAAGCATTTGCCGGTCCCAAGCCCGGATAAAGGAAGAGGGATAAATATTTTTTTTAAATTTTTATAAATTTTTATAAACATTTGTATATATTTGTATAAACATTTTTGTATAAACATTTGTATATCATTTTTTATATATTTTTATAAACATTTTTTGTAAATTTTTATAAACATTTGTATATCATTTTTTTTTCAAATTTTTATAAATTTTTTATAAACATTTGTATTACAAACTTATAAACATTTGTATTACAAATTTTTTTAACTGATACTATTCAAATTACAAACTTTTGTATTACAAATTTTTATAAACATTTTTCAAAATTAAACATTTTTCTAAATTAAAATTAAATTACAAATTTTCAAAATTAAAATACAAAAGAAAACTGTTAAAAAAAAGGAAAAAAATACAAAATAAACTGTAAAAAAAAAAAAAACCGGGCCGGTCCGATTCAACCGACCTGAACCGGCCCGAACCGACCTAGGCCCGGCCCGGCCCGTGGACCGGTTCAACCCGGACCGGCCCTCCCTGGGTCCGGTCCAGTGGGTCGGGCTGGGCCGGCTACTAAAAAACCGGGCCGGGCTTGACCCGGACCGTAATTCTTCCTGGGCCGGTCCTGGACCGGCCCGAGCCCGGTCTGGCCCGCAGACATTGGACCGTGGGCCGGCCCGGACCGGCCCGAATACACCATGAATTATATGTTAAAAAGTTTTACTGCGGGGCATCAAAATTTATAATTATTTATTCTACATAAATTTTCGTATAAATCAACAAAAATTTCACTAATTGCATGTGGGGGTGGGGAGGAGAAGTTTGGAAAATTATGGGTAGGGATACGACTCGCCAACTGAGTTGGCGGTGGAGTGAGAGAATTGGAGAGCACGCCAACTCGAGTTGGCAGGCCATGTGCTTCTCCAACTCTCCAACTCAGTTGGCAGCAGCTTCTCTCTAACTAACTTGGCGGATTGTGCCAACGTTCACTTCAACGTCCATGAACCCGCCATCTTAGTTGGCGAGGATTATTTCGTTGGCTCTCAGCCTATACAACTAGCAACGCTCTCTCTACTTATAAACAAAGTTTTAAATTCTGATCTCTTCTCAAATTCTCCTACAAGCTTCTCTCCTGAAAGACTCATACAACCTTCTCTCCTCAAAGGCTCCTACAAGCTTCTATCATACAAGCTTCTCTCTTGCAATGCTCCAACAAACTTCTCTCCTACAATCTTCTTTCCTACAATTCTTTATGGATCGTTGTCACGCCCCAGAACCATAATACTGGAGATCGGGAGACAGACAAATCCAGCTATGTATATTGAAGTGCAATCCACCTTGCAATACGGTCACAGCTGTCTAGATGCATGAGGCTTAAACTACAATCCATCAGTCTCTTATGGTCAAGAACAAGCCTAGTGTCTCAATCTCAAGCAAGCAAATAGTTGTTACAAGATGTTAGATCATCAGACATACAAGGTAAGGCGTCCCAAACATTACATATTCAGATGATCATGAAGCTAGTCATACAAAATATGAAGACTAGCAAGAATTAAGTCATACATGATTAACCCTAGGATTTGTCAATCATGTTACAGCCCTTAGGCAGACAGAAATTAAGTTTCAACACGAGCTAACACTTGCTCGACGGCTAAACGCCTTAAAAGAATAATTTACAATTGAGTGGGAGAGCAAAATAAGAAACCCACTCGTTGCCAGGGTTACGCCTGGTGTTCACCATCTGGCTGAAAGGCGGGTAGATCCTCGGGTGCTACTCTAAAATCTGGCCATACAAAACCAGCTGGGTCAGACCCAGAAAGAGCAAGTGCCACAAGGGAGGCTCCACTTAGGAACTAAAACCAGCATATAATTAAAAGAAGAACTGAAAAAGAGCATAGTTAAATAACATGAAAGACTGAGTTAACATAAGCTTGTAGTATGAGGAACAACAGATGAAATATAATTTCCATGTTAATCATGAGACAATTCATTCAAGCACGGCCAATCAAGTCCTACGGCTTGTTATTGTTAGCTAACTAGGGTTATCACAAGCTTAGTTACTAACAAGATGCAATGAGATGTTCCCGCAGTCATAAGCCCTACAGACTATCTAGGTTATCCAAGCGAGGGTTACAAGAGTTATCAAGATTACTGGTGTACTTTAGTACTTATGATTCAAGAAGTGCAACACATGATAGTGTGCTGAAAATGCGCCCTACTCGTTGGTAGGCTACAAGCCCACAGGTGTGGCCGGGATAACGGGATCGCATGTAACTGAAAAATCTCTCTATATGAACTACTTGATCAATCTAGTCATTAACCTAGTCAGATTCATTATGAATCCCTGACCATAGTAACCAGGAATCCATATACTAGACATGATGCAAGACGAGACATGTAGCTTGTACGGGCACAATCAACCACGGGATCAAGGCAAGAGTTACACTAGCAAGACAGGAATAGCCGTCGCAACAACAATCAAGATTATACATGTCATGTCAGGTTTACTTGTCATGTCAAGAGTACTTGTCTGGAGTGCATCTCGATGGGCCACTATCAAGAGTTATCAAGACAGGTTCATATTATTATGTTCAAGTCAAGTTCAAGTTACTATCTCAAGACTATCAAGTGTTAAGTCGGGTCGTCGCAATTTAGGCCAAGTATAGAAAGACATACAAAGAAGATCGAGAACACACATGTGTGATTGTAACTATAAGTCACATATGAACTCTGATTAAAGTGAGACAGAAAGATTTTTGAAGCCAAGACAAAGATCTACAACTTTCATGATTTGAGTTTTTCAAGATTCTAGTTACAAAATAGCTTAAACGGGCAAAAACAGTCATTTAGAGTGATCTGCGCATGAGTGCGCTGTGCGCATGGACAAAACTGTCCATGGCGCACGCTGTGCGCATGCACGGCGCGCGATCTGCGCACTACGCACAAAATGCACAGCACACTCGAGCAAAACTGCCTACGGCGTACGGTGCGCGCAAGCACGGTACGCGGACGCGCGGCAAAAAATCGTGCGGGCATGCGGTGTGCAAGTTGCGCTGCTCGTGCGGGCAAAAATGCTCACGGCGCTAGGTGCGCGCAAGCACAACGCGTGACAGAAAATCACGCGGGCGTGCGGCGCACAAGTTGTGCTGCACGTGCGGGCAAAAATGCCCACGACGCAAGCACGGCGCGCGGCACTGTTTATCGTTCCTATAACACCAAAAGGTGTGGGGAACCCATGAACACGAAAGTGGCATAACTTCTTCATATGAAGTCGAAATCAAGCGGTTCAAAAGCCAAAATTGGGTAGAATTGAATTCTCCACAACATGGAACCATTAGTTTTCAAAAATAACAAATTTTAAGATATCAAAACAAAAAAACTAAAGAAACTATAAACTTAGATCTACAAAAATGTAACCAGCAAAATCAAAATCTCCTAGTTCTAAAGAGGCTTAGAATTAAGCAGGAAAGACAATGGAATAATAAATTTGAGATCCATTATGAAGCAAGTTGCACTTGCCTAGGGCTTGGTAGGTGGAAGGAGTAAATTAAGAAGATGAAGAAGTGATGAAAAAATAATGGAGGAGAGAGAAAGGAGTTGGTTTTTATACAAACCCTTCTCATCTCAAACCAAAACAAACCAAGTCAAGCCAAGCCAAGCCAAGTTGAACCAAACCGAATTAAACTAAGGCAAGATTAAACCAAGACTAGGCTAAGCAAGACAATTTAAAATACGGATCACCTGACAAAAGTCAGAATTCTGTACACATATACTAAAAATACGTATAACGGAAAACAGAAGTGACAACTCTACCCACCTTAAAATAATTTCGTCCTCGAAATTTAATCAAGAGGCTAGAGATGTCGGGACAAGCTACACTAACCATAGGCAATTTATGACTAGCAGTTAATCAAGCAATCATTCATGCAAGCAAGGAGTTAAAAGCATAAGGCATAAGGAAGACATTATACCTCATGAGTCAAACAGGTGTGGATATCGCGATCGGATATCATCCTCACATTCCCAAGTTGACTCACCCAAAGAGTGATGACCCCAAGCAACACGGACTAAACTAATAGTCTTGTTCTTGAGTAGCTTCTCCCTTTGGTCCAATATGGATATGGGCCTTTTCTCATACGAAGGGTTGGTACCAACAACCAATTTCGAATGATCAAGGATATGGCTCGAATCCGAAATGTACCGTCAGAATTGGGATACATAGAATACGTCATGTACCTCACGTAACGACGGCGGAAGAGCATGACGATAGGACATATCACCTACTCGCTCGAGAATATCAAATGGACCTATATACCTAGGACTAATCTTTTTCCGTACGCCGAATTGAATGACACCACGGGTAGGCAAGATCCTAAGAAATACGTGGTCGCCGATGGAAAACTCAAGAGGATGCCGATGACAATCAGTCCAATAGTGCTGACGATATTGTGCAACTCAAAGATGATCTCTAACTTGTCTGACTACCTCGATAGTCTGCGTAACCATTTCTGGACCAAGCATCTGCCTCTCGCTTATATTATCCCAGGCTAAAGGTGATCTGCACTTTTTGTCATACCCCGCTCCCGTAGGAGCAGTCATCCTCACTAACGTGTGATGGCGCGTGAGCCTAGATTTCGCTCACGTAAGGCGGGTTCTATAACGGTCGATTACAGGCTAAGGGATGGGATTATCGCACAGAAGTTCCAAGCCGAAACATTGATACAACAGCAGAAATTTGAAGCAAAACACAAGTCATGCAAAATATACTTTTATTGATATTGAAACAAAGATTATAATGTGGTGCAAGGCCAAGATTATAATCACTCAAGCTCACTCTTCTTATATTAGAAGTCACTCTGCTCCCTTTCCTCTCTCAATACAATTTGAGTAGGCCAGCGGAAGCTTTCGATAGGCGATGTCCATATATTATGTTCCGTATAAGTCCAGACTCCATGCGGCCGTACGCCTCGAATCGTCAAGGAACTCCATGCTCGACGCATCCAAGCGAGCTCTGCGCCATGAGCTTCTACCTGTGCCTGCACATGAAAACTGTATGGGTGTTAATATTCAACTGTACTGGTGGAATGAGCTCCTCGCCCACCCATACAAAACCAACACGTTCATTTACTTTGTGCAACATAATCCCTTTACGATTTTCTTTCTACTCTTGTCTTAGGATCAGTTTTAGGACATAGACTCTCGACCTATTTTGTGTCTCTAGACCATCTCCGTGCCTTACACTAGCAACTTACTTATACTTTGCCTCTTAGACTATTCTTGTGTCAACAACGTCAACTTATCAAGTCGTATTTGCCTTTTGGCCCATACTCAAAGACGCAACTACACGAAAGTACCCAATTTCTATGTGATCGTGCTACAAGTCCATATTGAGGCCGTGCCTCGCAACTCAATGTGACTTAACCATATTGCCGCCTTGCGGCCCTTGCTGTTTTAATCACCGATCGACTCAATCAAGACTTGTGAACTTAGTGTCACACAACAAACTCTGCCTTGCAGCGCCTCCTGACTTAAACTCGAACGACTCAAACCCAAACTTATGCAACTCTATGCCAACAACTTAAGACTCGACGCCACATCTCGTGCCGTAGCACGCTGTCTACGTTACAGCCAAATCTTAGGCCCCAAACATTGTCTTCTGATCGTACACCTATTCAACTCGACTTAATCCAAAGGCACACCTGCGAATTATCGCCCGTGTCGACCCATCTATATGAAAGATCACTAGCACCACAAGCTATCATGGACTTATAGATTTGTTATTTGACGACCCTTTCAGCACAAGTAGCGAGCACCGCTGAAAGTTCCCGAATAACCTGAGCGGTACCCCCAGCTCGACTATACCATGTTTCCTTCTAGGCCAAAACGGTCCCGTGGCCCGGGGATGTCGCTCGAAGAAACTTTTACCTTGTCGATAAGTTGTCAAATGACCATGCTAGACTCGACTCGAACTAACGTCTTACACAGTCATTCTTCTTCTAATGTTACCATCTCTCTCAGGGCCAAGTTCAATGCTTCTCACATCTGAGACCGCCTTGATGACCCATGGTCGTGAGCATTCTTCCTTCTTGCCCTATCATTTCATTAGACTCAGGAACTACTATTTGAAAGCTCTCCTCCCAATTCAATTTAATCAACCGTCCATGACATCGTGCCTTAAACCAACTTGAACTCTATGTGACACTACCGCCCAAGTCATACTCTATATGACAGGTCTTGAGACCGTAAGACTATGTGGTTATACACAGCCGTAGAACTCGGAGGACCGTGCTTGCTACTACTCCGATAGCCTAACATAGCTTTCCTAACTTAATCGTGCAACAACTTGACGAGCAAAGACTACGTCAAGCCTTGCATCATGTGAACGTGCCGTGCATGCGTTCGACTTTAAACAACCAAGTTCTTTGGGTGCCTAGACTTATGCCATAAGCTATGCGATACAACTTAACCCGTGGGGCGAGCAAAGGCTATGCCAAGCCTCAAACACTGGAACCGTGCATGCTTTATCAAGCATTTATGCGGGCAACGCATATGACTTAGGATAATTCATAGCTTTGTGGTAAATAACTTTCCTTCTTCCAATCCATTGGATGAAGGACCGAGTGTCATTTTGAAAGCCATCGTGCAATATTGCTAAGCCGACCGTGGGATCTTTCCATATTCTAACTCAGTTTGACCTAACTTGGGATTATTCTCTTAGCTATGTGGATTCGTCTCTTTTATTATCAAGTCTACTCGTGCATTGAAAACTATCATATTATTAGTACGAAGGCCAATACGAGGCAAGTTTACCGAAGCCACCCACTTGAGCGAGGAGTCGCCTCGACCGAGTGGGTCTTCGAGTAGCCGTTACATGGCTAAGTCCAAACACCGTCGACGTTCCGATTCTTCCGATTGACTGAGTGGGACGAGATACTACATCATACACCACTCAGAAAAAGTTTCATCCTCGAAACTAACTAAGTACTTACTCATCGACTTATCACTTTATTCAACATTCTATAACTCTCGTACACACACTACTCCTATGTGTTTCTTCCATTCGAGCAACGATCGTACTACCCTCAATCTTTTCCTTGAAACCCTCGATACCCTTCCATTCCTTTAGTCTCACTTTGAACTCAACGTATCACTTAGTTGGATCATGCAAATATTTCAGGCGTCCCTAAAATACACACATTTCAACCAAGCCTAGTGATAGAGAATTCTGCTATTTCCACTCGAGTCGAATCGTGCACATATTCGGGAGTCCTTGATATATATACATTTCAGTCGAGGCTCATTAGTGGTATTCTCATACTCTTGAATCATTCCATTCATCAACACCAACATCCAAACTAATCAATCCTCAAGATCACTCGTACCGATGCTAACTCTCACAACATGGACGTCTCGCCTAACCACTAGGCTATCTCTCTACGCTAAAGTCAATCCGTCAGTATTGGAATCATAGTTTCCAAACAATAATATCAACACTGACCGCATCCTAAGGTTAAACCAAAGTTGATAGTACGGGAATTTCTACCCAAGCTCGCATCACTCCTATTTCTAAACTTCGAGCATAGATTTTACCTATTCGCACTTGCAGCGTTCAAATTCAGGGGTCCGAGTAATTCAGCAAAGCCATCCTACTTCGAGTTCTGCTCAACCAAGTCTCTTGCATAACGCTCTCGCATGTCCAAACTTATAATTTGCATAGTCTATCTCCTTCAAACTCGTTTGATATAATCTACCTATCCAGTCTTTCCAAGTTAAGTACGCTAAGACACGACTTGTTAGTAAACCATAATCTCATTCCATATTCCCTAAGTCGTTCATCACAATTCACGTAGTCGATCATAAGGTCGTCTAACTTAGCAATATATTATGCCCCAATCTCACGCAAGTCTGATTTTCTACGGTGGGCCTGAAATCACCATGCGTGCTCCCGCGGAATAATCATCCTCATCAGGGTATAACTCTTGCTTTAAGTCTAGACTAATTCATTCTCGATACACTGATTGGATCTACTAAATCCTCTACTTTAGTTAATCATCAAACACAAGTCCGAACAATCCTCAAGTTTATATTCGCATCAAACCACAAGTCGAAGCATACAGATTGCCACATCCTGATTTTATGAGTTCAATCCTTCCTGCGACATAAATTACCATGTCAGCGCTTACGCGGAACGATCGCCCCAAATCCAACGTAACGTATGTGCGAGGCTGGAGTTGCGCTCGCACAAGACAAGAACTTCGGCGTTATGGTTATCGGCGCAACCATCAAGACACGATCGTTTTCATCCAACATTCATTTCAGTCAAAATCCTAAGTATAGCATCCGTTAGGACAATAACACTTATACGATCGTTATTCCTCGAATTAGAGTGCCCCTGAGTTATCGCATATCGATCTTTGATACGCCTTAATACCATCGATGATATGCATAACCTGACGATCTTCCTTTGTAACGAATTTCGAGTCGCACAATTGATGCTATCATCCGAACTGGATGTACCGCATTTCCTCGACATTCAAGATCAAGTTCGATCATTATCTCCCCAGACTAGTTACTTGATCAATTCGTCTAAAAATCAAAATCATGTGTATTCATCCGACTATCTTAAGTCATCGAGCAACACATTTCCTCACGTCGTACCATTATAGGCTAACTCAAATCATCAAGCAACATCTATCCCTATCCTTAGAGTCATTTTGTAACTTCAAGATCAAACTTTTTCTGTACACTATCTTCCCATCGTGCTAACTTCTGTACACATTTTATATCGATTTCCTTGATCAAGTCATCCATTCGTTACACCCTAACTCTTCTTCGATTTAGTTTCACCGACTCAATCATTTTGTATTTCATACTTGCACAATCACAATCTCATGTGTGTCATCCCTAGTTTGTTCGAATCAACTTGTCAAAAACTTCAAGATAACTTCAAGATTCCAACTTACTTAATCGTACTCAATCTAAGGCTTTGCGTACTCGTCGCTTACTGATAGAATCATCGGTACCCCGTAATCCTCAATCGATCAATGTCCCTGAGGCTATCCCATACACCACTTAGGGATGAAGTCATTCGACAAATCCTCAAAACTATTATTCAATTCGCTATCGACTACTTTGAATCTCCGTTCGAACCATTCCTCAAATTTTAAGCACACTCTTCTATATAACATCGACGATAACATCGTCGTTCGATAGCACCGCTATCGAAACTACCCAACACTCTTTGAATCGATTCTAACTCATTCTCGCCCGATGTAATTTTGGTGTATATGTCCAGCCCGACTTAGCCAACCGTGCTTATTGAAGTTAACTTTTGTTCAACTAAATTTTCTTTCATACGATTTTACAAAATATATAGACTTATTATATGGACATTCCGTGGGACATTTGAGAGATAGTGTACCAACGATACCAATTTACGGAAGCAACACAGAGTTAAAGAATTCAATCGAAAGTTCAAGGGCGTAAATTCGTGCTCTGATACTATTATGTCACGCCCGGCTCCCGTAGGAGCGATCGTCCTCACTAAGGCCTGATGCCGCATGAGCCTAGATTTTGCTCACGCAAGGCGGGTTCCATAACGGCCGATTACAGGCTAAGCGACGGGGTGGCGCGCATAAGTCCCAAGCGGAGACATTGATATAGTAGTAAAAATTTGAAGCAAAACACAAGTCATGCAAAATACTCTTTTATTTATATTGAAACAAAGATTACAATTTGGTTCAAGGCCAAGATTATAATTACTAAAGCTCACTCTTCTCACATTACAAGTCACTCTGCTCTCACTCCTCTCTCAATACAATTTGAGTAGGCCAGCGGAAGCTTTAGATAGCGATGTCCATACATTATGTCCCGTGTAAGTCCAAACTTTATGCGGCCGCATGTCTCGAATCGTCAAGGAACTCCGTGCCTCGACACATCCAAGCGAGCTACGCGCCACAAGCTTTTACCTGTGCCTGTACATGAAAACTGTGTGGGTGTCAGTATTCAACTGTACTGGTGGAATAAGCTCCTCGCCCACCCATACAAAACCAATATGTTCATTTACTTTGTGCAACATAAACCCTTTACGATTGTCTTTCTACTCTTGCCTTAGGATCAGTTTCAGGACATAGACTCTCGGCCTATTTTGTGTCTCTAGACCATCTCTGTGCCTTGTACTAGCAATTTACTTATACTTTGCCTCTTAGACCCTTCTCGTGTCAACAACATCAACTTATCAAGTCGTATTTGCCTTTCGACCCATACTCAGAGACGCAACTATACGATAGTACCCAATTTTCATGTGACCGTACTACAAGTCCATATTGAGGCCGTGCCTCGCAACTCAGTATGACTTAACCATATTGTCGCCTCGCGGCCCTTGCCACTTTAATCACCGACTGACTCAATCAAGACTTGTGAACTTAGTATTACACAACAAACTCTGCCTTGCGGCGCTTTCTGACTTAAACTCGAACGACTCAAACCCAAATTTATGCAACTCTATGCCAACAACTTAAGACTCGACGCCACATCTCGTGTTGTAGCACAGTGTCTACGTTGCAGCCAAATTTTAGGCTCCAAACATTGTCTTCTGATCGTACACCTATTCAACTCGACTTAATCCAAAGGCACACTTGCGGATTTCCATCCGTTGTAAACCCGCTTTCCTGAAATTATCAAATTCTATATTTTTTTTATTTTAGAATTTTTGAACGTATTTTTATCTATGGTTTTTGAGACATTAATATTCTGTTGCATCATATTAGGATTATTTTGGTGGCTATGGAATTATTAATGATTTGATAAATTGGATGGTTATTTAGGAGAACAATTCAAATTATTGTTCTAAATTATTTTCCTCCATTTCTTTTCCCTTTCCCCAAGTTTCTAACAACCTTGTAACAACCCCAACCACCTTTCTAACAAACTATTAACAACAGATTGAAATAATAGTTTTGTTGAGGGATCTATTTGTAAAATCCTTTTTTTCCATTTTCTATTAAGTCTTGTGAAGAGAGAGAATAAGCTCATTCTCATTTCTTCTTCAGGAACTGAGCTCTCTCGAGCTCTTCTTTCCCTATTTTTCCCCCAAAAATGAACCCTAACCCTAATTTCTTGGAGAGTGGCGGCCGACGATAGCGATGGAAAGATCGGGGGGTTGCCCTCCTCCGACGGCTAGCCAGCGCCACCAGTAGCGGTCAGATCCGCTTCCTCGGCGGGAAGATTCTCTGGTGACTCTTTCTTCCGACCGTGAGTCACCACTTCGATGCGGCGGGCGGGTCTTCGACAGCGGGCGACAACTCCGGCGGGCTCGGCTTCTTACTTCTGGCAGCGACGGTGATGGTGCTTCCCCGACGTTCATCAAATGACCAATTTATTCTTCCTATAGTGATCGTCAGATGTGAGTGCTCGATCAGATCAGCCACGACGAGCCGGCGAGATCACTTGGTCGAGTCAGTGACCAATCGGTAAAGAAATTGTTGGTTTGAGATTTTAACAGTCAAGATCGAGTTCGAACCAAGCGAGTTTGAACCACTGCTGGATACAGGGAGATCGTGTCGGATACTCGAAGACGTATCCACAACAAGTTCAATCCATTATCAGGTAACCGTCTAAACTTCTGGTGTCGATTAATACATTAATTTGATCCTAGCCTTGATAAGAATATTGGTCAAGTTTGAGGTCAGGATTGGAGTTGGTTTAGGTGTTCGTGTCCCCCGTTAGGATCGTATCCAGTAGTGTTTCGTATGGGTGTCAGGTGCAGGATCGGCTGGGATAGAGTAGTGTATTGGCGCGGTTTCGAATTTTGAATTTAGCTCTGTGTTGAGTTTGGGGCTGCAGGCGCTAGCAGGACTTCCTGAATTATTGTTTCAACAATAGTTCGATTTGGTTGTATATTTTCATGGTCAGGGGTGTTTTGTATATTTTGGGTGAGTGTTTGTGTCTGTCGATTTGATCGTGTCTATTGTACTTCTTGTTGGTGTCGGATACGAAAACTGACTGAGTCGAGCGCGGGGCATAGCATCTAAGTGTGGAATGCGTAGTGGAACACATAAATTTGAATGTTCTATTGACATTTGATTTTGAATGTTCAAATGCTATGCTAACTGGGGGTTAGCTGCTGGACCTTGCTGTCTCTAATATTCCTGCTGGATGGTTGTATATTGCTTGGTTGGTGATGCATTTTGGTATGGTTATGGTTCAGTTCTATGTTTGTTCACTTGAAGTCGAGTGCAGGAAGTTTGGAAAAGGCTGGGCTGTGTATACTTGCTAGGTTGCTTGTACAAGAATACTTGATGATAGCAACAACAGTGGTGAACTAGTTTGGACCAGTTTAGTATGTTGGGTTCCTTTGTGGCTAGCATGGGTTTGACTTTTGTGTAGTGGTTAAGAAGGAATGGTTGTGTGTGCTTTCAAGATTATATAGATTAGTAGACTTTTAGTCTATACATGGTATTGGGTTATACATGGTGTTGGATTGGGAATTTATTTTGATTTGTGATGGAGCTTGGATCCGGGTCATGACTGAAGCTGTGGTCCAGCATAATTAGTTATTTACTGTTAGGAATTTCAAATTGTTCTTTAGATAATTTTGTACCAATATCCAAATATTGTATAATGTCCTTAATAGCAAAAGATTTAGAAAATGTTTTACTATATACATTTTGATATAAAGTTTATCTACAAATATTAGATAAAACCATATGATCTTTATTTTGTAAAATTTTAGCTAGTAGGTATTTTCTAAAAATGAAAATTTTAGTAAGTCTAGTTTAAAGTATCTTTTTCACTAATATTAATTTAGATAAAGTTATACTATATATTGATAGTTAGTTTTGCCTATATTTAGTATTAGAAATAATTAAATTGTCTATTTAACAGTAGTGAGCTAATAAGTTATTAAATAGAATCCTAACCAGGTTGTATCTAAAAAAAGGTGGACAGAGAGATTACGATCTCCCTACTTTCGATCTTCCAGAGCAAGGTAAGTACACCGACTCGAACCCTTTACTCTGTATTTCTGTTTTGTTTCATGTTCTTATATTGACACGTTGTACACACGATTGTTTATTGTTCATTGTTCATTGTTCATCGTTCATTGTTCAGTGTTCTTTACTTGTGCATTGGGATGGAAAAATACTACAGATATGTAACCAATCCTATATTAGCTAGGCATTGCATAATAGCTTAAGTCTCACATCCTGCACGTGGAACTCTAAGCCGTACCATTATTTATGTGCTCTTGTATCCTGTACTACCCCAGCCGGTCATATATTCTGATAATTATTTTAAATGCATATTACACTGATAGTATAGTTCATTGTTCAGGATCTGGTACCATAGTTTCATTGTTATTCACGTACTACAGTTTTATATGCCGGTTCTTGTACCATAGTTCATATTATAGATCCTTTTTCATACATTTTAGTTTTACTTTGTTTAGTGCTTCTTGTCGGGGTTGTAATTTGCTCTCTTCCTGACAGGATACGTTGCAGGTATACTTGAGGATATTGTTCCATCTTTATGGGCCAGAGCCCGAAGCTAGGATGGACTTAGAATTACAGAGTTATAGTTAGATCTTTTCTTAGATTTTATTTTAGAGATTTTGTCATGTATTGTATTGAGGATTCAGGATTGTATAATTTTATTCTATTTACCGGATTTGTCTCCAGATGACATTGTATTAACTTGGTGGATTGTTGAGATCTGTTCTGGAAACGTTTATAGTAGCTGTGATGTTTCATATTATCATTGTGACTTGGAGTTTTCCTTAGAATTGTACAGCTTACTTCATCGTGTCCATCGACGAAGGCTGGGCGTATCCGACTCGTATCTGATTATTCTGGAGCGGGTCGTGACATGTTTTTAGTGGTGGCCCATACAGGTCTGTCCTAATGGCACATAGGCTATAAAGTGCTATTGGGGGACCAGCGAAACTAAGGAAAACTCATCACAACATAGGATTCGTAGAAAATAGTTATGGGTATAGTTTTACTAAGTTTGCTTATTATCTTATAGTTAGGCCTATCTAATCAATTTTCTATTTTTCAGGATGGTTCAGACACGCAACACCAAGGTTATCGATTTTCTGCACTTAGGCTTTTAAGCTTATCATCTATATTTTGCTAGTAAAAATATTTGGGTATTATGATTCTTCTTTAAATTTTCTTAAGCCTTCCTTGTTTGCTATTCGAAGGTTTTGTCTCTTATTCAAGATTCGCTTCTGTAATCTCCTTGTCCCGCTGTATGTTTCTCAGTAACTACTTGTTTTCTAAGAACAGATAATTTCACCTTCCATCATGATTAGGGTTTAGAATTCGTTTAAAATTTTGTAAACTCCTTTGAAATTCCTGTGGATAAAGTTGAGAGAGTATTCGACGACCTACTATGACGTGGCAGATGTGCACTGCAGTCAATTATCTGGATTATGGAGACTGCGGGTTCACTGCAGTCAGTTGCATACTGGCGAGACATGGATTCTAAGTTGAAGTAATTTCAGGTATTCACAAGTTCTCGGATATTATTGAGGCTATGTCCTAAAAGCTTAAAATTTTGATCTCTTCAATTATTCCGATAACATGGATAAAGTTGATAGAAATATTTGATAATTTATTATTATTTGAGTCATTGAGCCAAAGGTTCACTGCAGTCAGATGTACACTACACTGGCGAGGCAGGAACACTAGGCAAAGTGATTTCAGATACTTATAGTTTCCGGATACTATTGAGATTATATTTGTGTTATATACCCTGTTTGATCTCTTATCGCCATTGACAAATTTTATTGGAAAATTATCTTGATCTTATGTGAAATCTCAACAATTGATTCCATTTTCTCTTGATTTATTTTAGAAATTTTATTGGGACCTTCTTTCGATATTTGTTAGCCCATCTCTCCCATAGTTTGACTTTAGTGTGTTGCATGTAATTTGCTAATGGTTCCATATTTTGATAGCTAAATTTTCAAAAGTTCTTGTTTTATTATTAATTTTATAGTTATAGTATTTTAGCATTTATAGTTGTGTATATACCAAGCCTAAAATCTCATATTTAAATGATATGAGTTTTTATTAGACTTAAGTCAAAATTTATGTTAGAATTTAATTACGACAATATCGTTTTGGTGTTATTTTATTATGCCTAAATTTTGATTTTATCATATTTAGAATTTATTTATGACAAATCATTTTTTTTATTACTCTACCATGCCTAGATTTTAAGGTATGATCTCTTCTAGGTCAACTTGATATTTAGCGTGCCCTTTAAAATTTCGAGGACGAAATTTTTGTAAGGGAGGTAGATTTGTAACCCCGCTTTCCTGAAATTATCAAATTCTGTATTTTTGGTATTTTAGAATTTTTGAACGTATTTTTATCTTTGGTTTTTGAGACATTAATATTTTGTTGCATCATATTAGGATTATTTTGGTGGCTATGGAATTATTAATGATTTGATAAATTGGATGGTTATTTAGGAGAACAATTCAAATTTTGGTTCTAAATTATTTTTCTCCATTTCTTTTCCCTTTTCCCAAGTTTCTAACAACCTTGTAACAACCCCAACCACCTTTCTAACAAACTATTAACAACATATTGAAATAATAGTTTTGTTGAGGGTTCTATTTGTAAAATCCTTTTTTTTTTCTATTTTCCATTAAGTCTTGTGAAAAGAGAGAATAAGCTCATTCTCATTTCTTCTTCTGGAACTGAGTTTTCTCGAGCTCTTCTTTCCCTATTTTTCCCGCCAAAAAATGAACCCTAACCCTAATTTCTTGGAGAGTGGCGGCCGGCGATGGCGATGGGAAGATCGACGGGTTGCCCTCCTCCGGCAGCTAGCCAGCGCCACCAGTAGCGGTCAGATCTGCTTCCTCAGCGGGAAGCTTCTCTGGTGACTCTCTTTTCCGACCGCGAGTCACCTCTTCGATGCGACGAGCGGGTCTTCGACAGCGGGCGACAACTCCGGCGGGCACGGCTTCTTACTTCCGACAACGACGGTGATGGTGCTTCCCCGACGTTCATCGAATGACCGATTTATTCTTCCTATAGTGATCGTCAGATGTGAGTGCTCGATCAGATCAGCCACGGCGAGCCGACGAGATCACTTGGTCGAGTTAGTGACCAATCAGTGAAGATATTGTTGGTTAGAGATTTTAACAGTCAAGATCGAGTTCGAACCAAGCGAGTTTGAACCACTGCAGGATACAGGAAGATCGTGTCTGACACTCGAAGACGTATCCGCAACCAGGTCAATCCTTTCTCAGGTAACCGTCTAAACTTCTGGTGTCGATTAATACATTAATTTGATCCTAGCTTTGATAAGAATATTGGTCATGTTTGAGGTCGGGATTGGATTTGGTTCAGGTGTTCGTGTCTTCCGTTAGGATCGTGTCCAGCAGTTTTCCATATGGGTGTCAGGTGCAGGATCGGCTGGGATAGAGTAGTGCATTGGCACGGTTTCGAATTTTGAATTTAGCTCTGTGTTGAGTTTGGCACTGCAGGCGCTAGCAGGACTTCCTGAATTGTTGTTTTAACAATAGTTCGATTTGGTTGTATATTTTCTTAATCAGGGGTGTTTTGTATATTTTGGGTGAGTGTTTGTGTCTGTCGATTTGATCGTGTCTATTGTGCTTCTTGTTGGTGTCGGATACGAAAACTGACTGAGTCAAGCGCGGGGCATAGCATCTAAGTGTGGAATGCGTAGCGGAACACATAAATTTGAATGTTCTATTGACGTTTGATTTTGAATGTTCACATGCTATGCTAACTGGGGATTAGCTGCTGGACCTTGCTGTCTGTAATATTCCTGTTGGATGGTTGTATATTGCTAGGTTGGTGATGCATTTTGGTTTGGTTCTGGTTCAGTTCTATGTGTGTTCACTTGAAGTCGAGTACAGGAAGTTTGGAAAGGGCCGGGCTGTGTATACTTGCTAGGTTGCTTGTACAAGAATACTTGATGATAGCAGCAGTAGTGGTGAACTAGTTTGGACCAGTTTAGTATGTTGGGTTCCTTTGTGGCTAGCATGGGTTTGGCTTTTGTGTAGTGGTTGAGAAGGAATGGTTGTGTGTGCTTTCAAGATTGTATAGATTAGTACACTTTTAGTCTATACATGGTATTGGGTTATACATGGTGTTGGATTGGGAATTTATTTGGATTTGTGATGGAGCTTGGATCCGGGTCACGACTGAAGCTGTGGTCCAGCATAATTAGTTATTAACTGTTAGGAATTTCAAATTGTTCTTTAGATAATTTTGTACCAATATCCAAATATTGTATAATGTCCTTAATAGCAAAAGATTTAGAAAATGTTTTACTGCATACATTTTGTTATAAAGTTTATCTACAAATATTAGATAAAACCATATGATCATTATTTTGTAAAAGTTTAGCTAGTACGTATTTTCTAAAAATGAGAATTTTAGTAAATCTAGTTTAAAGTTTTTTTTTTCACTAATGTTTATTTAGATAAAGTTATACTATATTGATAGTTAGTTTTGCCTATATTTAGTATTAGAAACTATTAAATTGTCTATTTAGCAGTAGTGGGCTAATAAGTTATTAATTAGTGTAAAACCCCTAAATTTTTACTATTTTTTTAAATAAATTTGATACTGATTTTTTTTTTTTATATATTGTACATCGCGTAGTTGCATTGTACGTCGCACGCAAAATTTTGTTTTTCGTAATTGCTCGACTAGTACGACTATGTGCGAGCATACATATGTTTGAAAAATATTTTTTTTCTATTTTTATAGTTTCGAAATAATATAGATAATAATTATTTTTAGCTATCGTACCTAAATTTTCAAGTTTATGATTTTAATTATGAAAAGCCTTTCATTTATACAGATATAATAATAAATAATTTTCCTATAAAATGGTATATTAGAAAAGTATATTTATGTAAATATTATTTGGACATACATATATATTTCGTAATTATTTATTAGTTTATTTTTAAATAATAATATAATTTTTGAAATTATTATTATTAGTATTTTTGGAAAATATATTTTAAAATTATTGTGGCGATTTAAATCATGATTTGATTTTATGGATTTATTTAAAAAGTTAAATTAATTTATATATTTGAAAGTTGATTGATTTTAAACTAAAGGATGGAATTTAATTAGATTTAAATTGATTTAGATTTGGATTGAAATTTATTGAATTTGATTTAAAATAAATAGAGAAATTATCTAAAGGGATTTGCAACTATCATAATCCTTATCTAAATAGTAGCTTCCACCTCCTATATAAGGAGAGGCTCATCATTCTCTATTCCATTAATTTTTTCCACCTACAAATGTGTTTGTACATCGTGTCCGTGCACATCAAGCCATATCCATTCACTTCTTCTATTTTTTATCCAAATTGATTAATGTTCTCATTAAAGAAATTCTCTTTTCCCTTCCATCTATTTTTTCTTATCACAAATTCTTACTATCCTTTTATCGATCAACCAAGTCCGTCTATCCTAGTAGTCCTTAAATTTCGAGTACGAAAATTTTCAAAGGTGGGTAGATTTGTAACTCATCTTCCCGAAATTATTATTTTTTAAATTATATCTATATATTTTAATTTCGTGTTTAAAAGTAATTTTCGTAGAAATCTTGTAAAAGATATTTTGTGATTACTTTTGTTACCAAAAACTAGTTTTAAATCAATGGTTTGAAATAATGTTTCTAAAAAAAATGTTCTCGAATTTTTATTTGAAATATAAAATATGTTTTTATTATTTTTGGCCTTCTAAAAATTGGTTTTAAAAAAAAAGAGCGATAAAAGGTTTTTTTTTGTCTATTTATTTTTAAATAACGATTTGGATTTATAAAAGTAAATTTTATAATATTTAATGACATCGAGTATTATTTTGATATGTTAATCAGTTATTTGATTATATTTGAATTTATTTAAATTATCTTGATGGTTATCAACTATACTTTAAATTACGTTGATAATTTAAATATTGTTTAAAATACTTACGATGAATAATTGGAGCATTACGATTTGTCTAATCTAGATTTGAAATGTTATTTGATTAAATGACTTATTTATTATTTGATTTAAATTATTTTGATAAATTTAGATATTATTTTAAAGTTATTATGTTGAGTTTGATTTGGATTTGGATTCATATGATTTGAATTATTTGATAATATAGAACAATACTTAAAGTTATTATGGTGATCATTTAAAGGATTGCAATCAAATTGATTTGTTTTTTTTAAAATAATTTATTTATTTAAATTTATGGGAAGATTTATCCATTAGAAATTCTTATTATATTGGAATCATATCTAGCATTAATTAAATCGTTTTTTATTTAAATCAAATCCTATCTAATTTAGGAGATAAATTTGAAATAAATACCTATACAAACCTAATACATTCCCCTTCTATCAGCCATAATTCGAAGTTATTTTTAGTCCAATAGAAACTCTAAAATTCATTATTAGAATTCAGCTCCGCTTTTTAGCAGCAAGAGCAACTTGGAACGACGATATCTCCTAGTTCCGAACTCCGTTTCGCCTCCAGTTTTTTTTAAAAGAAGCGTATCGAGGTAAGGTTTCCAAAAACATATTTTAATAGACAAAATTCTTTCTGTAGATTTCTACAAAACTGTTTGAGTATCTAGTGTCCCAAAAATAAACGTGTTTCAGTATTTTTGTAATTTTGGGAGATTCCAGAAACGAAAATGCGATCTGTTTAGTTTTTCGGAAAGCTAATACGAAAACCTATACCATATCCTAAATTCAGAATTTATTAAATAAATGTAATAGGTGCAGTATTAATTATAATTAGATAATAGACTATTTTTAGCATCTGAAGTTGTTCCTGCTCCTTCCTCTTTGTGCGCTGTTGTTGATTCGTCGCCAGGACATCATCTTACCTCACTCGGACATCAGGCAAGACACCTTGCCTTTACTGTTTAATTTCTTTCTTAATATCATGCATGTTTTATTTCTTGTTCTTTCAAAACCATATGTAGTTGCAAATTATTATACTTTAGTTTTCTTTATGCACTTGGCCTAGAGTTAAGGGACCACCTTTGTTTGTGCCGTATTCATTGACTCGACACATGTGTGCCACGATGTCACGTGTCTCATATAGATTCAGACTTACGTACCGACCGTACATCGGTGCGTACAAGACGAGCGTTAGGATATAACTGCTAATATAGTTGTCTAGAAGACTTAGCGGTTATTAGAAATATCGTGGTGTGGATTCAGCACGAGTAGTACATGGGGAGGGTGAAGACGGTTATTAGGCGCAGGGGCTTTCACACATTTACTTATCTCTAGCTGCCATTTGTGACTCAGCCGAGAGCTAGTGTGCCGTGCACTTATTTACTTTTCTCTAGATGCCACTAGTGCCTCGGTTGAAACACAAATGTACCGTGCATTTACTTTCCTCTAGCTGCCGTTAGTGACTCACCCAAGAGCTAGTGGCCGTGCATTTATTTTTCTCTAGATGCCCCTTAGCTCTCACTCGCGTGCTAATGGACCGTGCATTTATTTTTCTCTAGACGCCACTAGTGCCTTGGTTGAAACGCTAACGCGCCGTATTTCTAATCTCGGGAGCCCTTGTGTGGAACGTTGTCTTCAAATTGCATTATCACATAGAATGGTTAAGGACCTTTATTTGTGTAGTCGCATATACTTTTCTGTTGAGCTTTATTTATTCAGTTATCGGTATGATATTATGTGTCTTGTTACGTCCCTCTGAGGACCTGGTTTTTTCCCAGGTGTGTGTTCATGACTTTTGCAGGTGCTCTAGCTCTAGCCGTGTTCATCGCTATTTCTTCGAGGATGATTGTATTTGGATCGTCTTCGCTTCGCTCGCCAAAAATTATTTCTTTTCTCATGTATCTTCCCATTACTTGTTGGTAGTGGATTTGTCTCCGCCCAACATATTGTATCAAGACAATTCTTTATTATTATATGATATCTTTTATTCATTTATTTTGTGTGGATGAGATTAGTTATGGTTCTACTGCATATTACAGCTTATGTATTCATACGAGGTTTTCATATATTGGAGTGTACTTCGTATGAATACAGTTGGCATGTCTATGTTCCTAGTCCTACGTATTTTGGAACTGGGACGTTATATGTTTTTGTGGTAGCCCATGCAGGTCTAGATAAATTGTTTGGTTATTTTACCGTACCAAGCAAGCCTGCGTATAGGATTAGAAGTCTAGGATCTCATCCACATACTTGATCTTTTTCCTCGATTCCATATTCGGCCGACTCATCGATTGCATCTTGCTTGATTCTTTCTATCATTATTCTTATCTTCCCTTCGTGCTTGCTAGAGATTGCCCCTACTAGTTATATGTCCCAAACACCCTTAGCTTAAATTTTTAAGTTGGGTAGAATACCCCACGACCTGACACACCCTTGACCATTAAGGAGAATACAAATAGGATTATCTAGACTATAGGGACTAGAGGGATTTAACCCATTTGGTCAACCAAGCCTTGGGCAATAAACCGTAGAATGATGGTATATGAGTAAACAAGACTTAGATCCTTATGACTCTTAGACTATTCATTTTGTTTTTATTTTCATCTACCATCGTGCATATGTTCTACTATCTAGACTAATGATGCTAATGTAGCCTAGTTTTTGCAAGCTCAATTTTTTATCAAGCTTGTTCATGACATAAGTTATTGGAGGCCTCCGCTAACGTATTGTCTACTCAGAACCGGTGCATGATGGTCTGATCAACCTAGTGCACTTTGGTTCGCTTACATCTATCGTTCTACGTGGATGGGGACATAGCTAAACTTGCCCTCTAGAGTCCCATCCGTGACTGCCTTGGCAACTCCTTTTGAATTATTCGGTCGCCTTTGAACCTCGTATTCGTATTCGATAACGCCTCCTTCGAACTCTATATTGCTTTCGCCTTCACCTATTTTAGAATGACGAAGGCGTTACACTAGAACTTCCTCTAGCCATCCTATCGACTATGACCGTTTTGCTATATCTTCATCCTAAACTACTCGTCCTTTTTCTCGGTCCTATATTTACTATCATGACCTTCTAATCGCTTAATTTAGAAGTAAAATTAAATTCGTTCTCTTAAATCGTGCCCTCAACCTACTCTCAAAATATATCTTTTTAGGTCTCCCATTTATCCTCTTGATACCATATTACTCCTTGCATGTTATCATGACTAACTTTAACCCTTAACTTTTTAATTGTTGCTTAAAACTCATGACCCTCATTCACTACCCACGACCATACCCGTATTATTTTTCTAAGATCTAGATCGGAACTTCTTACGACATGATTTTGTTGAGCCTTATAATTGATTGTTCCCCACCGATACCCCCCTTGTGTTTTTTCACCCTCCTACTAATTCTTAATTTCGAGGACGAAATTCTTTTAAGTTGGGTAGGATGTAAAACCCCTAAATTTTTACTATTTTTTTAAATAAATTTGATACTGATTTTTTTTGTATATTGTACATCGCGTAGTTGTATTGTACGTCGCGCACAAAATTTTGTTTTTCGTAATTGCTCGACTAGTACGACTATGTGCGAGCATACATATTTTTGAAAAATATTTTTTTCTATTTTTATAGTTTCGAAATAATATAGTTAATAATTATTTTTAGCTATCGTACCTAAATTTTCAAGTTTATGATTTTAATTATGAAAAGCCTTTCATTTATACAGATATAATGATAAATAATTTTCCTATAAAATGGTATATTAGAAAAGTATATTTATGTAAATATTATTTGGACATACATATATATTTCATAATTATTTATTAGTTTATTTTTAAATAATAATATAATTTTTGAAATTATTATTATTAGTATTTTTGGAAAATATATTTTAAAATTATTGTGGCGATTTAAATCTTGATTTGATTTTATGGATTTATTTAAATAGTTAAATTAATATATATTTGAAAGTTGATTGATTTTAAACTAAAGGATGGAATTTAATTAGATTTAAATTGATTTAGATTTGGATTGAAATTTATTGAATTTGATTTAAAATAAATAGAGGAATTATCTAAAGGGATCTGCAACTATCATAATCCTTATCTAAATAGTAGCTTCCACCTCCTATATAAGGAGAGGCTCATCATTCTCTATTCCATTAATTTTTTCCACCTACAAATGTGTTTGTACATCGTGTCCGTGCACATCAAGCCATATTCATTCACTTCTTCTATTTTTCATCCAAATTGATTAATGTTCTCATTAAAGAAATTCTCTTTTCCCTTCCATCTATTTTTTCTTATCACAAATTCTTACTATCCTTTTATCGATCAACCAAGTCCGTCTATCCTAGTAGTCCTTAAATTTCGAGTACGAAAATTTTTAAAGGTGGGTAGATTTGTAACTCATCATCCCAAAATTATTATTTTTTAAATTATATCTATATATTTTAATTTCGTGTTTAAAAGTAATTTTCGTAGAAATCTTGTAAAAGATATTTTGTGATTACTTTTGTTACCAAAAACTAGTTTTAAATTAATGGTTTAAAATAATGTTTCTAAAAAATTGTTCTCGAATTTTTATTTGAAATATAAAATATGTCTTTATTATTTTTGGTCTTCTAAAAATTGGTTTTTAAAAAAAATAAGCGATAAAACGTTTTTTTTGTCTATTTATTTTTAAATAACGATTTGGATTTATAAAAGTAAGTTTTATAATATTTAATGACATCGAGTATTATTTTGATATGTTAATCAGTTATTTGATTATATTTGAATTTATTTAAATTATCTTGATGGTTATCAACTATACTTTAAATTACGTTGATAATTTAAATATTGTTTAAAATACTTACGATGACTAATTGGAGCATTACGATTTGTCTAATCTAGATTTGAAATGTTATTTGATTAAATGACTTATTTATTATTTGATTTAAATTATTTTGATAAATTTAGATATTATTTTAAAGTTATTATGTTGAGTTTGATTTGGATTTGGATTTGGATTCATATGATTTGAATTATTTGATAATATAGAATAATACTTAAAGTTATTATGGTGATCATTTAAAGGATTGCAATCAAATTGATTTATTTTTTTTAAAATAATTTATTTGATTTAAATTTATGGGAAGATTTATCCATTAGAAATTCTTATTATATTGGAATCATATCTAGCATTAATTAAATCGTTTTTTTTATTTTAATCAAATCCTATCTAATTTACTAGATAAATTTAAAATAAATACCTATATAAACCCAATACATCCCCCTTCTATCAACCATAATTCAAAATTATTTTTAGTCCAATAGAAACTCTAAAATTCGTTATTAGAATTCAGCCCCGCTTTTTAGCAGCAAGAGCAACTTGGAACGACGATATCTCCTAGCTCCGAACTCCGTTTCGCCTCCAGTTTTTTTTAAAAGAAGTATATCGAGGTAAGGTTTCCAAAAAAATATTTTAATAACAAAATTAGTTCTGTAGATTTCTACAAAACTGTTTGAGTATCTAGTGTCCCAAAAATAAACGTGTTTCAGTATTTTTGCGATTTCGGGAGATTCCAGAAACGAAAATACGATCTGTTTAGTTTTTCGGAAAGCTAATACGAAAACCTATACCATATCCTAAATTCAAAATTTATTAAATAAATGTAATAGGTGCAGTATTAATTATAATTAGATAATAGACTATTTTCAGCATCTAAAGTTGTTCCTGCACCTTCCTCTTTGTGCGCTGTTGTTGATTCGTCGCCAGGACATCATCTTACCTCACTCGGACATCAGGCAAGACACCTTGCCTTTACTGTTTAATTTCTTGCTCAATATCATGCATGTTTTATTTCTTGTTCTTTCAAAACCATATATAGTTGCAAATGATTATACTTTAGTTTTCTTTATGCACTTGGCCTAGAGTTAAGGGACCACCTTTGTTTGTGCCGTATTCATTGACTCGACACATGTGTGCCACGATGTCACGTGTCTCATATAGATTCGAACTTGCGTACCGACCGTACATCGGTGTGTACAAGACGAGCGTTAGGATATAACTGCTAATATAGTTGTCTAGAAGACTTAGTGGTTATTAGAAATATCGTGGTGTGGATTCAGCACGAGTAGTACATGGGGAGAGTGAAGACGGTTATTAGGCGCAGGGGCTTTCACACATTTATTTTTCTCTAGCTGCCATTTGTGACTCAGCCGAGAGCTAGTGTGCCGTGCACTTATTTACTTTTCTCTAAATGCCACTAGTGCCTCGGTTGAAACACAAATGTGCCGTGCATTTACTTTCCTCTAGCTGCCGTTAATGACTCGCCCAAGAGCTAGTGGCCGTGCATTTATTTTTCTCTAGATGCCCCTTAGCTCTCACTCGAGTGCTAATGGGCCGTGCATTTACTTTTCTCTAGACGCCACTAGTGCCTTGGTTGAAACGCTAACGCGCCGTGTTTCTAGTCTCGGGAGCCCTTGTGTGGAACGTTGTCTTCAAATTGCATTATCACATAGAATTGTTAAGGACCTTTATTTGTGTAGTCACATATACTTTTCTGTTGAGCTTTATTTATTTAGTTATCGGCATGATATTATGTGTCTTATTACGTCCCTCTGAGGACCTGGTTTTTCCCCAGGTGTGTGTTCATGACTTTCGCAGGTGCTCTAGCTCTAGCCGTGATCATCGCTATTTCTTCGAGGATGATTGCATTTGGATCGTCTTCGCCTCGCTCGCCAAAAATTATTTCTTTTCTCATGTATCTTCCCTTTACTTGTTGGTAGTGGATTTGTCTCCGCCCAACATATTGTATCAAGACAATTCATTATCATTATATGATATCTTTTATTCATTTATTTTGTGTGGATGAGATTAGTTATGGTTCTACTGCATATTACAGCTTATGTATTCATACGAGATTTTTATATATTGGAGTGTACTTCATATGAATACAGCTGGCATGTCTACGTTCCTAGTCCTACGTATTTTGGGACTGGGGCGTTACAATTAGAATCCTAACTAGCTTGTATCTAAAAATAGGTGGACAGGGAGATTACGATCTCCCTACTCTCGATCTTCCGGAGCAAGGCATGTACACCGACTCGAACCCTTTACTCTGTATTTCTGTTTTGCTTCATGTTCTCATTTTGACACGTTGTACACACGATTATTCATTGTTCATAGTTTATTGTTCATTGTTCATCATTCATTGTTCAGTGTTCTTTACTTGTACATTGGGGTGGAAAAATACTATAGATATGTGACAAATCCTATATTAGCTAGGTATTGCATAATAGCTTAGGTCTCACATCGTGAACGTGGGACTCTAAGCCGTACCATTATTCATGTGCTCTTGTATCCTGTACTACCCTAGCCGTTCACATATTCTGATAGTTATTTCAAATGCATATTACACTGATAGTATAGTTCATTGTTCAGGATCTGGTACCATAGTTTCATCGTTATTCATGTAATACAGTTTTATGTTCCGGTTCTTGTACCATAGTTCATATTGAAGATCCTTTTTCATGCATTTCAGTTTTACTTTGTTTAGTGCTTCTTGTCGGGGTTGTACTTTGCTCTCTTCCTGACAGGATACATTACAGGTATACTTGAGGATGTTGTTCCCTCTTTATGGGCCAGAGCCTGAAGCCAGGATGGACTTAGAATTGCAGAGTTATAGTTAGATCTTTTCTTAGATTTCTTTTTAGAGATTTTGTTATGTATTGTATTGAGGATTCAGAATTGTATAATTTTATTCTGGTTACCGGATTTGTCTCTGGATGATATTGTATTAACTTGGTGGATTGTGGAGATCTGTTCTGGGAATGTTTATAGTAGCTGTGATATTTCATATTATCATTGTGACTTGGAGTTTTCCTTAGAATTGTACAGCTTACTTTATCGTGTCCATCAACGAAGGCTGGGCGTGTCCGACTCGTGTCCGATTATTCTGGAGAGGGTCGTGACATATTTTTAGTGGTGGCCCATGTGTAGGAACGAAATCGTAAATCAGAATACTCTAGAGGGGAGGGTGAATAGAGTAGGCAGCGGAATATTGCTAATTAAAAAACTCGTTAGCAGTTAGATCATAGATATAATAATAATCATAAAATAAATGACAGTAATAAAAAGGTGATCAGAAGGCAAATGCAAACACCAAGATTTATACTGGTTTCCCTTTTGTGAGGACTAGTCCAATCGGAAGAACTCTAGCTTCCAGTTGAATCCACTATTAGAAAATTCTGCAAGTTTTCATACGAAGTCCTTGCAACTTCTATAGACGCGAGCTTTGATACGAAGAACTCGACCAACTTCAATTATGAAGAGTTGTATCTTCAATCAAGCCTCTGATTACAATCGCTCTGAAACTTCTAGACCGTACCGTACTGACAAATCGACTAGAGGATTGTAACTGGCTTGGGATTTGAAAATGGAAGCTTTTTAGAACTCTTTGGAAGAAAAGTAAGCTTTAGAAGAGAAGAGATTGAAAGTGAATTGGTGATTTGAAATGATCGAAATCCTTCTCTATTTATAGTTTTTCCAAAAGCAGAACTCTGACAGAATTCGGACAGAATTCGGACAGAACTCTTTGTAACAAACCACAACTGAAGGGAGACCAAGTTCAAAATCAAACGTTCACATAACGTTCAACTTGGCCGAACTCTGGCCGAGTTCTGTCAGGGTTTGGTCAGTTGATTATGTGAAAAAATAAATTTTGGCTTTTTGAAAAGTCCTTCAGAAGCTTTTTGTAAAAAATATTTTTCAAAAACATAGGACATTTTAAAAATATAGGTCAGTTTTCAAAAACGATTTTAGGACAGCCTATTTGCTAGTACGACTTGGTGTGTAATGTATTCCTAGACTCAATAAAATGAAAAATTATATTACTTTGAAGGAAATACATTCTGAGTGGCAAACCGCTTCGGTCTTGAACAGAGTAGATATCCATCGTTGAGCAGTGTCCAAAACGTCGTAGGTAAACATCTAAATTGACTTGCATTTATATCGAAACAGAGTTTGATCAATTATTAAAATCAGGTTTGACCATGACCAATGGGCCAACAATCTTCCCTATTTTGATAGTTGACAAACCTTGTCGATATAACATCTTGGTTTGGATCAATTCAAAAATATATACCGCCGGTATACAGAGAAAAAAAAATTGTTCATAACCTGTATTCAGAAAGATGTTAGATCTTATTTCTCCCCCATTGTCACTTAGCAAAATAATTGCAAAAGAGAAAGCTCTCCCGCAATAATTACATCAGTAACAAGCAGTGAAGAAACATAAAAAAGAGATAAACAACATAGGCATGGTAGTTGTCACAGGCAGTTAATATAGAAGCATAAAGAAAGATAATTCTAGAATAAAGTGCTGAATAGTAAACTAATGTGAGTTAAATGCCAAACTGAGGCATAAAAACATCTATGTAAAGCACAAATCATAACCAAAATAAAGAGTACTGATAATTCTTGGAATGTAGGAGCATTTCCAAGTAAAGATAAGAAAAAAAATAGACAGTCTCAAACAATAACATCTCAGAAATCATCATCCTCATCCTCATCATCATCGGCTGCAGCGCCAGCATGTCCAGATAGACCAGCTCCAGAAGTGCCGACTCCAGAAGTATGAGGAGTGGCACCAGAAGTACGATACTAATCGTAAGTGTTCCCTAGCTGGAACAGAGAGTGGACCGCCTTATCATCAATGCGGTAGCCAGAAACAGAAGGGTCTCGAGGTAGAGAGCTAGCAGAGTGACCCGTCTGTGCAAATCTCAGATCGGCGAAGGAGTTGGCAATAGCCTGGAACCGAATAACGTTACGGAACTCATGTTTCCTGGAAGTGTCAACATAAAATGACTGCAGATCTGATAGATGCTGATGAATATGCTCAAATGTCATAGGGTAAGACTGAGGAGGACCAGGTGCTGTGGAAGTAGGTGCAGGAGGAGCAGGTGTAGTAGGTGGAGGAACAGTGGCAATGCTACGACGAAAGAGTTTGAGGAACTTGGGCTCAGGGTCCAGAGCATAAGTGGATAAGTCAATATCGAATCTCTAAAAGATGCGTGGGATGATCATCGCATAAGAGAGGTTGCGGTCTCTTCTACGGCATCTACCCATCATCTGAATAATAGTCTTAGGGGCAGAGAAAGGAATCCCCTTAAGAATATGATATAAAGCAGGAAGCTCAAGTACAGTGACATCATCTTTTAAAGTAGATTTTGGAAGTAAAGTAGAATAGATGATGCGATGTAATTCTTAGTTAAACAAGTTTAAGTTATTTGCCTTGAACTTTCCAGGACGAGCACGTGCGGGCGTACAAAGCTCATTCTTGAAACTAACGAGAGTCGTACCATCGGGAAAATCGAAATCAGTAATGTCATCGAGCGGGGCACCTTCGTTTGGAATACCAAGAATTTTTGCTAGCGTTTTATCATTAAACTCGATATCTATCCCTCCGACACGTGTTCTCGTGGTAAAAGTGTCTAACACGAAATTACAGTAAAATAGTCTAATGGCATTAGTATCTATAGGGAATTGTAAAGTAGAAAAGTGCTGTAACCCTAATGCCTCAAAGTAAGGACGGTGGTCGGAAAAGACAGTCCATTTGATCGGAGATCCGGTATAAATAGTACGCATAATAAAATCGGCATACCAAAGTAGGGCTTGGTCGGGAGTTTTGAAATAAAACTCGTCCGATGCACCGTCATCCGATTAGATCAGAGAAAAGAGGGAATCCTTATGCGGATCAGAAGACGATGCCTCTTTACTGGCGTGTGTCTTCTTTCTCTTGAAAGGATTGAATCCCTTAGGCATTCTATCCCAAAAACTAGAAATCCTAATAATTGGAAAGTGGAGGAGAGAAGGAATTATAACTTTCGAGAATCAGGTATGCTGTAGAGAACGAGATTCTCTGCACGAATCCAAATTTTGGACGAAGATCTCCACGTGGATTGGAAGAAGGAAGGTGGAGAAGAACTAGGGTTTCGGGACACGGCTGCTGCTGTTTTGATGAGGTTTGGAAGAATGAAGAAGAGGAGGCCTCGAGTTCTGACTGGTACATATATATACCCAGTCGAACTTTGGCCGAATTCAGACCGAACTCGGGCCGAATTCTCCAAGGGTTGCCTGGCTATGTATAAAAAAATTGTGGGGCCACATCTTTTTCATCAATTCGTTTCAAATATTTAATTCAGAGTTCAGTAATTTTAAATTTCAAAATAATATAATTAATATTATTTTATAAATTAATATTCTTTACTCAGTATCTGTCTCAGATTAGCTGTAGGAGTACTGTCCCAGCTAACGGAGGTTCACCAAAGAACTCTTAAATACCGTTTCGCTTCGACCATAGTCGTGGTGACAGATAGACTATTTTTGGGCTTGTCTCGAAAACAGTTAATGAGTATTGAATAAATTAATTAATAAAATAAAATTAATTAATATTATTGACATCTAAAATTCCTAATTCTCGACGTAATTAATTGAAACGATCTTCCGCTAGAGGTTTTGTGAGTATGTCAGGTAATTGATTCTGTGTGTCTATGTATATAAGGTCTATATCTCCATTTTGTTGATGATCTCTAAGAAAGTAATGTCTAATCTCGATATGTTTAGTACGAGAGTGACATACTGGATTCTTAGTCAAATTAATAGAACTAGTGTTGTCACAAAAATGGATATGTGTGTAAAATGCAATCCATAGTCTTCTAAAGTTTGCTTCATCCATAAAATTTGTGCACAACAACGTCCTGCGGTGATATACTCAGTCTCGATTGTTGATAACGCAACAGAATTTTGCTTCTTACTAAACCAAGAGCCTAGAGCTTTTCTTAGGAAATGACATGTGTCGCTAGTGCTTTTTCTATCTACTTTACATCCGGCAAAATTAGCATCAAAATAACCGGTTAGGTCAAATGACGTGGTTTTGGAATACCATAAGCCGACAGAAGAAGTGCCTTTAAGGTATCAGAAGATACGCTTAACTGGGCACAGATGTGATTCCTTAGGATTAGCTTGAAAACGTACACATAAGCAAACACTAAATATAATGTCTGGTCGACTAGTATTTAAATACAGTAAGCTACCTATCATACTTCGATACTTACGTATGTCGACAGGTTTGCCTTGTTCATCAATAACAAGCTTGGTTGAAGTCGCCATTGGAGTGCTAAGTGGCTTGACTGCCTCGAGGTCGAACTTCTTTAATAGATTCTTTGTGTACTTTGCTTGATTTATGAACGTCCCATTGTTGGTTTGTTTGATTTGCAGTCCGAGAAAGAATTTCAGCTCTTCCATCATGCTCATCTCAAACTCATTCTGCATACACTTTGAAAATTTTTGATAAAAAAATTCATCAGTAGATCCAAAAGTAATATCATCTACATAGACTTGAATCAAAAAAATGTTATTATTCAAAGATTTTATAAACAATGTAGTGTCAACCTTTCCCTTTGAAAAACCGTTATCAAGTAGAAAAGAGCTTAGATGATCGTACCAAGCACGCGGGGCTTGTTTCAAACCGTATAAGGCTTTCTTCAACTTGAAAACATATTCAGGAAATTTGAAATCAGTAAAACCGGGAGGTTGAGCTACATAAACTTCTTCTTTTATAAAAATATTTAAAAATGCACTTTTGACATCCATTTGAAATAACTTAAAATTATGAAAACATACAAATGCACATAACATGCGAATGGATTCTAATCTCGCAACTAAGGCATAAGTTTCATCGTAGTCGATACCTTCTTCTTAATTGTATCCTTGAGCTACGAGTCGGGCCTTATTACGAGTCTCTAAACCATTCTCGTTTAGTTTGTTTTGGAATACACATCGGGTGCCAATGACCGGATGATCAATGGGCTTGGAAACAAGTTCCCAAACTTGATTCCGTTTAAATTGGTTTAATTCCTCTTGCATAGCATCTAACCAAAAATTATCACTACATGCTTCTTCAATATTTTTGGGTTCAAACTGCGAAACAAAAGCAACACAAGAAGCTATATCTTTATTAGAGGAACGAGTACTTACACCCTTGGTAATCTCACCAATTACCAAGTCCTTTGGATGATCAGCCAAGAATCTCATCTCTTTTGGTGTAGTCTCAGGATTGCTAGTTTCGGCTTCTTTGCTTGAAGGTTCATCTGATGCTTGATGTGATGGTTCTGCATCTCTGTGTGAAGGTTTTGCAGTAGCTATACTTGGTGTGATTATGTCTTCATTGTCATCATCGTCTAAGTGTTGATCAAACTTGACATTGATTGATTCTTCGGTGATCATGGTTCTTTTGTTGAAGACTCTGTATCCTTTGCTCTTTGCTGTATAACCTAAAAATATACCTTTATCGGCCTTTTCATCAAATTTACTCAAATTATCTTTAGTATTAAGAATAAAACATTTACAACCAAAAATCTTGAAATATGAAACATTTGGTGTTCTATCAAACCATAGTTCATAGGGAGTCTTCTTCGATATAGGTTGAATTAGAACCCTATTGAGAATATAGCATATTGTATTGACAGCTTCAGCCCAAAAGTATCTAGGTAGACTAAACTGGTTTAACATTACTCTAGCCATTTCAGATAGAGTTCTGTTCTTACGTTCCACAACTCCATTTTGTTGTGGAGTCCTAGGGCAAGAGAATTCATGCGAATAACCGTATGCGTCACAAAATTGCTTGAATTCTGTATTCTCAAATTTGCCGCCATGATCACTACGAATGCGAGTAATCATGAACCCTTTTTCATTCTGTACTTTCTTGCAAAAGGTGACGAATTCTAATAATGCATCGTTCTTGCGTGCAAGAAAATAAACCCATGTATATCTAGAGAAATCATCTACAATGACAAATGCATATAACTTACCACCTAGACAAGCAATTCTACTAGGTCCAAAGAAGTCCATATGCAACAGTTGTAAAGGTCTAGTGGTACTTACAGCATTCTTGGATTTAAATACGAATTTGGTAGC
The DNA here is from genome assembly GCA_029216955.1 of Iris pallida. Classification (NCBI taxonomy): domain Eukaryota; kingdom Viridiplantae; phylum Streptophyta; class Magnoliopsida; order Asparagales; family Iridaceae; genus Iris; species Iris pallida. The sequence continues at coordinate 5,850,790 of JANAVB010000800.1, read as the reverse complement.
TTTGTTCTTTTCACATTCACTACATACTGTATCCTTCTTGAAAGAAATGTCCGGTAAGCCGCGTACCAATTTCTTTGTAGATAGTCTTGAAATTGTATCCATGTTTGCATGGCCGAGTCTCATATGCCATAGTTGACTCTCGATGCTTTTGGCCATCAAACATCTACCTGCTTTGTTAGCATCTTCCAACAAATAGAAAACATATATGTTGTCTTCCTTAATACCTTCAAATATAGTACTACCAGTTGAACTATCAACTATAGTACATTTATCTTTGACGAAGTTAATACCATAACCGTGATCAGCTAAATGGCTTATGCTGAGCAGATTATGTTTTAACTCGGTAACTAGACACACATCTTTAATCACTGGATAGTGAGCCTTACCAATGTCACCGATATCGATTATGTACCCTCTTAAATTATCACCGAAGGAGACGTATCCTTCTTTATTCTTCTTCGACAATGTTGCGAATAATGAAGCGTCACCGGTCATGTGCCGTGAGCAACCGCTGTCGAGGATCCATTTGCTCCTAGCATGTGAATGGCGTCCCACCTACAAAATAATTTGCAGATGAAAATCTTGGTACCCATTTCTTGTAGGGTCCTGATTGGTTAGTTTTTGGTATCCATGCATAAACATTTAAATCTACTAACTTTCTGATTCTACATGCAGAAGATATTTGACCAATGAGGCCACAATAATGACATTTAGCATGTTAAGTGTTGAAAGTAGTGTGAGGTGCATGATTGGTAGGTTTTAATTTTCTAGTATAGAAGAATGCATGCCTATTAGGCTTCTTGGGCATAGTTTTGGTATGGTTTGGTCTGACAGTGTTGGGCATGTTCCGATGATTCGGTAATTGACACGTGTTAGAATAGGAAGCAGCAACTTCAGACCGTTTTCCTAAACTAATTTCCAACTTTTTGGAAGTGTCATATAATCTAGTATAGTCAGATGTGAGTGATTCTAATCTGACCTGTGCACACTGGAGACTCCTTTTCTCCTTAGATAGGTCTTTCTTTAACTGGATGATAGTTTGGTCTTTTTCTTCGGATAGCTTAATGGTCTCGTGTAACAACAACTTAATAGAAGAAAGCTCACCAGACTCATTTGAAGAGTCATTATTTCTAACATGATCTAGTTGGTCGATAAGTCTTCCTAGTTCACCTTTGTACTCTTTGAGTACCTTCTTAGAGGTTTTATATTTACTATGCAGTTTCCTGTAATCATTTAGCAGGTCACTGAAAGCCTCTCCTAGTTGCTCGAAGGTGAAATCATCATAAGGATCAAATAGAGGATTAGTGATTACCTGATCGCAAGCCATCAAGCATATATTTACAGCGTCATCTGATTGTTCGTCTTCTGAGTCGCTGGCTTCACTTTCATGCCATATGCTTGTGTTGTCGTACTTCCTTGATGTAGATTTCTTCAGGTAGCCTTTGTCATATTTGCTACTTTTCTTTGATGATGATGTTGTTGGACAATCATTCTTCATGTGTCCTTTCTTCTTGCATCCGTAGCAAATAGGATCTTCCTTGTTGTTGTTGCTGCTGTCTTTTGTTTTCCTGTTAAATCTCATGAACTTCTTGAATTTTCTTACCAGAAGAGCTTGATCTTCAGAGTCGAAGTCGCTGTCATCAGAGTCATCTTCGACAGTTCTTCTATATTGAGCCTTGAGAGCGATCGAATTCTCTGACTTCTCCATTGGTGTAGCATCTTCAAAGTCTTGAAGTTCTAACTCGTGAGTAAGTAGCTTACCCATGAGTGTTTCCAGAGACATTATTGAGAGGTCGTTCCCTTCATTGATTGCTGTAGCCTTTGGAATCCAGTTCTTTGTAAGAGCTCGTAGAAGTTTGCGAATCTTCTTATGGTTACTGTAATTCTTGCCTAGTAAAGACAAAGGATTTACAATATCCAAGAATCTTATAAATATCTGAGTGACTGATTCACTTGGCTTCATTTTGAACGCCTCATACTCCTGAGTAAGTCTGCTGATCTTTGACTCCTTGACTTGTGTTGTTTCTTAATGGGTTACTTCGAGAAGTTTCTACACTTCGTTTGATGTTGTGTAGGTTGATACCCTGTTGAATTCAGTTCTGTCTAAAGTACAAAATAGAGCGTTAATAGCACGTGCGTCAAGACTGACCTTTTTTTTCATCCTCTGTATATTTGTCATGGAATTTTTCAACTAAAACTCCATCAACATTAATACGAGGGAGCTTTTTATAGCCATCAATAACTACAGACCATAAGTCAAAATTAAGAGATTTCAGAAAAAAACTCATACGTGTTTTCCAATAAGTGTAATTTGTGCCGTCGAACAGTGGAGGTCTGTTTGTAGCTTGGCCTTCACTTGTGAATTTCACAGTTGCCATGTGTAATGCTGTGATCTATATAACAATTGAATATAACTACAATTGTACCTTGTTTTACCTGTATAATCTGCTCTGATACCAATTGTAGGAATAATTGGGATCAGAATATAATACCTCTAGATGGAGAGCCTGCTCTGATACCAATTGTAGGAACGAAATTGTAAAGCAGAATACTCTAGAGGGGAGGGGGTGAATAGAGTAGGCAGCAAAATATTGCTAATTAAAAAATTCGTTAGCAGTTAGATCACATATATAATAATAATCACAAAATAAATGACAGTAATAAAAAGGTGATCAGAAGGCAAACGCAAACACCGAGATTTATACTGGTTTCCCTCTTGTGAGGACTAATCCAGTCGGAAGAACTCTAGCTTCCAGTTGAATCCACTATTGAAAAATCTCGCAAGTTTTCATACGAAGTCCTTGTAACTTCTACAGACGCGAGCTTTGATACGAAGAACTCGACCAACTTTAATTATGAAGAGTTGTATCTTCAATCAAGCCTCTGATTACAATCGCTCTGAAACTTCTAGACTGCACCGTACTGACAAATCGACTAGAGGATTGTAACTGGCTTGGGATTTGAAAATAGAAGCTTTTTAGAACTCTTTGGAAGAAAAGTAAGCTTTAGAAGAGAAGAGATTGAAAGTGAATTGGTGATTTGAAATGATCAAAATCCTTCTCTATTTATAGTTTTTCCAAAGGCAGAACTCTGACAGAATTCGGGCAGAATTCGGACAGAACTCTTTGTAATAAACCGCAAGTGAAGGGAGACCAAGTTCAAAATTAAACGTTCACATAACGTTCAACTTGGCCGAACTCTGGCCGAGTTCTGTCAGGGTTTGGTCAGTTGATTATGTGAAAAAAATAAATTTTAGCTTTTTGAAAAGTCCTTCAGAAGCTTTTTGTAAAAAGATGTTTTTCAAAAACATAGGTCATTTTAAAAAGATAGGTCAGTTTTCAAAAACGATTTTAGGATAGCCTATTTGCCAGTACAACTTGGTGTACAATGTATTCCTAGACTCAATAAAATGAAAAATTACATTGCTTTGAAGGAAATACATTCTGAGTGGCAAACAGCTTCGGTCTTGAACAGAGTAGATATCCATCGTTGAGCAGTGTCCAAAACATCGTAGGTAAACATCTGAATTGACTTGCATTTATATCGAGACAGAGTTTGATCAATTATTAAAATCAGGTTTGACCATGACCAACAGGCCAACACCATGCAGGTCTGTCCTAATGGCACATAGGCTATAAAGTGCTATTGGGGGACCAACGAAACTAAGAAAAACTCATCACAGCATAGGATTCGTGGGAAATAGTTATGGGTATAGTTTTACTAAGTTTGCTTATTATCTTATAGTTAGGCCTATCTAATCATTTTTTTATTTTTCATGATGGTTCAGACACGCAACACCAAGGTTATCGATTTCCTGTACTTAGGCTTTTAAGCTTTTCATCTATATTTTGCTAGTAAAAATATTTGGGTATTATGATTCTTCTTTAAATTTTCTTAAGCCTTCCTTGTTTGCTATTCGAAGGTTTTGTCTCTTATTCAAGATTCGCTTCTGTAATCTCCTTGTCCCGCTGTTTGTTTCTCAGTAACTACTTGTTTTCTAAGAACAAATAACTTCACCTTCCATCATGATTAGGGTTTATAATTCATTTAAAATTTTGTAAACTCTTTTGAAATTCATGTGGATAAAGTTGAGAGAGTATTCGACGACCAACTATGACATGGCAGATGTGCACTACAGTCATTTATCTGGATTATGGAGACTGCGGGTTCACTGTAGCTAGTTGCACACTGGCGAGGCATGGATTCTAAGTTGAAGTAATTTTAGGCATTCACAAGTTCTCGGATATTATTGAGCTATGTCCTAAAAGCTTAAAATTTTGATCTCTTCAGTTGTTCTGATAACATGGATATAGTTGATAGAAATATTCGGTAATTTATTATTATTTGAGTCATTGAGCCAAAGGTTCACTGCAGTCAGATGTACACTACACTGGCGAGGCAGGAACGCTAGGCAAAGTGATTTCAGATACTTATATCCGGATACTATTGAGATTATATTTGTGTTATATACCCTGTTTAATCTCTTATCGCCATTGAAAATTTTTATCGGAAAATTATCTTGATCTTATGTGAAATCTCAATAATTGATTCCATTTTTCTCTTGATTTATTTTAGAAATTTTATTGGGACCTTCTTTCGATATCTGTTAGCCCATCTCTCCCATAGTTTGACTTTAGTGTGTCGCATGTAATTTGCTAATGGTTCCATATTTTGAAAGCTAAATTTTCAAAAATTCTTGTTTTATTATTAATTGTATAGTTATAGTATTTTAGCATTTATAGTTGTGTATATACCAAGCCTAAAATCTCGTATTTAAATGATTTGAGTTTTTATTAGACTTAAGTCATAATTTTATGTTAGAATTTAATTATGACAATATCGTTTTGGTGTTATTTTATTATGCCTAAATTTTGATTTTATCATATTTAGAATTTATTTATGACAAATCATTTTTTTATTACTCTACCATGCCTAGATTTTAAGCTATGTTCTCTTCTAGGTCATCTTGATTTTTCTAGTCGTACAATTTTTTTTTCAAATTTTATGTTTAATAAAGTTAAATCATTTTCAAGTTTTCTTGTTGGTTACATTCTTAATTGTATTTTGCGTGTCCTTTGAAATTTCGAGGATAAAATTTTAGTAAGTGAGGTAGATTTGTAACCCCGCTTTCCTGAAATTATCAAATTCTGTATTTTTGGTATTTTAGAATTTTTGAATGTATTTTATTTATGGTTTTTGAGACATTAATATTTTGTTGCATCATATTAGGATTATTTTGGTGGCTATGGAATTATTAATGATTTGATAAATTGGATGGTTATTTAGGTGAACAATTCAAAATTTGGTTCTAAATTATTTCCCTCCATTTCTTTTCCCTTTTCCCAAGTTTCTAACAACCTTGTAACAACCCCAACCACCTTTCAACAAACTATTAACAACAGATTGAAATAATAGTTTTGTTGAGGGATCTATTTGTAAAATCCTTTTTTTCTATTTTCCATTAAGTCTTGTGAAAAGAGAGAATGAGCTCATTCTCATTTCTTCTTCAGGAACTGAGATCTCTCGAGCTCTTCTTTCCCTATTTTTCCTCCAGAATATGAACCCTAACCTTAATTTCTTGGAGAGTGGCGGCCGTCGATGGCGATGGAAAGATCGGCAGGTTGCCCTCCTCCGGCGGCTAGCCAGCGCCACCAGTAGCGGTCAGATCCGCTTCCTCGGCGGGAAGCTTCTCTGGTGACTCTCTCTTCCGATCGCGAGTCACCTCTTCGATGCGGCGAACGGGTCTTCGACAGCGGGCGACAACTCCGGCGGGCACGCTTCTTACTTCCGACAGCGACGGTGTGAAACCCAAAATTTTAGAATTTATAAATTGTTGGATTTGTAGCATAATCTTAATATTATTATTATTATTATTATTATTATTATTATTATTATTAGTCGGTTAGAAAAATTCTATTTTTTTAAAAAAATGATCATTGGATCTTTGTTTGTACCCTGTCCCGATCCCGAGCCCAAGGATCCGACCCCGAACTCGAAGCCCGACTTCCGTTTTCCGAACCCAATTTCGTTTCCAGTCCCGAATCCATCCTTAAAATCTTTTAATTAAATTATGGCCTTGGATATATATGTAAACCTATTTTTATTTTTGGTTAAGAAAGAAAAGTAAAAAATAATAAAACAAAAACCCTTTTTCCTTTTCCACGACCTGTTCCCCGACTTCTCCCCACGACCTAGCCCAAGCCCCTTATTTCTCCTAACACTCCTCCTCAGCACTCTCTCCCACTCTCTTCCTCCTTTCCCTCTCCTCCACAAAAACCACTCCCTCTATTTCTTCTTCTCCATTTCTTTTAAAAACTACTCCCTCTCACTCTCTCTCAAACCCCATTCTCCACTCACCAAAACCCCTCCCGTGCCCTAGCCGCGCGCTGTTCACCAAGGCCGCACCCACCTCCTATCCGGCCGCCTTCCGTGCCCGGCCGTCCCCAGCAGCGCTCTGCCGCCCGGCCAGCATCTCCCGCCAGCCAGCTCCGGCCAGATCCGTCCGCGCGCCCGCCTCCCGGCCGTGCCCAGCCCTCTCCGCGACCTTCCGGCGCCCGCCACCGACCCGAGCGCCTCCCGTACGCTGCCCCTATGGCCGCCCGCCGGCCAGCACTTCCCCGGCGACCGTGAACCAGCCGCGCGCCTGCCTCCCGAGGCCGCAACGCATCCCAACGGCCAGATCCGTCCCCGGCGAACCCCCTGCGCGCTGTCTCGCCGACCAGCATCTCTCCAGCGACCCCGAGTCCCGCCGTGCCCGCTCGGACAGCGCCTTCCCGGCGTGTCCCGAGCTGTCGGTCGACCCCGAGCCCTGTCGGCTCCACCCCAGAGCTGCCCCGAGCTCCGCAGCGCTTTTCCGAGCCATTTTCCCGCTGTCCGCGGATTTCTTTCTTCTAATATATTCATATGAGAGCTCTAGACGAGCATTTGAGGTATAACTTCGTGTCCCCGTGTCCCTCTCGTAGATGGTCTGTGATGACGCGGTCCCGATCCTGTTTCGGGAATCGGTATTTTGAAATATTGTTGCTTTTGGGTGATACGTAGATTATCGGTTACGTCGCGACGTATTTTCTATTTTTGGATATATTGTGTTGTGGTTGGCTTTTGGGTTGGATATTCATTTTTGGGTTGGTAATTAGTGATCCCTGGTTTGGGATATTTATTTGTGTTGCGGATTGGCATCCTCCCAGGATTGGGTTGTCCCAGTTACAAAGGAGGTGCTGCCGAAATTTTCAGAAAGGTTTTCAAAATAAAAATATTTAATTAAATTTAGTAAATTGGTAAATAAAAATCTATTTTTCAAATCCGGCCCTTGAAAACGATTTACAAATTTCTGTTAGTTTAAAACGTGGATTTTTGTGAGTTGTATCCCCTGTTAGGCGACGACCGCATCAGTCGGATGAGCCTCGGCGAAATGTAAACGCTACAAGATTTTCTGTACGTTGAGACGTTAGCCAGCAACATGAGATTGCATGATCAAGTCTGAGACTCTTTAATTTTTAATTTAATTATAATTTATTTTAGAACTGGTACTGCTTTTATTATTTATGGTGCAGGGCCTCGGCCTACTGTTTGGACCGTTCGCAGCACTCAGAGCTCGCCTTAGGATTAATTAATTTATGTAAATAATTTGTAAGGGCATAAGTCCAATTTTTCCTTTATTTTTCTGTGACCATGTATTGTGTAGCGTAGCTTTTTTATTATTTTTTGGAATGTTGATTTCGCCGTTAAACGTATAGAATATAAAATGGATATATATTTTATAAATAAAATTAATAAGTTTTCTCACAATAAATAATCTGGTAAATTAGCAATTCATATTTTTCTCATTTAAAGAAAAGTCTAGTTTTATATATATATATATTTAAAATACAAAGTTTTGCCAAATTAACCGGTATTGCTATTTTTCCCAATTAATCAGTAACCGACTTATTCAATTAAAATGATAACGAACGTAGTTTGCGACGTTAGACAATTTTCGGTAGATTAATTAAATAAACTTAAAATCTGACTAGGGTCTGCTTCTAGAGATTGTAACTAGCACACCTAGAATGGTTTCATTATGGTTCTAAGTCAGGGTTCTCTATTGTAGGGTTTTGAGGACGTATTTGACTTCCTCCCCGGTACCGACATCATGTTCCAGTCATTAACAAAGGCAAGTTACGGTTATGTTTTCTTGTATTTTATTTAGTAATTGTCAAGTTGCATGTTTAAACCACATTGCTACACGGAACCCTCTCCTAGGGTTCTAATATTGATTGTGCGAATATTGGGGGAATAGTGTAGCGTTTATGGCCAATACCCCTCATATTGCATATTGTTATTGTGCGAGCTTATCCCTCTTACACACGGGGATAAGCTGTATCGCGTCGCTAAGATGCTATTGTACAACCCAAGCCGGTCATAGACGTTACATACTGGCAACCCAAGCCTCTTACACACGGGGATAAGCTGTATCGCTAAGATGCTATTGTACTGAATTCAATTGTTAAATTGCTGGAAAATATTGTTTCAACTGTTTAGCTTGCACTTTTTTGTTATTATTTGAAATATGAGATACATATTCGTACTTGCTCCCTCCTGACTGGAGACCAACATTTTTAGGTGACATTGAGGATGCTGAGCTATTGTACAATAGCTACTATGACCCGGTATTGTATCCTGTGGTGTTGCCAGAGTCCCCCTTGGAGGACGCAGAACTAGAGGCTGATGAGCCGACCATCTAGCTAGTTGCTTTTCAGTTATCTAGTTTTATTGTATTGGAGTTTGTTGATTTGAATTCAGTACTTTATTTCAGTACTTTCATTTCCAGTTGTACTTTTCAATTGTTGAATAAATTTTTTTAAAATTTTTCGTATATTCGAGTTGTGACAAATGTATAGATGTTGTTGTGAATACCTGCTTATAGAACAGCTTACTGCCGCCGTCTCACAACGGTACAGACTGGGCATGATCCGGTTCGACCCAATAATTTGGGATCGGGTCGTGACATATTTTTAGTAGTGGCCCATGCAGGTCCGATCAACAACTTAGAAGAACATATCTAGAAACAATTAGAATACTAGAACATTAATTTGTCACAACATAGGACCGAAATATATTATAAATAAATATTTTTTTGTTATAGACTGGTAGGCTACCTTACTTATGTTTTGCATCCTAAACCTTATTTAGCATAGGCCGATTGTATGGTGGTCTATTTTACTATCTACTTTAGTTTCTAGATTTTATATATCTTTTAGTGTCCCTTGGCTTTCAGAGGTTATTTTTCTCCATATCCTTATCATACTCCAGCATTCCTTAGCATCCATAGTCTTTTGTTATTTATGGATTAGGATTAGATTTTTTTCCAATCTTCTTCTTCAAAAAACCTATTTCAAAATTTTCAATTAGTTGATCAAATCATACTTCTCTATCTTTTTTTAGAATCTAGATCTATTTCACTATTTAGAGTTTCAAATTCTCCTTCAGCAAACTTGGTAAACTTTTATCTATCCAGAGTATTTTTATGACTAGTGTATCCAACCATTTATCTTGACATTATTTTCAACTGACTTTTGTGGGACCAATCCCGAACCAAGTTCTTCTGGAACCATAAAGTCCCAAGGTTAATTATTACCAAAAGAATTGGTTCAACTTAGCTTGTTCACGAATCTTCCAAAGAATTATTTTTCAAAAATAATTCCAATATTGATTGATATTTCCTAAGTTACTCTAAGACCAAGAATATTTTCATTTGTTGACTTCCTCCACTCAACTTGAAACCCTACTCTCTCTAAGAACTTCTTCATCAGTTCAAGGCCTAGAAAGCTTTTAAACTCAATGCTTTAGTATCATGAAGCACGAACGGTCAGAGAATTGATTCCATCCTAATATTGAATTTTCTTTAGTCATTGAAAAACTTTTTGAATTGTTGAATTATCCCTTTGAAATTCCCATGGACAAAGTTAAGAAAATATTTAGTGACCTAATATGGCTTCGCACATATGCGTCGCAACCATCTATTTGAATTATAGAAACTGCGAGTATACTGCAGCCATTTGCGCACTGGCGGGACATAGACTCTAAGTTAAAGTGATTCAGGTATTGATAGGTTTTTGAATATTATTGAGACTATGTCCTAAATGCATCAAATTTGTCTCCTATGTTGTTCAGCCAGGAAATGGATAAAGTTGATAGACTACTCGAAAACCTATTACTATTCAAGTTATGGAGCCAAAATTTCACTGCAGTCAGGTGCGCTCTGGCGAGGAATGAATTTGAGGCAAAGTGACTTCGAATATATTTGGGATTTTCGAATATTATTAAGACTATATCCATAATATGGTTGTCTTTTCTGCACCATCAAATTTTCTGATTTTTGTCGATTAGAGGATTTGCATTTCTAGCGGTTGTTTGCAAAAACAAAAGTATAAAACTTTATTGATACAAACTGTAATAAAGATTACAAGAATTCTGGGAAAATTACAACTATAGGAATCCAATCTTGATGACGATTGCTTTATCCCTTGGACGATGTGAAATTTGAAGACGAAGCCTTTGAAGTTGAAAACAACTCTGGAAATTGAAGGCAAAAGCCTCTGAAGTTGAAGACAAAAGTCTCGGAAGAATGCCGCAGCACTTTGACAGGAACTCCTGAATTCTCTGATTTCTGATCTCTGATCTTGATCCCCCTTAAAATGAAGACTTGAAACTCTATTTATAGAGTTCTGAAAATAACTAACTTTCAGTTATTTTGGACTGCGCAAGCTGATTTGCGCAGCAACTGATTTGCGCAGCACTGGATTGCGCAGACAGTTATTGGATCGTGGGCCAACTATCTGAGACACATGGCATTAGTTGATTGAAATGCGCATGATCGTGCATAGACAGTTGCCACGTAATGAGCATTTGATGGCATGAATGCCACATGTAATTAGTCAGTTATGTTGGTAGAATGCGCAAAGTGAACTGCGCAGAAATGGTTTGCGCAACCACGGATTGCGTATGAATGGTTTGCGCAACCACGGATTGCGCTGCTACCTGTTAGCCGCCCTCGAGCACTGTGCGGCGTAAAAAACGAACACCTCCTCGTTATTCGTGTTGTCAGCTGTCAAGAAGATCTGATTTGATTCTGTCAATGATGACTTCTGCCACGTCAGCCTGCGCAGTTGGGAACATGCGCAAACCAACCTGCGCAAAGTGATGTCTGCGCAATCTGTTGTCTGCGCAACTCATCAAAATGGTGAATATCTTGAATTTTTGACTTTGTTAATTGATGCAACTTGATTTTTTTAGGACCTACAAGACCCCCTTCAAAGTTTTCGAAAGTTGATTATAATCAAAATTTCGAAATACTTTGAATTTTTGAATGTTGAATCGTTTTGCGCAATATGATGAGCTGTCTGCGCAAAGCGAATAGACCACAAGTTTAGGCGCAATCCGAGGCATCCGTTTCGTATTTCAAAAACTATAAATACCCTTCTTTTCGTTTTCAATTCTTTACTTTGCAATCTTTCGAACTTTTTGAGAAGAAAACCTTTACTATTCTCCTTCTCCGACGATTTGTCATGGCTCCACGACGATCAAATGCTGCCGCTGCCGCCGCCGCGAAGGGAAAAGCTCCGGCCGAGTCTTCTGACAGGGTTGCACGGCGAGCTTCCCGACACGAATCCGCACACCCTGCTCTGAGAGGTAGTTGAACCGATTGAAAACCCCTTCTTAGGGTGATTCGACTCCCTTGAAACTCATCTCTTTTTAGAGATAAGTTCATATTGCGCCACCCTTTTTAGGGTTTCGGTTGCATCAACTATCAGTTCTTCATTTTTATGAAGGCTGCATTCTTGCGCAAATTGTTGATTTGTGCTGACAGGAAGTCAGCGCAAACAATTAAGTTGCACAGATATCAGCACAAACCATTGCTTTGCGCACCTTTAATGATGCGCAAACTGATATTGCGCAAGTCATGTTAGCGCAATCTGAGGTTGCGCAAATCATGTCAGCGCAGTCTGATATTGCGCAAATCATGTCAGCGCAGTCTGAGATTGCGCAAATCATGTTTCATGTTTAAAAACAAAATCTTTGTCTTGGACTAATTTTCATCTGTTTGTTGATGCAGTTGAAGTCAATGAAGATCCAGATTACGAACATTTTGTGGGAACCCTCACAGAGTCTGAATACAAAGAGGATCTGTCTCATGTCCATTACCCTCAGTATGATCTGCCGGCCTCCCGTCAGGCTATATTGATTTCTCAGGACAATGAAACTTTGACGTTTGATGAACGGACAGCCTTTAGAATCAGCTGATGCTGTAATTCACAAGAAACCCTTATTCCTGTTCGGTGATGCCTTTGAAAGAGCCTCTCAGCCTAGGCCAAGGATGGAAGATAGGGTAGTTCACCAGCAAGATAGATCCTTTTTTATACCCGACATCGCTCGATGCCTTCCTTTGTCACGGTACGCTCATGCAAGCTACCCTAGGAAGATGGAATGGAATATCACTCTATTTCAGGATGCTCGGGCCGGAAAAATCTTCGTAAAGAAGGGGCCACATCATAAGGATATGTTTTATAGCTCTTCCGACAGATATAGTGTCCTACTGAGAGGCTTTAGACCTGGCTGTATTCCACCAGAGAACTCATCCATGCTAATGCCTGTTAGGACACCAATATTCGCAAATGAGTTTGCAAAGGTTGAAGGAAAATATCCTGAGCAAGATATAAGAATGACTGGATTGGTGAATCCAGACTACAAGCGATGGAGTTATATCGCGAATTGGGTTCTGGAAAAATTCCAAGACAGACTCCAACAAATCAACCTGTATGGAGCAGTGCATGCCACTGTATATGGATTTGCTCCCAATCCTCATATGTTCTTAGCCTTAGCTGAGAGATACAACTACAGGACTGGAACCTTCATGACCCCAGGGGGAGAGATGGGCTTTGCACTCCACGAGATGAAGTATATCTCGTTCTTGCCCATGGCAGATGCTCCGTATGAGGAGTATGTACCAACAAATGATGAGTTGAACAAGCTCAGAAAAGAGAATCCAGAAATGGTGACAGTGTTCGAAGAACTATTGTGCCATTACAAGATCTGCTCTTTATTTTACAAGAGTGCCACTGCCAATACTTGTTATTCTTCAAAGTGGCTACCATATCTGTTTCTTAATCATATAGAGGAGAAGAAAACCAAGGAGAACGATAAATGTTACCCAACCTTTTTCAAACCTTTGAGCCATACAGAGGTCAGAAAATTAATGGAACAGAGTGGTCACTTTGATAAAGAAGTGATGGATGACCATGAATATCCTCCTTTGAAGAGAGGAGACAATTTGGAAAGTTACTTGAGAATGGGCTATAGGCCCATGTCAGAAGCAGCACAATTGGCGGGATTCTTGACATACTGGCTGCGAAAGTTCGTAGTTCTCGGATCCAGTGCAGTGGATTGTTTTCATCGTGGCGTCTTATTTGCAGCTGTTAAGCTAGTCTTCGACTATAAAATGGACTTACTATCAGCAATGACCTGTAAGCTGAACGCCAGTCTTCGTTTATATGTTGACTTGATGTTGAAAGCGAAAGGAGAGAGAGAATTCCCTCGCTTAGAATTGCCATATATATATTTGTTTGGATGGTTGCTTCTTCACTATCCAACTCTAATGGATCCTGGCATGGGACCAGTTGACGGCAGTTTTCTTCGAAGGTATTCCGATGGAAAATGGAAATATACTTCCTTATCTGAATGTAGATTTATGTTGAATCTGAACAGAGGCTGGAACTTCTGCTGCGCTCCTTTCCCTACTGGGTATGATCAGATGCCTACGAATATGGTAGATTCGAAACTACTGCCTCTAACTCGTGTCGCTTTTGAATGGTTGAAGACAATTCGACCATCTCATTTGGTCTACCGATTCGAAGAAGAGTGCTACTTAGAACCATACCTCCCAAGTCGTTTTGCTCGACAGTTTGGGTATGATCAGTTCCACGTAGGGAACGCAATTACCTACCTCCAAGGCAAGGGTTATCTGATAGACGGAGCTAGGGCTTGGGCTTATTACAATGCCCGTGATACAAAAGCCACTTTCTCCATGCCAGCAAGGACTACTCCAGGGTCCTCGAATGCTTTTTACATACTCCGTATTTTATACATCAGCGAATACTTTTGCCGAGAATTTCAATCTCGCAGATAGTTTTGCCACTGCAACAAGATTAAGGAGAGGAAGAATTGCTCCATCGATCCCTATAAATGAGGAGGCACAGGAACCGGCAGATGCACCTCTGGAAACTACAAGGGATATTATATTCCCCCAAGAAGTGAATGCACCACTTCGTATTTCACTGAAGGTGGGTAAATCTCCTGCGAAGAAGAGAAGAAGAGAGGAGCCTCCTGCTCCTGTGGCAAAGAAGAAATTGATTCTTGATGTTTCTTCTGAAAAGGTGGCTACCAGATCTCAATCCCGGCAATTGGCCGAAACACATCAAGAAATTGCCAGTACACCAACCTCCGTGCAAAAGCAAGCAGAGCCAGAAAATGTAGAGAGTCCTGTTAGACCTCTACACAGAAAGAAAAGAGTAGTCACTAGAAGAGTCTTGGAAGAGTCTTCTTCTATACAACTCCTGACTTCAGTAGATGCTGCTGCAGGACTTCTAATGGCATCTCCCACACCCGCTTCTGAATCAGGGAGCAAAACTCTCGAGAAGAATGAACAGAGAGGAGATGTTGCCCCAAGAATTGAAAAGCCTAGAGAACATATTTTAGAGGAAGATCAAAGTATAGTACGACCTCATTCTCCTATTGCAGATATTACTCAACCTCCTCCTACTCCCAGGACTCTTCGTGAAGACGAAGACCGTGAAATGATTGCAGCTCTGGAGGATTACAGTTATAGCTTGCAGGAAGATCAGGCTGCCACTAGCAGTGGAAATGCAGCAGTAGAAGAAGAAGAAGAAGAAGAAGAAGAAGAAGAAGAAGAAGAAGACGAGGAAGGATCTTCATCCGAAAATGTTGATGAGTATTTACAAGATCCTGAAAAGCAAACTGAAGAACACAGATCTCTTGATACTGCCGATGATATTTCAAATCCTAAAAAGGATATTGAAGTGGAGGCGTCTGCAGAAAAGGCTGTCGATGTTGAAATAGAAATCTCTCCTGAAGAAGTAGCCGATGAAGGTGTGCTAAAAGAAAATCCCGCCACCGACCCTCAAGGTATAAAACGAGATTTAACAATCTTTTCTTGTTTTAAAATGAACCGATAACTAATATCTTCATTCGCAGATCTTGGGACTTTGCCAACACCTCCAACGGACCTGATTATGGTGCCTATACCAACGATAGTTATTAGCAGTAGTCATCATTTATCTTGTGGTTCTGAGGCGGGCAGCAGTCAGGCTGTTGCAGCGGAGGCTACTTCTGTTCAACAGTATTCCATTCCAGTAAGGAATGAACTCGTTGTTAAACCAAACCAAGGTAACATTGCTCTTAATTTGATCTTTTTGTTCATCAACAATCAATTAGTAAAATAATAATTTTACTTTTGCAGAAGATCAAGCAGGAGGAGCAACCAGCTCTACTCTGGCTTCCTTATTTAAAGAGCCTATTGTCCAACCTCAAAGAATCGAGCAACCTGTTACTCCGTCATCATCGGGAGTAGCAGCGACTCCTGGAACTTTAGCCATCAATCAGCAGGTTATCCAGTCATTTACTAAATGCTTCTTTGAATCGCTGGGATCTCTCGTCCGTAAAATGATAGAGAAAGAAGGGGCTGACTTCATTATGGTTAGGAAGCCCACTTCTTTCTTGATAAGAGCCATAAGAGACCAAGGAGACGAAGCTCAGGCCACTCTCCTTGAACATATACTGGATGAATTAGAAGTCTCCATCAAGAAGTATAAAGAACTCAAGAAGAAAGATGTAAACTCTTTAGTACAAGCTGAATTTGAGCGGCTGGCTCAAGCTGCTGATATGGAAAGGTTAACTCTTCAAAATCTATTAGAAGCTCATTCAGCAAAATCAGCTGAATATAATTCTAAAATAGAATCAATTACCCTGGTAGCTGAAAGTAAAGGACGGCGACTTGCTGAGCTGAAGGCTGAAATTACTCGCCTCCAACAAGAGTTTGAAAAAGAAACTGTTAATCACCAACTGGTGATTGAACAATTTAATGCATTGATTGAAGAAAGGAATGAGTATGAGACCACTCATGGTGAAGAGATCACCTGCAGGACAGTAGATATGCCCATTTTTGATGAAGACAGCGGGATGGAGGAGGCAAGAAAGATAGTAGCGTCAACACACGAAGAAGAGCTGCAGACATTGAAGCAGCAAATTGACAATCTGATTGTCCCTCCTTCTTGATTTTGTATTTGGGTTTTGTTGCTGTAGCTGCATTTTTGTAATGTCTCATTTTTTTGATATAAAGGACATTTTGTTGTGGCTCCATTATTTATTGCATATCTTATTCAGATATAAATAATAGATAGATATGATATATTTATTGACAATTTAATCGAAAACGACAAATTGCTGATATAGAAGATGAACGATGATGACTCGTCAATATATATGAAAATGAATGAACGGGAATACCGTCAAGTAATGATGAAAGAACGGGTAAATCGTCAAATGATGTTGAAATGAATGAATTAACCGTCAAATGATAATAAATAAACGGGTTAACCGTCAAAATAGATGAACGGATGAACCGTCAGATATTAACGAACGGACGAACCGTTGAATGAGAGTAATAAATGAACGGATGAACCGTCAGGTGTTTAATGAACGGACGAACCGTCGGATGAATGTGATAAATGAACGGATGAACCGTCAGGTATTAATGAACGGATGAACCGTCGGATGAATGTAATGCTTCATTAATTGAGAAACTTCTGTCTATAAATATAGCAGAAATCTGACAGGAACGAACACTTCTACTCTTCAACATAAAAATATCTTCCGGAGAAGCATCTAAGAAGGTTGAGACTGTCTCGAAGGTTCAGAAGGGTATTAAAGAACACCCTGCCGATCCAGTTCAGCCAAAGGAAGCAGAAGCAGGCGAAGGTTCGTCTGCACCCCAGTCACCACGGGACATTTTGGACTTCCTGCTCGAACCAGGAAAGACTAAAGAAGAAGAAGCCATGAGGATGGCCGCCTGCAAGTTTCTTGTGGGATCCAGCAAGGAGGTTTTTGGCTCTTTTGCTGACCGCATTTTTGAGAAGGACGGCAGTGGCCCTCGTCCCAATGTAGAAAAAGATGATAGTGATCTTTAATATTTACTATCATATAATAAAATTTGAATTTTATTCATGAACTTGATTCTGTCTGATAATTTACAAGTATTCACATTTATACATAATACTTCTTTAAGAATTTGCCATTGATAGGCATCATAGCAACTCGACCATCAAGTTCTAAAAGTTGATAAGCTCCGTTTGAGAAGACTTTGCTCACAACATAGGGACCTTCCCATTTCGCATCGAATTTTCCTTTGCTCATATGAGTCATAGTCATAGGACGTCTGACCGTTAGAACAAGTTCTCCTTGCTGAAAGGCTCTGACCTTCACTTTACGATTAAATGTCTTTGAGATGCGGGCTTGGTATAACTCAATATGCTGTTGAGCCATTAACCGCTTTTCATCCAATGCCTCTAACTCTTGAAGTCGAAGAAGGTCATTGTTTTCTGTGGTGAGTTCATTGGCAATAGCAATCCTTAAAGAAGGAATTTGTAACTCCAAAGGAATGACAGCTTCACAGCCATACACCAAAGAGAAAGGTGTAAAGCCTGTAGGATTACGGACTGTAGTTCGATAGGCCCAAAGACATTCGCCAAGTTTCTCGCTCCAATTCCGTTTGTTAGTGGATACAAATTTCTTAAGGAGCTTAATAATGGTTTTGTTAAAGGCTTCAGCTAAACCATTAGCAGCAGGATTGTAGGCCGTCGAAGCAACATTGTTAATCCGATGATCATTGCAGAATCTAGTGAACTTCTGACTAATGAATTGAGGTCCATTGTCATGAATGATTCTGCGAGGTACACCGAATCTATAGATGACATGGTGTTTAACGAAGTTGATGACACTGCTAGTCTTGACTTCAGCCAGAGGTATAGCTTCAGCCCACTTGGAGAAGTAATCGGTTATCGCCAATATGAACCGATGTCCTCTAGAAGAAGGAGGATTAATAGGACCTATGATGTCTATACCCCAAGATTTAAAAGGCCAGGAAGCAGCAGTCGGGTGTAAGAATTCCGAGGGTTGATGAATGAAGTCTGCATGGATTTGACAAGCACGACATTTCTTTGCATATTCAATAGTATCTGATACCATAGAGGGCTAATAGTAACCCATGCGTCGAATGCGATCCTGTAATTTAGGACCAGGTTGATGTGCTCCACAGACGCCATCATGAGCTTCACGCAACACTTGTTTGGCTTCATCACCAGCTAAACAGCGTAGAAGAAGACCATCATAAGTTCGCCGATAGAGTGTTTTGGTGGTTTGATTGTAATAAAATCGTAGAGATCGACGTCGAACGCTTGTAGCCTCCTTAGGATCTTCAGGAAGTATATCATGTACTACGAAATCGATAAAAGGAGTTCTCCAATCGTCATCAATAACATTGACTTCAGCAAGATTACTAAATTCAATATTACGATTATTTTCAATACAGAATAATTCTCGGTTAGAAATAACCACCACCTGATGTCTTTTGATAGGGATGGCTAAGACAGCTGCAAGATTGGCCAAAGCATCGGCTTCAGTATTGCAAGCTCGTCGAACATAGTCGATGAAGAAAGCTTTGAATGATGTAGCTATATTGATTGCCGCTTCATGATAAGGCACCAGGTCTTGATGACGGACTTCATAGGTTCCTCTAACCTGGTTCACAACCAGTTTAGAATCACCATAGACTTCCAGATATTCAACATTCAGTTGTTTAGCTAGCTGAAGGCCGACAAGTAAGGCATTGTACTCTGCCACATTGTTGGAGCAAGGTTCGTCTAAAGAATAGGCTCTTTGGATAGTTAATCCGTCTGGAGAAACGAGAACAACTCCAACACCTGCCACTATAGCACCATTTGGTCCAATTTTTGATGCACCATCAAAGAATAGACGCCAGGTTGGAAATTCTTCGGAGATCATGTTAACTTCTAATGTCTCGTCAGGAATTTCGTCATAGAGTTTAGATGTTTCAGGCACAGGATGAGCTGCTAAGAAGTCCGCCAACGCTTGACCTTTGACAGATTTCTGTGGAACATACACCATGTCATATTGTGCTAGCAGGATTGTCCATGTAGCCAACCGAGAATTAAGTGTACTCGGTTTCTTCATGAGTATCCGGAGAGGGTTAACTCGAGATATAACATAAATAGTTTGACCAATGATATAATGCCTCGTCTTTTGCACAGCAAACATGAGAGCCAGGCATTCTTTTTCGACCGGACTATAACGGTGTTCAGCACCAATCATAGTTCGGCTAAGATAGTAGATAGCCTGTTCATGGCCTTCTTTGTTCTTTTGGGCAAGTAAAGCACCCAATGAATGGTCCATAGTACGGACATACATCAAGAATGGAATGCCAGAGATAGGTGGCACCAAAACTGGTGGATTCATAAAATATTGTTTGATATCGTCGAATGCTCGTTGACACTCTTCGGTCCAAACAAAAGATACACCCTTCTTCATTAATTGAGTGAATGATCTGCAACGTCCAGACAAGTTCGAAATGAATCACCTGATGTACGCAAGTCGGCCTTGGAATCCTCGTAGCTCTTTTAGGTTGCGTGGAGGACGCATCTCTTGGATGGCTTTGATCTTCTCGGGATCCACGTGTATACCCTTAGAGGTAATGACGAAGCCGAGAAATTTGCCGCTAGAGACACCCAAGAATGACTTGGTGGGATTCATCTTGAGCTGATATTGACGCATGAGATTAAATATTGTTCTCAAATCTTGGATGTGATCTTCTTTTAGACGACTTTTGACAGCAATATCGTCAACGTAGCATTCGACTGTTTTACGAAGATGTTCTCTGAAAATAGTACTCATAGCCCGTTGGTAGGTTGCACCAGCGTTCTTGAGACCAAATGGCACCACTGTGTAACAATAGACTCCTCGAGGAGTGCGAAAAGATGTATGCTTTTCATCTTCAGGATGCATTTTAATCTGATTATATCCGGAGAATCCATCCATAAAAGATATTCGCTCGAACCCACAAGTATTGTCAATCATAACGTCTGTGATAGGAAGAAGAAATTCATCTTTCGGACATGCTTCATTGAGATCTCGGAAGTCGATACAGACTCGAACTTTTCCAATTTTCTTCAAAACTGGGACTACATTGGCTACCCAATCAGGATGCTACTCTTCTCGAATAAAGCCACAAGCGATGAGCTTCTTGACTTCATCATCAATTGCGTCCATCATTTCAGGCTTAAATTGCCTTTGTTGCTGTTTGACTGGTTTAGCATTAGGAAGAATGTTCAGTTTGTGAGTAGCAATCTTGGGATCTAAACCTGGCATGTCTTCGTAACTCCAAGCAAAGACGTCTATGTATTCTTTAATGAGAAGAATCAACTCTTGCTTATCTGCTTCTGGAAGATTCTTGCTAATAAAGATTGGCCGAGGTGACTCTCTTTCCCCTACATCAATTTGAATTAGTTGATCTTCAGTAGGAGGTTCACATTGTTCAAAACGAAGTACCCATTGGTTATCCATATGTTGAGCCCAAGGATCTGTTTCCAGACTTTCTTCAACATCTTCATCACAGCCTTCTGGTAGTTCAACGGAGACCATGTTAGAAGATACGATTATACGATAGACTTCACCGATGCTGGTATCGGAATCCCATGATCTGGAATCAGAAGAATTAGAACGTTCTTCACTATCTGATTCAGAAGCTGCTAGGGATAACAGTGGAGGAGAAGTATATCCGAGACCTTTCTTGGTCCTGTCATAATACATTTGTGATTTTCCGTTTAGAACTGTTGTACGAATGGGAGTTCGTCTACCTTTACCATAGTTAAGGCCGCTCTTGAAGTCGTAACCCATCTTTCGGAGGATGTCTTTTGATTGTTGACTATAACGATGGAACTGGAGACGTCTCGTATCGTTAACTTTGCTATCATCCGTATAGTTAATCTTTGTTTCCGGTCTTTTATATAAAAAGGCTGGACTTTCACCTTTCTTCAAATAAGGGTGAATACGATAAGAATCATCTGGATCTTCAAGCGAGACTTCTGTCTGAAGAGTTTGTACGACTCCCAGTGTAATTGATTGGAAGCTATCTAACATATCCAAATAACTTTTAGTATAATAAATAACATCAATATACTGGAAAGTAGGTGCTTTTTCATTGATTTGTACATCAGTATTTACAACAAGACCTTTAACCTTAGCAGGTTTGGTCAAATTGATTACAAGAGGGGGAGAAGAAGAACATGGAGGAGGCTTGTTACGACGGAGGTCGATAACAAGTGGCTCAGAAGAGGTGAGCTTCCTTTTTTCCTTGTTGTGATTTAGATCAACAACAAGTGGCTCAGAAGGAATAAGCTGCTTTTTGTCTTTGTTACGACATAAGTCGATAACAAGTGGCTCAGAAGAGGTGAGCTCCCTTTGATTTTCATTAGCATCAACTGATTTCTTTTGAACTGGTAAGTGAATAACCAGTGGTTTGGAAGATTGAGGATGAGAAACTCGCCCCTTAACAGGTATGATAAGAGTGTCTTGAGGTACTGCTTTTTGATCTTCTTCAGTATCCATAGCCAATACCACCTTCATAAATTCATCCTTGTACATACGAGCATCGTTGCAATAAGCTTCAACACCCTTGAAAGGATAAAGGTCCGCAACTTCCTTGTGAACTTGTCCTTTGTCATCAACGTATTTAAAGCATTGATAAAGAGTTGATGGAACGACATTGTGTTCATGGAGGAATGGCCTTCCCAGGAGAGCATTGTAAGAACAACCATGATTGTCAATGATATAAAAGGTCACCTTTGTGCGAAGATTGCCTATTTGGAGTTTTAGGCGAATCTTGCCCAAAGGTTCACTCTTTCCTTGGTTAAATCCCAGAATAGTAGTGATCGTGGTTGAAAGACTATGCACTGGTATCTTCAATGCATCTAGCATTGTCTTTGGCATAATACTAAGTGCAGACCCTGGATCTATCAGGATACGATCAACCTTCATTGAATCTACATATCCTGTATAGTAAAGAGGACGATCATGTCTATTATCTTCCATTAGCATATCATCCTGAGTGAAGGTAATATTTGGGATCAGTTCCAAGACACTATGACTGTGATGACAAGAGACTGGTTCTGATTCTGGCTTCTTGAGAAGAGTTAAGCAAGTTTCGGCCTGCATCAGAGCTTCACTTAGAGTTTCTCGTGTCTCTTTGGAAAGACGCAAGAGTTCAAAGATTGACAGCCTAGCTGGTGTATTAGCTAATTGAGCTAATATATCAAAGTTGTAAGGCTTTTCAAGCCCAGTAGGAGATGACTTCTTTAGAGGTTTGTCAAATCGAACTTGTTGCTTGCCTTTATCAGCCGTTGTTGGCTTAGGAGGAATTGATACTACAACTGGTGAAGATGTAGAAGGGACCTCTTCAGCAGATACAGGTTGTGCCGGAGCAGGTTCGGAAGAAGAAGCAGGATCCTTTTGACCTTCAGAATGATCTTTCAAATAAGCTTTCCCTGATCTGGTGCCTAACAGAATCTCTTCGTCAACAATGGGATCAAAAGATACCATGTTGCAAATCTTGGTTTTGCTTTTAGAACGAGTTTTCTTCTTGGAAGATATCTCAAATTCTGGAGCAAGATCAGGATGGATCCACATAATTTCACCATTGTCAAGAGATAAGGGAATAAGACCTTCATTGGATGGAAATGGGAGATTCTCAATCTCAAGGGTTGCTTTAGGAATTGGAATGACACCATGCTGTATCATCTGCGGAGGAAAATCTCCAAATTGGACTGAGACCATATTTGCAGTAACAGTCTTCTTATCTTGTTGCAAAGTGACTACACCAGCATTGACAAGCTCTTGAATCTTACCTTTGAGCACATAGCATGCTCGAGTAGGATGTCCAATGAATCGGTGATAGACACAATACTTGGGATGATCAGTCTTATTGACTTCATCAGGTTTCTTTGGATCAGGGAGTTGAATTTTGTTGCTTTTGAGTAAACACTCAAAGATACTAGCTGTGTCATTTTCGTCAAAGGAATATTCTACCTTCGGACGAGGTTCCCTCGGTGGAGGTGCAGAAGGAGTAGGAGTAGATGTAGGTGGGACCACGTTGACAGCCAAAGATTCTTTATTTTTGTTCAAGTTAATGTTCAAAGTCTCTTTCGCTTTGCGATTGTTCTGGCGATTGCCACCACCTGAATTCTGATGCTCATCGCGATCAGGGTTAGACATTTGTACCCCCAATTGTTTGAACTTGTCAGCACTCACTTCAGCAGCTTTGGCGTTGACGATGAATGAGGGCCAATCTTGGAATTGGGTAGATCCCGTCCACATACTGATAATAGGTAAAAGATTTGCCTTACAAGTATCAATAGTGACAGCAGCTGGAGTCCCTGGAGGCATTTTCAAAGCTTCACGGCGGAACCGTTCAATAAAGCTCTTAGCAGTTTCATTATATTTTTGTTTGATTTTGTTGAGAGCTGACATAGTTATATCATTAAATCCTTCATAGAACCGTTCCAGAAAGATTTGTTTGAGACCTGAAAAGGATGTGATGCAACCATCGGGCAAACTTCTGTACCAGTCGTATGCTACGCCGGCTAAACAACCGACGAACACTCTGGTAAGAAGAGCGTCATTTGGCTGAAGTTGAACAGTCATTACCTCAAAATGATTGATGAATTGACTCGGGGAAGTACTGCCATCGAACAGAGAGATTGTAGGGATTTTGTACTTTGGGGGAAACGGGACGTCCTTCCATTCAACCGGATAGGGCTGTTTAATCCCCAACCTTTGTAGATTGTCTTTCTCTTTAAATGCTTCAAATTGGGTTCGTAAGAGTTTGACAGCTTCATTGGCGTCTTCTGATGAAGAAGAAGGAGCAGGTTGAGTTGTAGTGGTGGGAGGAGGAACAGCGTTGTAAGCACTACCCCCAGCTCCTGACTGGCTAGGCGTAGTTTGTACTTGTACTTGTACAGGAGGCATTTGGGGAGGCACTACCCCCAGCCCAGTATTGGCAGGTATTGAAGATGCTATGATCTCTGGACTAGTAATAGGTGCAATTGGTGGTGTAATATGCTGTGCTACAACGATGGAATGCATACTAGCAACCATCTCAGCTATGGTTTTTAATTTGTCTTCGAGTGCAGCAATTCGCTGTTCTTAATTGGCGGAGGTTGAAGCATCTGGATCATCGGTGACAACATAAGCCGTCACTTCTCTTGGCACAGTAGAAGATACTGTTTGTTCAGAACTTTCACTGTATGCATCATAATCAGAAAACGAATCATCTCCTGACTGAGAAACAGGAAGATGACCTGAAGGATTTTGAGGAAGATTCCTTTGACCGATTGTATCTCGGCTTCGAGAACGGGTATGTTGAAATACTCCTTCAGAAGATTCTTGAAGTAATTCCAAATACCGCTGGCTTGGCTTACGGAGTCTACCATGCTTAGAGCATCTTTTACCCCCAGTGTCTCGGGAAGTCATGTTAACAGAAGTATACAAAACTTCGTCTTCTTCTGACATAGGTTCAGATTTAGCAAAAGTTAAACGATCGAAGACAGATCGTTTTGTCGTTTGACAACAGCATTGGATGATGACTTTATGATTACAGTGATGATCAGATGGTTGAGATGGAGATATTGAGACATTATCCTGTTTTTGTCTTAGATGTTCTCGAAGATCTACAACAGGACGAGGAAAGTCCCGAGGGATCTGTTCTTTGATAAGATTTGGAACATGATTCCGATTCTTTAAATGTTTAGTCCCTTGAGTATACAGGGAAGTACTCACTTCATTGGCATAAGTGTCAGGATTTTTGACCTTGGAGATTTGTTTTTGATGATGTTTGACCTTCGGCATTGGCTGTTTTCGTTTTACCAAAGTGGGTCGATTAAGATAAGTTCTGAGATCAGCAAATTCACCCCCAGGAGTTTCTGTTTGAGACACTAACAGTTTTCCCTGTCTGGAACGACAAATTTGGAAAGTCGAGAGGTCCTGGAATTCTGCTATCGGAGTAGGTAGAATACCTCTTTGATTAGTACAAGTACTCTTGTTATAAAGGAAAGAAGAATCCTTGTTCGCCAAAGTTCTCGAACTGATTGGTGCCGAGACACATTGAGATGGATCTTTTTCAGTAAAGACTGAAGAAGACTGAGAAAAGACCAAAGGGCCTTTTCCTTTGTTTTGAGATGAAGGGTTAGCTAAAGAGCGTTTCCCTCTGTTATCTTCCAAGTCATGAGACAAGGAAGTTTGAGAAAAGACCAATGGACCTTTTCCTTTGCTTTGAAGAGAAGGAGGAATAGTCAAAGGACTACCCTCAGTAGATTGCGCAGAGGCAATAGGGTGTTTGGAAAGAGGAGTAGAATCTCTTCTTTTATTGTGAGAAGAAGGGAATTTAGCCAAAAGGCTATTTTTCTTGGATTGCGCAGACTTGGTTTGCGCCTGGCTGGAAGGTGCACTAGTCATTTGTGCATTAGAAGCTTTGGTAGGAAGTGCATCAGGAGTTCTTGTCTTAGAGTGCTTGGGATGCATTTTAGTTACTGGAGTGCTATTTTGCGCAGGAAAAGCCACTGCCAATTGCGCCAGAGTCATAGGAGTCTTCTGTTTTGACAAGGCAGCATATGAAGTAGCCTGTACAACAGTTGCAACAGATTGCGTAGCCTTGACTGCAACAGATTGTGCAGCAGTTGCTGAGACAGACTGTGCAACAGTTGGCACAGCAGTTTGTGCAGCAATCTGACTAGCAGATTGTGCAACAGTTGGTACAGCATCCTTGGTGGCAAAACTGCCAGATTTTGCAGACTTGGAGACCCAAACTGAGCGCACTTTGCTTTTGGCAGAAGTGGCTACAGTACGGGGAGTGGTCTTGGAGTTGAGCATCGCCTCGTAGGCTGTCTGGTTGACCTTAACAACCAGTGTCTTCTGCGTCTTCCCGATAGACGCTACGTCACATTGAGTTGCTACTTCCTCGTCGGAGGAGAAAGTTGTCCCCAGCAGAGTCGCCATTTTGTTTGCAAAAATAAAAGTATAAAACTTTATTGATACAAACTGTAATAAAGATTACAAGAATTCTGGGAAAATTACAACTATAGGAATCCAATCTTGATGACGATTGCTTTATCCCTTGGACGATGTGAAATTTGAAGACGAAGCCTTTGAAGTTGAAAACAACTCTGGAAATTGAAGGCAAAAGCCTCTGAAGTTGAAGACAAAAGTCTCGGAAGAATGCAGCAGCACTTTGACAGGAACTCCTGAATTCTCTGATTTCTGATCTCTGATCTTGATCCCCCTTAAAATGAAGACTTGAAACTCTGTTTATAGAGTTCTGAAAATAACTAACTTTCAGTTATTTTGGACTGCGCAAGCTGATTTGCGTAGCAACTGATTTGCGCAGCACTGGATTGTGCAGACAGTTATTGGATCGTGGGCCAACTATCTGAGACACATGGCATTAGTTGATTGAAATGCGCATGATCGTGCATAGACAGTTGCCACGTAATGAGCATTTGATGGCATGAATGCCACATGTAATTAGTCAGTTATGTTGGTAGAATGCGTAAAGTGAACTGCGCAGAAATGGTTTGCGCAACCACGGATTGCGCATGAATGGTTTGCGCAACCACGGATTGCGCTGCCACCTATCAGCCGCCCTCGAGCACTGTGCGGCGTCAAAAACGAACAACCTCCTCGTTATTAATGTTGTCAGCTGTCAAGAAGATCTGATTTGATTCAGTCAATGATGACTTCTGCCACGTCAGCCTGCGCAGTTGGGAACATGCGCAAACCAACCTGCGCAAAGTGATGTCTGCGCAATCTGTTGTCTGCGCAACTCATCAAAATGGTGAATATCTTGAATTTTTGACTTTGTTAATTGATGCAACTTGATTTTTTTAGGACCTACAGCAGTTGTCTCCATTTTCAGAAACATCTTATCACAACCAGAAAGAATAGTTTTCCTATGAAATTCTACTTGATTTTTCCTAGAAGTTATCAGGACCATATCAATCTGTATTGCCTCAATTCCTTCCAAGGTTCAATTTTAGTATGTTGCATATATTTCGTGGATAGTTATATATTTTGCTGCTATATATATAAAGCAGATTGATAGTTATATGCGTGGAAAACCTAGACAGTTACCTACCAACTTTATTATATTATTCTGGAAAGAGCATCCTTAGAGGATTGGTATTCTTCTAATGAGATTAGACAGCTAAAGGGTAAAAAATATGGAAGAATACCTGGAGTAAGCTAGTCTTGAGAGAGTGGTACATCTTAGCTTGTGACTTATTTGGGTTAGAACCATTGGTGGTGCTCACTAGTGTATAAACCTCATTCAAACAAATGATGGTATTTGATGATTTTAAATTTTATGCCTAAAAGAAGAGTTATTGAAGATAAAAGAAGATGTAGGTAGAGTCAGCGAAGAAAGTATAGGATTTGGTAATGTTCTCCATGGAGGAAGTGGATTTGGATAATATGTAAAAAAACAAGTGAATATAATGATCAAGTAAAGGAATACTTGACGAGGATAAACTTTTATGATTAGATGACTACTATACCTAGAAGGGACGGATATAGCCGTGGAAGGAATAACACGAGCAATGGAATGATAGATTCTAGAGAAGGAATAAGCAGAGAGGAATTGAGATAAGACCATTGGCATACAACTTTGGAAAGGAGCAATTGAATTTGTAATTTCTACCAAACATTGGAGGCTCATATTAGTTATGGCAAGAACGATTGGGATTCTGTGGTATTTTGCTAATGCGTTTGGATAAGAACGATTGATAGGTGCATAGTTAAAGATTAAAATTGATTAATGATTGTAATTCTGTCAATTGACTTCAAGAATTGAAAATTCTCGAATATAGGTCATGGATCAACTTAGAGAATTTTCTAAGGATTTACTATGGCAAGGGAGGATTGTAATTTTGATGTAGTCAGTTTTGGAAGAATGGCTGACAATTGGAAGTTGATGTCTGTAAAATGTTTTGATCGAGAGGCGTACTCAAAATTGAAATACATTTGGCATACGAGTTACATACAACGACGGAAGAAAATTTGTTTTAGGTGATTTATGATTCCAAATAGAGTAGTTCTAATACCATGGCGGCTGCCTTAGTTTTCTGTAGATACTTAGAGTTCAACTAGTTTAGCAAGTTAGAAATTGGATTTTTGCATGGGGTATTAATAAGATTGTTATTTTGTATGTTATTTTTTTCCCTCATATCCTATCTTTGATCCTTGATATAGTGATACGATATTTTCTATCCCCTTTGATTTATCACTCAGTCCTCAGTGGAAATATCTTACTCGATTACATTCCTATCATAGTTATATTATTCTACTCATCTTTGCTATCCTACCATCATACAACTTTTTATCTTTCCTGAGTCACAAACCCTTGTATCCCATTCCAATTTGATTTGACATTTTAGTCCCTTAACTCAGAAGATTTCATCACTTTTGTATTTTCAACAAACTGTTGACGTTCGTTTCTTTCTTGCCTTTTCTGTTTCACGAGACCTCATTTTCTCCTATTTTATTTTTTTGATCATAATTGTACCTAGATTTTTTTTTCTCGTTGTCACGACCCGCACCCACTGTGAGGGTACGAATACGTAACAGCGCCCAGCCTACGCCGCAGTGTCGGCGGTAGAACGCTATTCTAAGTCTCTAACTAACCATCAACTCATGCAGTATATAGTGTACTTATCATGATCAACTCCGAACGGAGGACAAGTATAAGATATGGTGTAACTCAATCACATTCTAAGCACGATAAGATAACACCGAATATAACTGAGAAATTGAAGACAACAAAACTACTAATAAAAAATAACAACAAACTCAAACAATCTCAAATGTATCTCAAGTCTCAGATCTCTATATACAACTCCAGATCTAAACAGGAAAACTAAAACAAGATAGACTAACTAAACTCCCGATCACTCCTGAGTGTCGGGGCCATAGGTAGCTAAGCCATCTCCTGGTCTGTAACATGTAGGGCATGTGTCCTCAGGGCAGTCATCTGTAAAATTTTTAACAGGTCCAGTCAGGACAGGAACGAGCACATCTCATCTAGAAAACCCAAGTAAATGACAGAGAACTATACAGCAGTTATAGACAGTTATATTGATGAAAATGGCAGTTTATATTCAGGTGATGGTAAGAAAGAGAGATAAAGTGCAAGTAAAGTAAATACTAAACAAGAGAAGAATCATAGCAATGAAGACTGTAAAAATAGAACTAGCTGAACCAGGGTAATATGATATAAAGTTCAGACAGAAAATGTAAACAGTGTAAAACCAATGTAAATCCAGTACGGGATGAATCTAATACAAGATAAATCCAGTAAGGGACGATTCCAGTTATAGTAATCAACGATTCCAGGGTGAGTCCAGCCTATACTCTAGCAGTGTGTTTTAAAATTCCGAGTTTGACATGTAAACGACTGTAGGTAATACGACACATCGCACATCTGGCCGGGTGTGAGATGGCTATCATTCCAGTAGATTCCAGTTAGGAGATTCCAGATTGGGGTATGTCTACATGTCTCACTCTAGTATTTCCCCTCCCAGCAAGTGAATCCAGAATTCCGACACAATGATTCAAGATGAGTCCAGCCAAAATATAATGATACCAGTAAATGATTCCAGTAAATGATTCCAGTAGGTGATTCCAGTAATAGAAGCCAGGAATGATGATACCAGTAATAGAGGCCAGAAAATAAATGTGTGTCGTATACATGAATCCAGAATATCCATACGTGTTGTAACAGAGAATCACATACAACTAACTAGAACTGAAGTACAGTAATTGACAAATAAATGAGAGAACTATCAGAGAATGTACTCGCCTGCTACTCTGAAAAGAGTAGTATAATATCAGATGTCTGCACCGGAGTCACAATGTCCTAAATAGAGCAGTATGGGTTATGACATGTTTAAAATAAGGTAAATAAAATCTACGATGCAATCTACATGATTCTAAGTCAATTCTAGGTCAAAGTCAACTCTAAGTCAAACCTGGTCAACTGTCTAGATCAAACTAGGTCCAAGTCAAACTTGGTCAACTCTGGGTTAAGCCAAGTCAACATCTAGGGTATTGGTCAACTCTCTAGGCCACTAGGTCAACACTAGGCCTAATCCAAGCCACAAGCCTAACGGGAACACTAACAGTCCAACCACATCACAGTCTACCTATACCAAGATAGCCTACTAACTAACCCTCAAATAACACTCACTCAAGGACACACTATGAACCACATTCACATAGCAATATATATACATTCATAGGTATACACTCAATCCTATGTTCATAACATTAACATTGCCTACATGGCATACCTACACTTATTCATTTATGTATTCAATTACATATGTAGTAAACATATAGAAGGGTAGGGGGTCATGCATATATGTGTGTGTGGTAGGATATTAGGAGAACAGTGTACCCTATTCTCAGCTTACAGTGTAGTGGTGTGAAGTGATAGATTAGAGGGAAGTGAGTGGATATATGAGTGAATGTGAGGGTGTGTGTCAATGGGCTAGAGGGTGTACAGGAAAACAGTGAGTGATATGTGGGAGAGTGATCATGGAGTGTAAAACAGTGAAGGCAACATTAAACTCAGATTTTACATCTAGGAAGACCTCCTCTAATTCCAGTTTTACACACACTCAAAAATCAGTCAAACCCAAACTTCATTCAGACTTAATACCATATATCATTTCAGATTTAAAACAGTTGAACATTCCCCCCCTCATTTCCAGATTTTTACCCCCAAACTTAGTTAACCACAGTTGAATCAACAGTCCTAAACTAACTGGAAAACTGAACCAAGCAGTAAAATAGTTCATAAACAATCCTATAATTGAATTCTCAGTTTTTAAACATTACACAAAGTTCACAACTTAAATCTCAGTTTGAAACCATATCCCCAAAGCAGTTAAACAGTCCAAACAGTTGTGGTCTCTACCAACCCCAGGTCAGTGTGGATACATGCCATTTCAGTTCATCAAGACGGGACCTAAAAATCAGTTATCAACTCAGAATTTAGTAATCACAAAAAAAAGGAAAACAAAACACAACAGTTCAAAAAAAACAGTCCTCAATATAATCTCAGATTTTACACTGAATGAGAACTCAGGTTTTTGCCTTAAAGGAATCTCATTCAACTATTCAGTTCATAAAATATGGAAACTGGGTTCTCAGGTTCTTAACCAATTCGAAAAGGAAAGGAAAACAATTCAATATGGTTTAAGAATCAATCTCAGCTTTTTAGAAAACTGGGAACATGGAAGCAAAATAGAGAGTGTATTATCTTAGTTAAAAGGAACAAAGTCTCACTTTTCTTTCCTACAAAATCTCAGGTAGCAATGCAATGCAATATCAGTTCATAACAGTCTTGAAACCAACCCAATACTACTCTCCCATCCCCAATTCCAAAGCCTATTGACTGGAATGCTAAGTTAACATAAACAATCAGTTATGTGGAATAATTAGCAGTGAACATTACTAAATGAGATTAAATAGTTAGGAGTGAGAACCCAGGTACTCAACATGAATTCAGTATTCAGTTTAACTAAAAATGAAATCCAGCACACTAGCTCAAAATCCCATTCCCATCTCAGTTCAAGTTAGCAAATGGATTCTCTGGTTTAATAACTCCTATTAACCTCTAATTCACAATGAAAATCAGTTACCTATTTAACGTCAGGTACCCAAAACTCAGTTCAATTAAATACATTCTCAGGAAAGAAGAAAAGAATCATTTAGGAACTCAAGTTTAATAAGCCAATTCGAAAAGAACCAAATCCATATTCAAAAACCTCAATACATAACCAAAAGCCTATAATTGAATGTAAAAGCTTAGCTAATATGAAATATAACATGTGGAGATCAAAAACAGTTGAGAACCATAACTAATAGGGAATTAAAAATGGTTTTGGGAAAATAAAATAAACAGTAGCAGTGATGTATCAGAAATCAGCTGTTCGAACCCATTTCGAACCAAAACACAACATTAAACCTAAACTAATATGTAACCTAATGTAACAGGGATTACATAACTTATTTAGGATCTAAATAATCCATGAAAACATAATTAATAGCATATAATTCGAATTAGAACAGAACCCAAAAACCTAGTGTACTGAACCGCACAGTGCAGTGCACGTGCACATGCAAATACGTGTCCGACACGACACGAGGACTCGTGAAACTTTACGAGCCTTGTGTCAGACAGTGCCCCATCACGTGTGTCGATTTTCTCGTGTCGAGGTGGCGTGTCCCGTACAGAATAGCCCCCGAGTAGCAGGGGAGCTACAGTACCGCACGCACGCACCCGCACCCGCGTGTTCCCTTGTCCCCCAAGACTCGACACGACACGGAAATCACCACACGACACTGGGAACCCCTAAGCAACACTAAAAGCTAAATTCCTATTCATTTAGAATTCTAAAACTCGACTGAAATGTCCTTTGAGACATTTCGTCGAACACCCTTAACACACGACTGGTACGTGTCCGATACGGACACGTAATGGATCCAAAACCTAGGGTTTGCCTATCCTACTGTTAGGTTAGAGTTAAGAAATCCTAGAAATGAATTTTAACAGAATTTAAATGCAAAGGAAAGGATTATACCTATAGGTGAACAATGGGTTAAAAATCTCCAAATGGAAAGAGTTTCACAAGCCACCAAACTCCCTCAAATTGTGTTCTTCCTGAAAATACTCATCAACAACAGCAAGAATACTAATATTAGGTCCTATTGCAATTTGTTTGAAGGAATTTGGAGTAGAAATGAATTTTCTAAGAATTTACAAAGATGGAGACTCACCTCTTCCAAATGGCAATGTTTCCTAAAGAGGCAACCCTAATTTCAAGGGGATATAAATAGGGGGGAATGATCAATAGTGGCCGCCATGGGCTGATTAGGGTTAGGTTTGGTTCATGGTGTGGGCCTATGGGCTATAAGTCAAGTCATTAATCATGACTTATGAAGTCATAAGCCATATTAGTCAAATCAACTCCAAAACTCTCCAAACAAGTTCCAATGACTTAAACTTCACTAAATTAGGTCAAACCAAGTTTACTTAACCTAACCAAGGGGTCTTAACCTAGGTTAGTCACTAGGTTAGTCTTCTAGTCAACACTAGTCAAAGTCAACTATAGGCCCAAAATCAATTCTACTAAAAATAACTAAAAATCACTAAAAATTATAATATGAAATAAATACCCTTAAATAATAATTATAATTACAAAATTTCAAAAATACCCTCATCTGGAAAACTGGGTGTTACAATCCTACCCACCTTATAAAAATTTCGTCCTCGAAATTAAAATGGTCGCACCCCTTCTAGGTCAAACCCAAACAATCAAGGTCAAGAGATAATCATGCAAAAAAAATCTTACTGGTCGTGATTTCACAGTCTCGTACAGGGTAGCTACACTATCTAGCAATCACAAACAATATCCTGCCAGGTACTAAGGGAATCACACAGGAAAGTGGGGAGGAAGAATGAGAAGGACAAACCTGCTAACCCATCACCTGCAGCGTCAGTCTACTCGACTGTCAGCACAGGAGCCCTGTCCCTCTGGGGTGTATCCCTCTGTTGGTACGGGGCACGGTGCTGCACTACAGATGGCCTAGCTCCCTCTATCTAATTCTTGACACTCAATTAATATCCACCCTGATATTCTACTCAATTTCTCTAGGGCACCATCTATATGGTATCTATCCTGCAATCTAATATTTATACCCGTCTATCCAGAACCATATCACCAGAATCCTTGTCACACCAGTAAGTATGGCTGCGATAATCCATAGAGTCCACAACTAATGTACATACATATAGAATAATGGTATTTAAAATTTTCGCATTGCCGCTAGCTTGGCTGCAAAAACTTTAAATTCCCACACTCGAAAAATACATCCAAAATCGGACTCTATCTCATCGCCCAACCAACTGATATGGCCGTAGAAGAGTCTAGATTCCATGACTGAGGCAATCTAGCCCATAATGTTATCTTGGTAGAAAATCAAGTCAAATATGAATACCAAGAATCAAATTCAACGATGAACAAGGAAGATAGACAGATACTGTCAGAATCAAATTTCGAGATAGTTTATAATGAGATTCTCAAGGGTCGTCCAGGAATCTCTCAAGTAGTCCTAACTGTGATTGAGTAACCTCTCCGTTTAAACCTATCTTTCAAATCTTATCGCAGGCTGTAGTCATACTCCAGTTCGAATACCACTACATAAACTTGACCTGCATGGGCCATCACTAAAAACATGTCACGACCCGCACCCACTGTGAGGGTACGAGTACGTAACAGTGCCCAGCCTACGCCGCAGTGTCGGCGGTAGAACGCTGTTCTAAGTCTCTAACTAACCATCAACTCATGCAGTATATAGTGTACTCATCATGATCAACTCCGAACGGAGGACAAGTATAAGATATGGTGTAACTCAATCACAGTCTAAGCACGATAAGATAACACCGAATATAACTGAGAAATTGAAGACAACAAAACTACTAATAAAAAATAACAACAAACTCAAACAATCTCAAATACATCTCAAGTCTCAGATCTCTATATACAACTCCAGATCTAAACATGAAAACTAAAACAAGACAGACTAACTAAACTCCCGATCACTCCTGAGTGTCGGGGCCATAGGTAGCTAAGCCATCTCCTGGTCTGTAACATGTAGGGCATGTGTCCTCAGGACAGTCATCTGTAAAAATTTTAACAGGTCCAGTAAGGACATGAACGAGCACATCTTATCTAGAAAACCCAAGTAAATGACAGAGAACTATACAGCAGTTATAGAAAGTTATATTGATGAAAATGGTAGTTTATATTCAGGTGATGCTAAGAAAGAGAGATAAAGTGCAAGGAAAGTAAATACTAAACAAGAGAAGAATCATAGCTATGAAGACTGTAAAAATAGAACTAGCTGAACCAGGGTAATATGATATAAAGTCCAGACATAAAATGTAAACCAGTGTAAAACCTATGTAAATCCAGTACGGGATGAATCTAATACAAGATGAATCCAGTAAGGGACGATTCCAGTTATAGTGATCAACAATTCCAGGGTGAGTCCAGCCTATACTCTAGCAGTGTGTTTTAAAATACCGAGTTCGACATGTAAACGGCTGTAGGTAATACGACACATCACACACCTGGCCGGGTGTGAGATGGCTATCATTCCAGTAGATTCCAGTTGGGAGATTCCAGATTGGGATATGTCTACATGTCTCACTCTAGTATTTCCCCCCCCAGCAAGTGAATCTAGAATTTCGACACAATGATTCAAGATAAGTCCAGCCAAAATATAATAATACCAGTAAATGATTCCAGTAAATGATTCCAGTAGGTGATTCCAGTAATAGAAGCCAGGAATGATGATACCAGTAATAGAGGCCAGAAAATAAATGTGTGTCGTATACATGAATCCAGAATATCCATACGTATTATAACAGAGAATCACATACAACTAACTAGAACTGAAGTACAGTAATTGACAAATAAATGAGAGAACTATCAGAGAATGTACTCGCCTGCTACTCTAAAAAGAGTAGTATAATATCAGATGTCTGCACCGGAGTCACAATGTCCTAAATAGAACAGTATGGGTTATGTCATGTTTAAAATAAGGTAAATAAAATCTACGATGCAATCTACATGATTCTAAGTCAATTCTATGTCAAAGTCAACTCTAAGCCAAACCTGGTCAACTGTCTAGATCAAAGTAGGTCCAAGTCAACTTGGTCAACTCTGGGTTAAGCCAAGTCAACATCTAGGGTATTGGTCAACTCTCTAGGCCACTAGGTCAACACTAGGCCTAAACCAAGCCACAAGCCTAACGGGAACACTAACAGTCCAACCACATCACAGTCTACCTATACCAAGATAGCCTACTAACTAACCCTTAAATAACAGTCACTCAAGGACATACTATGAACCACATTCACATAGCAATATATATACATTCATAGGTATACACTCAATCCTATATTCATAAAATTAACATTGCCTACATGGCATACCTACACTTATTCATTCATGTATTCAATTACATATGTAGTATACATATAGAAGGGTAGGGGGTCATGCATATATGTGTGTGGTGGGATATTAGGAGAACAGTGTACCCTGTTCTCAGCTTACAGTGTATTGGTGTGAAGTGATAGATTAGAGGAAAATGAGTGGATACATGAGTGAATGTGAGGGTGTGTGTCAATGGGCTAGAGGGTGTGCAGGAAAATAGTGAGTGATATGTGGGAGAGTGATCATGGAGTGTAAAACAGTGAAGGCAACATTAAACTCAGATTTTACATCTAGGAAGACCTCCTCTAATTCCACTTTTACACACACTCAAAAATCAGTCAAACCCAAACTTCATTCAGACTTAATACCATATATCATTTCAGATTTAAAACAGTTGAACATTCCCCCCTCATTTCCAGATTTTCACCCCCAAACTTAGTTAACCACAGTTGAATCAACAGTCCTAAACTAACTGAAAAACTGAACCAAGCAGTAAAATAGTTCATAAACAATCCTATAATTGAATTCTCAGTTTTTAAACATTACACAAAGTTCACAACTTAAATCTCAGTTTGAAACCATATCCCTAAAGCAGTTAAACAGTCCAAACAGTTGTGGTCGCTACCAACCCCAGGTCAGTGTGGATACATGCCATTTCAGTTCATCAAGAAGGGACCTAAAAATCAGTTATCAACTCAGAATTTAGTAATCACAAAAAAAAAGGAAACAAAACACAACAGTTCAAAAAAAAAAGGTCCTCAATGTAATCTCAGATTTTATACTGAATGAGAACTCAGGTTTTTGCCTTAACAGAAATCTCATTCAACTATTCAGTTCATAAAATAGAAAAACTGGGTTCTCAGGTTCTTAACCAATTCGAAAAGGAAAGGAAAACAATTCAATATGGTTTAAGAATCAATCTCAGGTTTTTAGAAAACTGGGAACATGGAAGCAAAATAGAGAGTGGATTATCTCAGTTAAAAGGAACAAAGTCTCACTTTTCTTTCCTACAAAATATCAGGTAGCAGTGGAATGCAATATCAGTTCATAACAGTCTTGAAACCAACCCAATACTACTCTCCCATCCCCAATTCCAAAGCCTATTGACTGGAATGCTAAGTTAACATAAACAATCAGTTATGTGGAATAATTAGCAGTGAACATTACTAAATGAGATTAAATAGTTAGGAGTGAGAACCCAGGTACTCAACATGAATTCAGTATTCAGTTTAACTGAAAATGAAATCCAGCACACTAGCTCAAAATCCCATTCCCATCTCAGTTCCAGTTAGCAAATGGATTCTCTGGTTTAATAACTCCTATTAACCTCTAGTTCATAATGAAAATCAGTTACCTATTTAACGTCAGGTACCCAAAACTTAGTTCAATTAAATACATTCTCAGGAAAGAAGAAAAGAATCATTCAGGAACTCAAGTTTAATAAGCCAATTCGAAAAGAACCAAATCCATATTCAAAAACCTCAATACATAACCAAAAGCCTATAATTGAATGTAAAAGCTTAGCTAATATGAAATGTAACATGTGGAGATCAAAAACAGTTGAGAACCATAACTAATAGGGAATTAAAAATGGTTTTGGGAAACTGAAATAAACAGTAGCAGTGATGTATCAGAAATCAGCTGTTCGAACCCATTTCGAACCAAAACACAACATTAAACCTAAACTAATATGTAACCTAATGTAACAGGGATTACATAACTTATTTAGGATCTAAATAATCCATGAAAACACAATTAATAGCATATAATTCGAATTAGAACAGAACCCAAAAACCCAGTGTACTGAACCGCACAGTGCAGTGCACGTGCACATGCAAATACGTGTTCGACACGACACGAGGACTCGTGAAACTTTACGAGCCTCGTGTCAGACAGTGCCCTATCACGTGTGTCAATTTTCTCGTGTCGAGGTGGCGTGTCCCGCGCGGAATAGCCCCCGAGTAGCAGGAGAGCTACAGTACCGCGTGCACGCACCCGCACCCGCGTGTTCCCGTGTCCCCCAAGACTCGACACGACACGAAAATCACCACACGACACTGGGAACCCCTAAGCAACACTAAAAGCTAAATTCCTATTCATTTAGAATTCTAAAACTCGACTGAAATGTCCTTTGAGATATTTCGTCGAACACCCTTAACACACGACTGGTACGTGTCCGGTACGGACACGTAATGGATCCAAAACCTAGGGTTAGCCTATCCTACTGTTAGGTTAGGGTTAGGACATCTTAGAAATGAATTTTAACAGAATTTAAATGCAAAGGAAAGGATTATACCTATAGGTGAACAATGGGTTAAAAATCCCCAAATGGAAAGAGTTTCACAAGCCACCAAACTCCCTCAAATTGTGTTCTTCCTGAAAATACTCATCAACAACAGCAAGAATACTAATATTAGGTCCTATTGCAATTTGTTTGAAGGAATTTGGAGTAGAAATGGATTTTCTAAGAATTTACAAAGATGGGGACTCACCTCTTCCAAATGGCAATGTTTTCTAAAGAGGCAACCCTAATTTCAAGGGGATATAAATAGGGGGGAATGATCAATAGTGGCTACCATGGGTTGATTAGGGTTAGGTTTGGTTCATGGTGTGGGCCTATGGGCTATAAGTCAAGTCATTAATCATGACTTATGAAGTCATAAGCCATATTAGTCAAATCAACTCCAAAACTCTCCAAACAAGTTCCAAGAACTTAAACTTCACTAAATTAGGTCAAACCAAGTTTACTTAACCTAACCAAGGGGTCTTAACATAGGTTAGTCACTAGGTTAGTCTTCTAGTCAACACTAGTCAAAGTCAACTATAGGCCCAAAATTAATTCTACTAAAAATAACTAAAAATCACTAAAAATCATAATATGAAATAAATACCCTTAAATAATAATTATAATTACAAAATTTCAAAAATACCCTCATCTGGAAAATTGGGTGTTACACTCGTGCCTACATTGGAGTTGGTTCAGGTGTTTGTGTCCCCCGTTAGGATCGTGTCCAGCAGTGTTCCATATGGGTGTCAGGTGCAGGATCGGCTGGGATAGAGTAGTACAATGGCGCGGTTTCGAATTTTAAATTTAGCTCTGTGATGAGTTTGGGGCTGCAGGCGCTAGCAGGACTTCCTGAATTATTGTTTTAACAATATTTCGATTTGGTTGTATATTTCCATAGTCAGGGGTGTTTTGTATATTTTGGGTGAGTGTTTGTGTCTGTCGATTTGATCGTGTCTATTGTGCTTCTTGTTGGTGTCGGATACGAAAACTGACTGAGTCGAGCGCGGGGCATAGCATCTAAGTGTGGAATGCATAGCGGAACACATAAATTTGAATGTTATATTGATATTTGATTTTGAATGTTCACATGCTATGCTAACTGGGGATTAGCTGCTGGACCTTGCTGTCTGTAATATTCCTGCTGGATGGTTGTATATTGCTAGGTTGGTGATGCATTTTGGTTTGGTTCTGGTTCAGTTCTATGTGTGTTCACTTGAAGTCGAATACATGAAGTTTGGAAAGGGCTGGGCTGCGTATACTTGCTAGGTTGCTTGTACAAGAAACTTGATGATAGCAGCAGCAGTGGTGAACTAGTTTGGACCAGTTTAGTATGTTGGGTTCCTTTGTGGCTAGCATGGGTTTGGCTTTTGTGCAGTGGTCGAGAAGGAATGGTTGTGTGTGCTTTCAAGATTGTATAGATTAGTACACTTTTAGTCTATACATGGTATTGGGTTATACATGGTGTTGGATTGGGAATTTATTTGGATTTGTGATGGAGCTTGGATCCAGGTCATGGCTGAAGCTGTGGTCCAGCATAATTAGTTATTTACTGTTAGGAATTTCAAATTGTTCTTTAGATAATTTTGTACCAATATCCAAATATTGTATAACGTCCTTAATAGCAAAAGATTTAGAAAATGTTTTACTGTATACATTTGGTTATAAAGTTTATCTACAAATATTAGATAAAACCATATGATCATTATTTTGTAAAAGTTTAGCTAGTAGGTATTTTCTAAAAATGAAAATTTTAGTAAATCTAGTTAAAAAAAAATTTCACTAATGTTTATTTAGATAAAGTTATACTATATATTGATAGTTAATTTTGCCTATATTTAGTATTAGAAATAATTAAATTGTCTATTTAGTAGTAGTGGGCTAATAAGTTATTAATTAGAATCCTAACCAGCTTGTATCTAAAAATAGGTGGACAGAGAGATTACGATCTCCCTACTCTCGATCTTCCGGAGCAAGGCAAGTACACCGACTCGAACCCTTTACTTTGTATTTCTGTTTTGCTTCATGTTCTCATATTGACACGTTGTACATACGATTGTTCATTGTTCATAGTTTATTGTTCATCATTAATTGTTCAGTGTTCTTTACTTGTATATTAGGGTGGAGAAATACTATAGATATGTGACCAATCCTATATTAGCTAGGCATTGTATAATAGCTTAGGTCTCACATCGTACATGTGGGACTCTAAGCCGTACCATTATTCATGTGCTCTTGTATCCTGTACTACCCCAGCCGGTTACATATTCTGATAGTTATTTCAAATGCATATTACACTGATAGTATAGTTCATTGTTCAGGATATCATGATACCATAGTTTCATCGTTATTCATGTAATACAGTTTCATGTTCCGGTTCTTGTACCATAGTTCATATTGAAGATCCTTTTTCATGCATCTCTGTTTTACTTTGTTTAGTACTTCTTGTCGGGGTTGTACTTTGCTCTCTTCCTGACAGGATACGTTGCAGGTATACTTGAGGATGTTGTTCCCTCTTTATGGGCCAGAGCCCGAAGCCAGGATGGACTTAGAATTGCAGAGTTATAGTTAGTTCTTTTCTTAGATTTCTTTTTAGAGATTTTGTCATGTATTGTATTGAGGATTCAGGATTGTATAATTTTATTCTGGTTACCGAATTTGTCTCCGGATGATATTGTATTAACTTGGTGGATTGTGGAGATCTGTTCTGGAAACGTTTATAGTAGTTGTGATATTTCATATTATCATTGTGACTTGGAGTTTTCCTTAGAATTATACAGCTTACTTCGTCGTGTCCATCGACGAAGGCTGGGCGTATCCGACTCGTGTACGATTATTCGGGAGTGGGTCATGACACCCGTGCCGATCCATCTATATTAAAGGTCGCTAGCACCACAAGCTATCCTGGACTTATAGCTTTATTATTCGGCGACCCTATCAGCGTAAGTAGCGAGCCCCGCTGAATTTCCCGAATAACCTGAGCGGTACCCCCAGCTCGGCTATACCGTGTTTCCTCCAAGGCCGAAACGGTCCTGTGGCCCGGGGATGCCGCTCGAGAAAACTTTTACCTTGTCGATAAGTTGCCCAATGACAATTTAAGACTTGACTCGAACTAACGTCTTACACAGACATTCTTCTTCCAATGTTACCATCTCTCTCAGGGCCAAGTTCAACACTTCTCGCATCTGAGACCGCCTCGACGACCCATAGTCGCGAGCATTCTTTCTTCTTGCCCTATCATTTCATTCGATTCAGGAATGACTATTTGAAAGCCCTCCTCCCAACTCAATTTAATCAACCATGGCCCATAACTTAAAAACACTAAGTCCATGATATCGTGTCTTAAACTAACTTGAACTCTATGCAAAACTACCGTCCAAGTCATACTCTATATAACAGGCCTTGAGACTGTAAGACTATGTGGTTATACCCAGCCGTAGAACTCAGAGGACCATGCTTGCTACTTCTCCGATAGGCTAACATAGCTTGCCTAACTTAATCGTGCAACAACTTTACGAGCAAAGACTATGTCAAGCCTTGTATCGTGGGAACGTACCGTGCACGCGTTCGACTTTGAACAACCAAATTCTTTGGGTGCCTAGACTTATGCCACAAGCCGTGCGATACAACTTAACCCTGCATGTGCACACGTTCGGCTTTGAAAAACATCGTACATGCGTTCGACTTTGAACAACCAAGTTCTTTGGGGCGAACCAAAGCTATGTCAAGCCTCAAATGCTGGAACCGTGCATGCTTTATCAAGCATTTATGTGGACGACGCCTATGACTTAGGCTAATTCATAGCTTTGTGGTGAAGACTAACTTTTCTTCTTCCAAGCCGTGGGACCTTTCCATATTCTAACTCAGTTTGACCTGACTTGGGATTATTCCCTTAGCTATGTGGATTCATCTCTTTTATTATCAAGCCTACTCGTGCATTGAAAACTTTCGTATTATTTGTACGAAGGCCAATACGAGGCAAGTTCACCGAAGCCATCCACCTGAGAGAGGAGTCGCCTCGACCGAACGGGTCTTCGAGTAGCCATTGCATGGCTAAGTCCAAACGCCATCGGCATTCCGATTCTTTCGATTGACTAAGCAGGACAGGGCACTACACTTTCTGCCATATGGTGCCTCAAACGATGCCATCTGGATACTGGCCTAAAAATTGTTATTGTAGGAGAACTCCACCAAGTGCAGGTGATCTTTCCACGAACCACCGAAGTCTATGTATATGATCACAACATATCTTCAAGAGTTTGAATGGTGCGCTCCGACTGACCATCTGTCTATAGATGGTAAGCTGAACTGAACTGGAGACGAGTTACCAAACACTTTTGAAGACTCCGTCAAAAGTGAGATGTAAATCTTGAATCTCTGTCTGATACGATACTGACTAGCACTCCATGCAATCTGACTATCTATCTGAGGTACATCTCTGCTAGCTGAACCGTCGACTGACCAATCCTGAAAGGAAGAAAATAAACTACCTTGGTGAGTCGGTCAACTATATCCCATATAGCATCTCTCCCAGCTGGGGATTTAGGTAACCCAGTTACAAAATCCTTAGTAATGTGCTCCCACTTCCATTCTGGGATTGGTAACGGTTGAAGAAGTCTAGCTGGTCTCTGATGTTCATCTTTAACTTGTTGGCAAACTAAACAACGAGAGACAAAGCCGAACTATCTTCCTCTTTCTGCCATTCCACAAAAAATGCTGACGAATATCACCATACATCTTCGTACCACCGAGATAAATTAAATACTGTAAAATATGAGCCTCTACCATGATCTCTTGCCTGATGTCACCACTGGGTACACAAAGATGCCTTACATGTCGGAGCGTGCCATCTTCATGAATACATAACTCTGCTCTTCGTCCTGCTTTATATTCTGCCCTAAACCGTTGAAGCTTAGAATTCGTTGATTGAGCTACCTTGATTCTCTCGACTATGCTGGACCGAACTTGCATACTGGCCATCAATGCCACATTAGTAGGGATAACTATCTCTATACCCATCTTCTGAAGATCCGCTAACAACTCTGGCTGTGTTGTTAGAAAATAAGTTCATGCTCTTCTAATCAACGCATCTGCAACTACGTTGGCCTTCCCAGGATGATACTGCAGGTTGATATCATAATTCACTAGCAACTCTAGCCATCTTCTCTGACGCATGTTAAGATCCTTCTGGGTAAACACATACTTAAGACTCTTGTGGTCGGTAAACATCTCTACCCGACCTCCATACAAGTAATACCTCCAAAGCTTAAGTGCAAGAACCATCGCTACTAACTCCAAGTCATGGGTTGGATAATTTCTTTCATGATCACGAAGCTGACGTG
Organism: Iris pallida; assembly: GCA_029216955.1. Lineage (NCBI taxonomy): Eukaryota > Viridiplantae > Streptophyta > Magnoliopsida > Asparagales > Iridaceae > Iris > Iris pallida. Next base: position 5,806,931 of record JANAVB010000800.1, on the reverse strand, counting down.
ATACATAAACTACCACCTTGCCATGATGCATTAAGAAACTTCCCAATCCTCTGCCTGAAGTGTCACAATAAACTAAGAATCCTCCAGTCCCATCTGGAAGCATGAGAATGGGTGCCGTTATCAATCCTTGCTTCAACTTCTCGAATGAACTCTGACACTCTACTATCCAAGCAAACTGTACATCCTTGTGGATCAACTGCGTTAATGGTGCTGAAATTCGAGCAAAGTCTGACACAAATCGTCGGTAATAGCTGGCCAGTCCTAGAAAACTGTGAACTTCTGTGATGGTGCTAGGCACTAGCCATGTCTCTATAGCCACTATCTTCTGGTGCTCTCTGAGAATCTGAAGGACTATTCGGAGATGCTGCCTATGCTCTGCTTCATTCTTGCTATAGATTAAGATGTCGTCTATAAACACTATCATGAACTGATCGAAATAAGGCATGAATATGCGATTCATGAGATCCATGAATACTGCTGGCGCATTGGTCGCCCCAAATGGTATAACGAGAAACTCCCAATTCCATATGTTGATCTGAATATTGTCTTCAGGATATCTTGCTCTCTGACTCTGATCTGATGGTACCCCGACCGTAAGTCAATCTTCGCGAATACTGCTGCTCAACTGAGTTGATCGAATAAGTCATCTACCCTTGGTAGGGGATATCTGTTCTTAATTGTTACAGAATTTGAGGTACGATAATCAACACATAATCTTGATGTACCATTCTTTTTCTTCATAAGAAGCATTGGGGATCCCCAAGGTGATCCACAAGGTGATCCACTAGCATGAATGAATCCCTTGGTTCTGAGTTCTTCAATCATCTTGTATAGGATCTCCAACTCTGATGGCGCCATTCTATAGACTCTCTCTGACACTGGTGCTATCTCTGGAATCAAATCAATAGTGAACTCTATCTATCTCTCTGGCGGCATACTTGGAAGCTCTTCGGGAAATACGTCAGGAAATTCTTCTACTAATCTGGGAAACTGAACTGCTGCTGCTACCACCATCCGCAAGACTAGTAGAGAAGGTTCTACTTCACCTCTAGAAAATAAAAACTCTTCTTCGCCGAGAATACCAAAAATAATCCTGCTAATATGGCAGTCTATTCTTGCATATTGATCCTTTAGCCAATCCATTCCTACGACCACATCATAGTCGGCCATCGGAAATTCTATCAATATAGCGGAAAACTCTCTACCGCTAACTACGATTCGTCACGAAAAAAAGACTTTATCTACTCCCATAAGACCGTGTAGAGCCTAAAAATCAAGTTGCGCCTTCAATATACTTATCAGTGATCAAGTTGTGCCCTAAAAATCAAGTTGTGCCACTGATATGAAGCTTGGAGAACAGATTGCGCCACTGATCAGATTGCGCCCAATATCAGACTGCGCCCAATCTAGTTGCGCCCAAATCTATGTTGCATCTGACACTTGATGGTCATCATTACCTGACGGCTGACACAACAGTGAACGAGAAAAATCTTTTCGAATCCCGTGAATTGTGCCACTCAAGAAAAAGTTGGTGGACAGCTGTCCTGTACACTTCGTGAGTTGCGCCCAGGCGCAATCTAAATAAAATCCTTAGTTGCGCCTGGGCGCAACCTGAATAACTTTTGCTCAGAAGCTGCCACGTGTGTAGGCGCAGCTTAAATCAAGCGCAGTTTGACTTGTTGACTGAAGCTCTCGCAACCTGATAAAGTTGAGACAACTTACATTCTAAAGCAGGATGACGTGGCGCACATGCCACTAATCTCTCAACACGTGTCTATTATCCTGTACACGACCATGCGCATCTCAATCATATGATGCCACGCGTCTAAATACAGTTAGTATACGATTGACAAATGAATAAAAGTTGGCACAACAGGGGGTTGGCACAATCCAGTATAGCGTAATCCAGCCTCGCGCACATCAGAATAACTGCTAAAACAGTTATTTCCTGAACTCTATAAATAGAGTTTCCAGTCATCATCAGACAGAGACAGAGATCAAGAACTCTTGCAAAATTGCTGCTATATTTTCTAGAGGCTACAGTATTCAAGTTCACATAGTCCAAAGGATAAAGTGATCGTCTCCTGATCAGATTCCTAAAGTTGTACTTTTCCAGAATTCATTGTACTTTGTACTCTTTTACAAGTTTGGAATAAAACAAATTTTTGTTTTTTGCAAACAAAATGGCGACTCTGCTGGGGACGACTTTCTTCTCCGACGAGAAAGTGACAACTCAATGTGACATTGCGTCGATCGACAAGATGCAGAAGACTTTGGTTGTTCAAGTCAGCCAGACAGCCTACAAAAAAATGACCAACACCAAGAGCAACAAGCGCGCGGTGGCTATTGCCAAGAACAGGACTGTATGGACTCCTAAATCCCCCACAGACGCTATTGCCCAGGCGCAACTTGAGTGCTCAATGACCAAGGCGCAATCTACCTCAGTGGTTCCAGTACAGCCTATTTCTGTTGCTAGGGCGCAATCTGCTCACTCTGCTGCCCATGCGCAGTCTACCACTATTCTTGCTGCTAAAAGCACAGTCAGTTCAAGCTACTGTCGAGGCACAGTCTACCAAAGTTGCTGCCAAGGCGCTACCAGTAGTCCATAGGACTATGGCGCAACCCAAGCAATCTGCTACTCCGGCGCAACTTAAGGGGACTAGTGTTTTGGCTATACCCTCTTCCAATTCTCAAGTTCTGAACTTAGAGAATTCATGTCCTAGTGCTAACAATAGACAGAACAAAGGAAAAAGTTCTATGGCATTTTCTCAATTGGCACAATCTATGTCTAAAACGATCAAACAACAGAATAAAGGGAAACACTTCTTAGCTAACCCTGTTCAAAACAAAGGAAAGCACCCTTTGGTCTTTCCTCAAACTTTCCTGGTCCATGACTCAGAGGAAGATGTATCAGGTTCTATTCCTGTAAACAGAGGTCCTCGAACCTCTGATACCGGAAAGAATACTGATCAGAGAGGTATCTTACCTACCCCTATGGGGTCTGGTCAAGATCTTCATACCTTACAAATTTCAAGATCCAAACAAGAAAAATTGAAGGTATCACAAACAGAGACACCGGGTGCAGAATTTTCAGATTTACGCGCTTATCTCAATAGGCGTCAACCAATATCAACTTTGGCAAAAAAAAACCTATGCCAAAGGCCAATTTGTATCAAGAGTCAAAGTTTGAAAAGAAAGACCCTTCTATCTATGCTAATGAGTTGAGCACATCCTTATACACTCAAGGAACCAAACACCTGAAGAATAGGAGATATGTTCCTAACATCATTAAGGAATATGTTCTTCCGACTTCTTCTCGTCCTGTGGTTGTAACTGACCTCCGGCAACATCTTACACAAAGGCGGGAGGCTACGAAAATGTTTTTCTCACCTCCAAATCGCACGTCAAATTGCCACTGCCTACATGAAGTTGTCATTAACTGTTGTTGCCAATTGGCTCGACGATCTGTCTTCGATCGTCTGAACTATGCTTCAGCCCCTGAACATATAATAGAAGACGAAGATGAACTATTATATGCTTCTGTTAACATGACTTCTCAAGGCACTGGGGTGGAAAACGTCCAAGACGTAATGCATCCCGTAATCCCAGTCAGCAATACTTAGACCGGATCCATGCATCCAATGAAGGTGTCTTTCAATACACTAGATCGAAAAATCGTCATTTGATCCAAGGTGTCTTTAATCAAGAAGATCTCCCTATCACTCATGTGGGAGAGGACTCTCTTTCGGAGTTTGATACAGATAGTGAAAGTTCTGAACAAACTATCTCGTCAATAGCAGCAAGAGAAGTGACAGCATATACCATTACAGAAGGTCAAGATGCCTCTACGTCAACCAGTCAAGAGCAACGAATTGTTGCATTAGAAGACAAATTGAAAACCATGGCAGAAATGGTTGCAAGCATGCACACCATAATGGTGGCTCAACATATAGTACCTTCGATTGTAAACCCTGTTACAAATCCTGAGCTTATAACATCTTTTGTACCTGTTAATCTGGGGGTACCAGCCCTTCAGGTTGCTTCTGTGCCAATTCAAGCTGATCCAAGTCAGTCTGGTGCTGGGGGTGGTAATTACCACGCTGTTCCTCCTTCTAACACTTTTAACCAGCCCACCAATTTTCTAACATCAGAAGATGCAAATGAGGCTGTGAAACTTCTGCGCACTCAGTTTGAGGCTTTCAAACAGAAGGATGGCCTACAAAGATTGGGCATAAAGCAACCATATCCTACAGAGTGGAAGGAAGTTCCATTTCCTCCTAAGTATAAACTCCCAACCATTATGCTGTTTGATGGTAGCACTTCCCCAAGTCAGTACATCAATCATTTCGAAGTGATGACTGATCAATTACAGCCAAATGATGCTCTCCTTACCAGAGTGTTCGTCGGTTGTTTAGCCGGTGTAACATATGACTGGTATCGTAGCTTACCTGATGGCTGTATCACTTCTTTTGCTGGTTTCAAGTAAATGTTCTTGGAACGATTTTATGAGGAAGTCAATGACATGACAATGTCTGCCCTCATTAAAATTAAACTGAGGCACAATGAATCTACAGAGAGTTTTATTGAAAGATTCTGCCGAGAGGCACTCAAAATGCCTTTAGGTACTCCGTTTGCTGTAATAATAGACACTTGCAAATCAAACTTGTTTCCTATTATCAGTATATGGACAGGATCTACACAATTCCAGGATTGGCCTTCTTTCATTGTTAATACAAAAGCGGCAGAAGTGAGTGCCGAAAAGTTCAAGCAGTTAGGAGTCCAGATGACTCACCCTAACCAAGATGAACATTCTACACCTGGGGGTAGTAATCGCCAGAATAACCGCAAGAATAAAGAAACATTGGCCATCAATCTTAAAGGCAAAGAGTCTTTGGCTGTCAATGTCACTCAGACGGCATCCACCCCATCAACACCACTGCAAAAGTCAACTCGTCCAAAAGAAGAGTATTCTTTCGACGAAGATGATACTTTAAGCATCTTCGATTGCTTGATCAAAAGCAATAAGCTTCAGCTTTCAGAGGCAAAGCGACCAGAAGAAGTGGATAAAACTGATCACCCTAAATACTGTGTTTATCACAGATTCATAAGGCATCCAACCAGAGCATGTTATGTGCTCAAGGGCAAAATCTAGGAATTGATCAACTCTGGAACAATTACTCTACAACAGGACGAGAAAACAGTGACTGCTAATGTGGTTTCTCTCTAATTCGATGATTTTCCACCACAACTCGTACAAGATGGAGCTGTCCCCATTCCAAGGACTACTCTAGAAATTGTGAATATCCCGCCTCCTCAAAATGAAGGTCTTGTTCCGATGTCAATTGACAGAGGAGATTTTATGTGGATTCATCCAGATCTTGTGGCATAATTTGAAACGCCTTCCTCTTCTAAACAAAAGAAGCATTCCAAGTCTAAATCTAAGAACTGTAATATGGTATCCTTTGAACCATTAACAGAAGAAGAAATCCTAATGGGCACTAGATCTGGGAAACCCTATCTTCGGGAGTATTCCGAAAATCAAGAGAACCCTGCTCCATCCCCGGATGCTCTTCCTCCATTATCTTCTCCTGTTGAAGATACACCATCTACATCTGTGCTAGTAGTCGAGCCATCTCCTCCTAAGCCAACATCAGCAGATAAGGGAAAGCAACCTGTTCGCTTTTATAAAGCATTGAAGAAGTCATCATCTCTTGGACTTGAAAAGCCTTACAATTTTGATATATTAGCTCAATTGGCCAATACTCCAGCAAGATTGTCAATCTTTGAACTTTTACGTCTCTCAAAAGAAACTCGTGAGACGTTAAGTGAAGCCTTGATACAGGCTGACACTTGTTCAACTCTTCTCAAGAAGCCCGAAAAGGAGCCAGTCAGCTGTGCACATTGTCATAGTGTATTTGAATTAATGCCCAATATCACTTTTACACAAGATGACATGTTATTAGAAGACAACCGTCATGATCGTCCTCTCTATTTCACGGGATATGTGGACACCATGAAAGTCGACCGAATTCTGATTGATCCCGGATCTGTACTTAGCATCATGCCGAAGTCCTTACTGGATGCTTTGAAAATCCCAGTACATAATCTTTCTACAACTATCACTACCATCCTGGGATTCAATCAAGGAAGAAGTGAACCTTTGAGGAAGATACGCCTAAAACTTTAAATTGGCAATCTTCGTACAAAGGTAACTTTCTATGTCATTGACAATCATGGCTCATACAATGCTTTGTTGGGAAGGCCATTCCTCCATGAACATAATATTGTACCCTCTACGCTCCATCGATGTTTCAAATATGTGGATGGTAATGGAGAAGTCCAAAAAGAGGTTGCAGATTTGAATCCTTTCAAAGGAGTTGAAGCATATTACAACGATTCTCGTATGTACAAAGAGGAATTCATGAAGGTGGTACTAGCAGTGGACACAGATGAAGAATAAAAGAGTATACCTGATGATACTCTGGTGATTCCAGTCAAAGGACGTACCTCCTGTCCTCAGTCTTCCCAACCATTGACTATCTATCTACCTTTCCATGAGAAGCGACCTAAAAGTGATATCAGGAACAAAGGAAGCTCACCTCTTCTGAGCCGCTTGTAATTGATCTTCGTTGCAAGAAGCTCCCTCTTCCTTCTCGTTCTTCTTCTCCCCCTCTTGTCATCAATCTGACTAAGCCTGCTAAGGCTAAAGTCCCTATTGTAAATGATGGTATAAAAATCAATGAAGCATCTCCTTTGCAGTATACTGTTGTCTTTTACTACACTCAGTGTTATCTGGATATGCTAGATAGCTTTAAGCCACTTACAATAGAAGTTGTATCATCTCGACGGAATATGGTATCATTGGATCCAATACAAGAGTCGTACTTCTTAGTACCGTCTCGAAAGAAAAATGAAAAGCCTATATTCTTCAACAAAAGAGAAGAACCAAAAATCATGTTCTATAATGATAATAGAGATGATACAGGAAGGCTACAATTACGATGCTATAGTCCACAATCTAAAGCCATCATCCGTAAAATGGGTTATAATTTCAGAACAGGTCTCAACAATGGTAAAGGAAGACGAACCCCTCTTCGTATTGCTGTTCCAAAAGGAAAATCACAACAATACCACAGTAAGACGAAATGAGGACTAGGTTATATGTCACCACTTCCAACCCCAGAACCTTCTGAATCTGATAAAGAAGAACGTTCAAACTCTTCTGATTCTATCTCATTGGACTCTGATACCAGCATCGGTCATATTCATAAGGCGATAGTATCTTCTAACATGGTGTCCGTTGAATTCTCAGAAGATGACGAAAGTGACATTGAAGAAGCTACTGAAATGGACCATTGGGTACAAAAGATGGACAATCAGTGGAAACTTCATTTTGAATAACGAGAACCGCCTAAGATCAACTGGTCCAAATTGATATTGGAGAGAAAGGTATATCACGACCAATCTTCATTAGCAAGAATCTTCCAGAAGATGATAAACAAGAATTAATTCACCTTATTCGTGAATACATTAATGTCTTCTCTTGGAGTTACGAAGATATGCCGGGATTAGATCCTCAAATTGCAACTCACAAGCTTAACATTTTGCCGAATGCCAAACCGGTCAAACAACAACAATGATGATTTAAGTCTGAAATGATGGATACAATTGATGATGAAGTCAAAAAGCTTATAGCTTGTGGCTTTATCAGAGAAGAACAATATTCTGACTGGGTGGCCAATGTCGTCCCTGTCCTGAAGAAGACCGAAAAGGTTCGAGTTTGCATAGACTTTCGGGATCTCAATGATGCTTGCCCCAAAGACAAATTTTCTCTCCCAATTACTGATGTTATGATCGATAATACATGTGGATTCGAACGAATTTCTTTCATAGATGGGTTTTCTAGATATAATCAAATCCGGATGGATCCTGAAGATGAAAAACATACTTCGTTTCATACTCCTCGGGGTGTGTACTGTTATACGGTCATGCCGTTTGGTCTTAAGAACGCAGGTGCAACTTACCAGCGATCTATGTGTACTATCTTTCGAGATCATTTACGAAAGACTGTCGAATGCTATGTTGATGATATTACTGTCAAAAGTCGTCTCAAAGAAGATCACATTCAAGATTTAAGAACTATATTCAATCTAATGCACTAGCATCAACTCAAAATGAACTCCACCAAGTCTTTATTGGGTGTCTCTAGTGGTAAGTTTCTCGGCTTCGTCATTACCTCTAAGGGTATACACATTGATCCCTAGAAGATCAAAGCCATCAAGAGATGTGTCCTCCATGCAACCTAAATGAGCTACGAGGATTCCAAGGTCGACTTACGTACATTAGGCAGTTTATTTTGAATTTATTTGGACGTTGCAGACCAGTTACTCAATTAATGAAGAAAGGTGTATCTTTCGTTTGGACGAAAGAATGTCAACGAGCATTTGATGACATAAAGCGGTATTTAATAAATCCATCGGTTCTTGTACCACTGATCTCAGGAATACCCTTTTTAATGTATGTTCGAGCAATGGATCATTCATTGGGAGCTTTGCTAGCTCAGAAGAATAAAGAAGGTCATGAACAAGCCATCTATTATCTCAGCCGAATGATGATTGGAGCTGAACATCGTTATAGTCCAGTGGAGAAGGAATGTTTAGCCTTAATATTTGCTGTTCAGAAGACAAGATATTACATCATAGGACAAATTATTCATGTCATATCCCGGATCAATCCTCTTCGAGTCTTAATGAAGAAGCCAAGCACACTCAATTCTAGGCTTGCCACATGGGCCATATTATTAGCGCATTATGATATGGTTTATGTTCCTCAAAAGTCTGTGAAAGGCCAAGCACTTGCTGACTTCTTAGTAGCTCATCCTGCTCCTGAGACATCTAAACTCTATGATGAGATTCCGGACGAAACATTGAAATCAAATATGATCTCAGAAGAATTTCCAATTGGAGGTTGTTCTTTGATGGAGCTTCTAGAATTGGGGCCAGGCTCCAATAAAAAAGTTGAAGGCACAACATCCTATCTCACTTCATGAGACTTGGTTGTGGTGTCAGCATTGATCTCCATCTCTTTCTTCTTGGGAGCCATTGAAGAACAGAAGTGAAGACCAAAGTACGAAGATCAACTACGTATATATCAACAAATTGACTCTTCGTATTCCTCATTGGAAACTAAAAGAAATCAATAAAACTCCAGAAGTTGAAGAGAAGATTGAATATTTTCGAGACTGGTATTTAATCATGATGACCGAGCATTGACCGACACAACCTGACTTAGTCAAAACTTTTATCAATTCAAAGTATTCTAAAACTTTGTAATGTTTTTAAGTTTTGAAAACTTTGAAGGGGGTCTTGTAGAGCCTAAAAATCAAGTTGCGCCTTCAATATACTGATCAATGATCAAGTTGTGCCCCAAAAATCAAGTTGCGCCACAGATATGAAGCTTGGAGAAAAGACTGGGCTACCGATCAGATTGCACCCAATATCAGACTGCACCCAATCTAGTTGTGCCAAAATCTACGTGGCAACTGACACTTGATGGTCATCATTACCTGACGGCTGACACAACAGTGAACGAGGAAAATCTTTTCGAATCCCGTGAATTGTGCCGCTCAAGAAAAAGTTGGTGGACAGCTGTCTTGTACACTTCGTGAGTTACGTCCAGGCTCAATCTAAATAAAATTCTTAGTTGTGCCTGGGCGCAACCTGAATAACTTTTGCTCAGAAGCTGCCACGTGTGTAGGCGTAGCTTAAATTAAGCGCAGTTTGACTTGTTGACTGAAGTTCGCACAACCTGATAAAGTTGAGACAACTTACATTCTAAAGCAGGATGATGTGGCACACATGCCATTAATCTCTCAAGACGTGTATACTATCCTGTACACGACCACGCGCATCTCAATTATATGATGCCATGCGTCTAAATACAGTTAGTACACGATTGACAACTGAATGAAAGTTGGCGCAACAGGAGGTTGGCACAATCCAGTATGGCGCAATTCAGCCTCACGCACATCAGAATAACTGCTAAAACAGTTAATTCCTGAACTCTATAAATAGAGTTTCCAATCATCAGCAGACAGAGACAGAGATCAAGAACTCTTGTAAAATTATTGCTGCATTCTCTAGAGGCTACAGTCTTCAAGTTCACATAGTCCAAGGGATAAAGTGATCGTCTCCTGATCAGATTCCTAAAGTTGTACTTTCCTAAAATTTATTGTACTTTGTACTCTTTTACAAGTTTGGAATAAAACAAATTTTTGTTTTTTGTAAACAGACCGTTACCAGTAAGTATATTGAGCCTTACTAATAATAACTCGGGCTCTAGTTATATCCGTATAGCAAATTGTGCAGACATAAATGAATGCGATGCATCTGAATCAAATAATACTGATGCTGGAAGAGAGTTGACGAGAATGGTAACTTCCATCACTTCACATGGTCCCCTCTGCTGGTGACCTCTCTGCCTATTCTGAATCTGAGCTTCGGCCTAAGCATATTGTTGAGCCTGAGGCGGTAACGACCACGGAGGCTGGTACTGCTGATGTTGCTGCTGCACTGGTGCTAGTGTCCTAACCGATGGACTGGTCAAGGTTGATGAAGATGAACTGGCTCTATGCGGATAAGACCCAATTTTGTGATACAGTGTCCTACAAGCCAAGCATAACCCATGTGCCCTGTGACACTCTGAAACCACGTGCCCAGACTTCCCACAATGAGAGCAGTCTATTACGGAAGATTACTTCTGTTTCTGCTGCTGAGGATATGTCGGAGTCGAGTGTTGAACCGACAAAACTGTGGTCGCCCTCCTTGGAGCTCCAATGGTCAAAGCCCTAGCTGCCGAGGCTGGTGTTGATGACTGAGACAGCTGACCATGAGGCCTCTTTCGTCCTCTAGTTCGATCTACTATCCTCTGGGAGGTATATTTATGCCTCGTGGCTGCTCTCACAATAACATCAAAGGTCTGGTGATCAAACTGCTCCACTGCTAGCATGATTTCTAGGTGGAGTCCCTGCTGGAATCGCTGCACTCGGTCCAATTTGGTCGCCACCAAGGTGGGAGCAAACTGACTAAGCCTCAAAAACTCGACTGCATATCTATCGACCGTCCTTTCCATCTGCTTGAGATTGTTGAATCTATTCTGCAGATCATACCGAGCTACTACATCAAAGTACTTTGTTAAACATGTCACTGAATACCGCCCATAAGACAGGCATCACCAATCCAACTGCTTGCATTGCCAACAGCTACGGGCTAAGTCCAATAATTGCAGGCATATAACGGCCATATTCTCTTCCTCTGGAGTCCTAGCTATCTCCAGAATAACCTCTATATCCTGTAGCCAAGCATCAGTACCAATAGCATCTTCACTGCCGTCAAAGAAAGGAGGGTTCAGACGCTTGAAGCTATTAGCCGTATTATTCCTTTGATAACCAACTCTGTCCATGGCAGCTCGTACTGTCAGCAGCAGGGCATCGCCTCGACGATCTTGTGATGCAAGCAAGTCACAGATGAGTTCCATCAGGGTTCTATTGTCAGGCTCTACAGGCTGGGCTGGCTGAAATGGCGACTTTCGATCCCCGGAAGGCATGACTCGGGATGCTACCCCTAAGTGCTGGATTTGGTCCCCAGGTTGCTTCTTGTAATGCCTGTGGTCCGTATTGTGTATCTTGGTATACGTATACGTAATTTGATCCGTATTATATTCTAGCATTTTATTGATTGATTTATTCTTGGGTTGGTTCGGCTTGGCTTGGTTTGCTTTGTTTCATCATGAACCAAAGGTGAACCCTCCCACCTATCACCATCATCCTCATATATATTTCCACCTAATACTCCCTCTCTTCATTACTACTTCTCCACCATTACTTCTTCAACCACCAGGAGGGAGAGAGAGAGGGAGAGCTTAGGCAAGTGCAAACTTGCTTCATGATGGATCTCATATTTTATTATTCTATTCTCTTCCTTACTAGATTCTAAGCCTCTTTAGAACTGGAAGTTTTCAGTTTTGATGGTTATATTCTTGTAGATCTAAGTTTTAAGTTCATTCTTGTTTAGTTTTCTTGGTTATGATCTCTAAAAACTTGGTATTTCCAAAAACTAGTGGTTCTATGTTGTAGAGAATTCAATTTCATGCAGTTTTGGCTTTTGTTTCGCTTGATTTCGACTTCGGATGAGGAAGTTATGGCCATGGCAAGTTTTCAGAACTTTTATGGCTGAACTTGCTGTTTGGGGACGATGAACCCCATGCGCCGGGAATCCCATGCGCCCGGGAGGCCATGCGCCGTGAAGTCCCGGCAACATGTTCTTTGACTCCGAGCGTGTCATACGCATAGGTATCTTATGCGCATGTACTGAAGACGCAAAGTGAGTTTAGAATCCCATGCGCCAATTTGGGCAGGAATCCCATGCGCCGATTGTGCAGGAATCCCATGCGCCGGAATTGCTCTATTCTGCTGTTTTTGCCTGTTTAAGTTGTTTTATAGCTAGAATCTCGAAAAACTCAAAACATGAAAGTTGTAGATCTTTTCCTTGGCTTCAAGAATATGTTACTAGTTGTTTTATGCAAGTTTCTCTCATTCATGATAAGGTAAGAATAGAACACGATAGTGGCCCGCCGTGGCGCACTCTTAACAAGTAAACTGACATGATGTATCTCGACAAGCTGTTACGACAGTTAGCCCGACATGACAAGTAGGAATGACCTGGACACCATGGGCGATTGTGTTTGTACAAATAAACCAGTACTGTCTTGCATCATCTCTAGGATAGGGATTCCTGAGTACCACGGTCAGGGATACCTACTGCAATTGACTAAGACTAATAAACTAGAATAATTCAGTAGTCATGAAGAGATTTTCCAGCTACAGGTAATCCCGTTATCTGGACGCATTCAGTGGACTTGTAGCCTACCGACGAGTAGGGCATATTTTTAGCACACTGTCACGTGTTGCATCCTTCATAAACGGACATTCGACTTGGATAAGCTGGATGGTCTGCAGGACTTGTGGCTGTTGGAATAATCTCATTGCATCTTGCTAGTAACTAGGCCTGTGATAACCCTAGTTAGTTAAAGTATCAAGCCGTACTTATTGCTTGGCCGTGATTGATTGGATGGAGTCCGGCCCAGTCTTGTTTGTCATGATCTGGTACAAGCTTGTATCATGACATGATTTCTTTTATCGATAAATGATGGGATACCAAGTTCTGTTCAGATGAAGGGTTACAACCCCGGTCCTTGTTTGGTTTAAGGGTTATAACTTGGCTATCTGAATAGTTTCGTGGTTATCTTATCATATATCGTCCAGATTATTTATACTGGCCTTAACAATAAAGATCAGGGGTCCAGTTCTGTTCAGGCGAAGGGTTACAATTTCGGTCCTTGTTTGGTTTAAGGGTTGTAACCTGGTTCCCGGAGAAGTTCTGTGTCCTCTCTTCGTTTATTGTCTTATTGTAACCCCAGACCCTGCTCGTCATGTTTTACTTATTCCAGCGGTATGATTATTTATACTGGCCTTAACAATAAAGATCAGGGGTCCAGTTCTGTTCAGGCGAAGGGTTACAACCCCGGTCCTTATTTGGTTTAAGGGTTGTAACCTGGCTTTCAGAGCAGTTTTGTGTCCTCTCTTCATTTATTGTCTTGTTACCCTACCAATGGTATTTGAGACGGGTTTCTATTCAGGTGAAGGGTTACAACCTCGGTCCTTGTTTGGTTTAAGGGTTGTGACCTGGCTACTTGAATGGTTTCCTCGTACTCAGTTTACTGTTGTTATCTTTATTATTATCAGTTCCTTATTTATTATCTTTAATATTCTATTATGATATGCTGGTTTTAGTTCCTAAGTGAAGCCTCCTTTGTGGCACTTGCTCTTTCTGGGGTCTGACCCAGCTGGTTTTGTATGGCCAGATTTCGGAGCAGCTCCAGAGGATCTACCACTTTTCTAGCCCGATGGTGAATACCAGACGTAACCAGGGCAACGAGTGGGTTATTTTTGGCTCTTCCACTCTATTGTAAAAATATTCTTTTGAGGCGTTTAGCCGACGAGCACCTGTTTAGCTCGATTGCACTTACTTATTGTCTGCCTACGGGCTGTAACATAATTGACAGATCCTAATGTTGATCATGTATGACTAAAACTCTTGCTAGTCCTAACATTTTATAACGACTAGCTTCATGATCAGCTGAATATGTAATATTTGGGACGCCTTATTATTGTATATTTAATGATCATACATCTTATGACTTTACTTACTTGCTTGTGATTGAGACACTAGGCTTGTTCATGACCATAGGAGACTGTTGGCTTATAGTGAACCCTCATGTATCTAGACAGCCGTGACCGTATAGCGAGATGGATTCCATTTCATATACGTAGCTGGCTATGTCTGCCCCCGCTCTCCAGTATTCTGGTTCTGGGGCGTGACATGGTTTAAGTGGTGGCCCATGCAGGTCTTGTAAATCAAGATATGTGAGGGTTTGCCGAATAGATGTCTCAATCAGTACTCGCCCTTGATCTCTGCTCGTATCTTCTGAATTCCTGTAATCTTGACCTGATCACATGCTTGTATCATTGATCTGTCCTGGTCCTTCCTTATTGTTCCCTATGTCGTCTTCTTCAGCAGCATTGTTCCTGGACCTGCTGATCAGCAAGGCGGATCACCTTCTGCGGACCAACAGCAACCTGGAGATCAAGCCCAGCATTCAGGAGTAGCCTCCAGATTTATGCCTACTGAAGGAGAGCCACCAGTTCAGCCCATCCAGCCAGCAGAGCCTGATGATGGCACTTTGGTGGGTCTCATCAGGTCACTATTAGCCTCCCAGGATCGTCGAGGAGATGCCTTGCACCAGGCAGTGGCAGACGCTTTGACCAGAGGAGGTCATCAGGGTAATAGCGCGGCCAATAGCTTCAAGCGCTTGAACCCTCCCTTCTTCGATGACAGTGAAGATGCTATCGCTTTTGATGCTTGGCTTTAGGACACCGAGGTGATTCTAGAAGCAGCCAGGACTCCAGAAGCCGAGAAGGTGGTCGTGGTGCGCCTGCAGTTATTGGATCTTGCCCGCAGCTGGTGGGCGGCGCAGGCCGTTGGATTAGTGGCCCCTATTGCCTGGGCAGTATTCAGAGAGAGATTCCAGACCAAGTATTTCCATGCTGTAGCTCGATACGATCTACAGACGAGGTTCACCAATCTGAAGCAGATGGACAGGACGGTCGACGGATATGCGGCCGAGTTTTCAAGACTTAGTCGGTTTGCTCCTACCTTGGTGGCGATCGAGTTCGATAGAGCCCAGCGGTTCCAGCAGGGACTTCATCTGGAGATTCTATTGGCAGTGGAGCAGTTTGTGCATCAGACTTTTGATACAATACTGAGGGCAGCCCGGAGGCATGAATATACCTCCCAGAGGATCGTGGATAGGACCGGAGGTCGGAAGCGATCTCATGGCCAGATAAATCAGTCATCAGCACCAGCCCCAGCAGCCAGAGCTTTGACCTTTGGAGCTCCGAGGCGGGCGGCCTCAGTGACGTCGGTTCAGCATTCCGCCCCGACGTACCCTCAACAGCAGAAACAGAAGCAGTCTTCCGCAGTGGGATGTTCACACTGCGGGAAGCCAGGGCATGTGGTATCAGAGTATCGCAGAGCACAGGGTTTGTGCTTGGTTTGTGGTGCCCCGGACCACAGGATTAGGAACTGCCCGAACAGGGGGAGTTCATCGGCCTTCTCTAGTCCTTCAGTTAGAGAACCAGCACCAGTCCAGCAGCAGCAGCAGCAGCAGCAGCAGGCCCAGGCATTCCAGCAGCAGAGACCGCAGTAGTATGCCCAAGCCCAAGCCCTAATCCAGGACAGGCAGAGGAATTTTCAGCAGAGGGGACCCACACCCAGAGGACATGGTCAAGTGCTGGCTTTGACCATGGGAGAAGAAGGGATAGCACCAGATGAGGTAGTGGCAGGTACTATTCTCGTCAACACCTTTCCAGCTTTAGTATTATTTGATTCTGGTGCCTCGTATTCATTTATGTCTGCACTATTCGCGACACGAATAGGATTAGAGCCCGAGTCATTATCAGTGAGGCTCAATATACTTACTGGTAATGGACTTGTGGGAGTAGATAGAGTATTTTCCTCGTGTCGGATCGTAGTTAGCGGTAGGGAATTCCCCGCTAGATTGATAGAGTTTTCGATGGCCGATTATGATGTGGTCTTAGGGATGGATTGGTTGAGGGACCAGTATGCTAGGATAGACTGCCACATTGGCAGGGTTATTTTTAGCATTCCAGGCGAGCCAGAGTTTTCCTTTTCTCGAGGCGAAGTTGAACCTTCTCCTCCAGTATTGCGGATGGCAGTAGCAACAGTGCAGTTATCTCGGATAGTCGAAGAGTTTCCAGACGTTTTCCCAGAAGAGCTTCCAGGGATGCCGCCAGAACGGGAGATCGAGTTCACCATCGACTTGATTCCCAGAACAGCCCCAGTGTCAGAGAGAGTCTACAGGATGGCGCCATCAGAATTAGAGATATTGTACAAGATGATTGAAGAACTCAGAACCAAGGGATTCATTCGTGCTAGTGGATCACCTTGGGGAGCCCCGATGCTTCTTGTAAAAAAGAAGGATGGTATGTCCAGGTTATGTGTTGATTATCGTACCTTGAATTCAGTGACAATCAAGAACATATATCCTCTCCCGAGGATAGATGACTTGTTTGATCAGCTCAAAGGGGCAGCAGTATTCTCGAAGATCGACTTGCGCTCAGGATACCATCAGATCAGAGTCAGAGAACAGAACATCCCGAAGACAGCTTTTAGATCGAGATATGGGCATTAGGAGTTCTTTGTTATGCTATTTGGAGCAACCAATGTGTCGGCTGTATTCATGGATCTCATGAATCACATCTTTATGCCCTATTTGGATCAGTTTGTGATTGTGTTCCTAGATGACATCCTGGTCTACAGCAAGAGTGAAGCGGAGCATGAGCAGCACCTCAGAGTTGTTCTTCAGATTCTCAGAGAGCACAGTTGTATGCCAAGTTCAGTAAATGCGATGATCGTATTTCGTACTTGGGTCATATCATCACCCGAGGAGGAGTTGAAGTGGATCCCCAGAAGATCGTGGCCATTGAAACATGGCCAGTGCCTAGCACGGTTGCAGAAGTTCGTAGTTTTCTTGGATTGGCCGGCTACTACCAGCGATTTGTTTCGGACTTTGCTCGGATCTCAGCGCCATTAACCCAGTTGACCCGCAAGGATATGTAGTTTGCTTGGACAGCAGAATGTCAGGATTCTTTTGAGAAGTTGAAGCGAGGCTTGATGACGGCACCCATTCTCACGCTCCCATATGGAACCGGAGGATTCTTAGTGTATTGTGGTGCTTCAGACAGAGGCTCAGGATGTGTTCTAATACAGCATGGAAAGGTAATAGCTTATGCGTCACGGCAACTTCGTGATCATGAGAGAAATTACCCAACCCATGATTTAGAGCTGGCAGCGGTAGTGTTTGCACTTAAGTTGTGGAGGTACTACTTGTACGGAGATAGGGTGGAGATTTTCACCGACCACAAGAGCCTGAAGTATGTTTTCACCCAGAAGGATCTTAACATGCGTCAGAGAAGGTGGCTAGAGCTACTTGTGGATTATGATGTCAACCTGCTATATCACCCAGGGAAGGCCAACGTCGTTGCAGATGTATTGAGCAGGAGAGCCGGAGTTTATTTCCTAACAACGCAACCAGAGCTGTTAGCAGATCTTCAGAAGATGGGCATAGAAGTTGTCCTTCCTACCAGTATGGCATTGATGGCTAGCATGCAAGTTCAGTCCACTATAGTCGAGAGGATCCGGATGGCGCAGTCAGCAGATTCCAAGCTTCAGCGACTCAGAACAGAGTGTGAGGCAGGACGAAGACCAGAGTTATGTATCCATGAAGACGGTACACTTCGACATGGGAAGCGTCTTTGTGTACCCAGTGGAGATATCAGACAGAAGATCATGACGGAGGCTCACATTTGCAGTATTCCATTCATCCCGGTGGTACGAAGATGTACCGTGATATTCGTCAGCACTTTTGGTGGAATGGCATGAAGAGGGAGATAGCCCGATTTGTCTCTCGATGTTTGGTTTGCCAACACGTTAAGGCTGAACATCAGAGGCCAGCTGGACTACTTCAGCCTTGCCAATTCCAGAATGGATGTGGGAGCATATAACCATGGATTTTGTGACTGGATTACCTAGGTCCCCAGCGGGTCGAGATGCTATTTGGGTTATAGTTGACAGGCTCATGAAGGTAGCTCACTTCCTTCCATTCAGAGTTGGTCAATCGACGGCTCAGTTAGCAGAGATGTACCTCAGATAGATTGTCAGGTTGTACGGAGTGCCAGTCAGTATCACCTCGGACCGAGATTCAAGATTCACGTCACACTTTTGGCGTAGCCTGCAGGAGAGTTTGGGAACTCATCTCCAGTTCAGTTCAGCATATCACCCGCAGACAGATGGCCAGTCGGAGTGCACGATTCAGACTCTTGAAGATATATTACGGTCCTGTACACTTGACTTCGGTGGTTCGTAGGAAGATCACTTGCACCTGGTGGAGTTCTCGTACAACAACGGTTTCCAGGCCAATATCCAGATGGCACCGTTCGAGGCACTGTATGGAAGGAAGTGCAGATCCCCGTTAGCATGGGATGATGTTGGAGAGAGACAGATGCTCGGCCCGGAAATGATTGCCCAGACAGTTGAAGAGGTCAAAAGAGTCAGGGATCACCTTTGAGTTGCCCAAGATAGCCAGCGCCATTGGAACGATTCTCATCGGTGCCCTCTTGAGTTTTCGGTCGGCGACCATGTATTCCTGAGGATTTCGCCTAACCGTGGCGTCATTCATTTCGGCGTACGGGAAAAGCTTAGTCCTAGGTATATAGGGTCGTTCGATATTCTGGAGCGAGTAGGTGATGTATCCTATCGTCTTGCTCTTCTACCATCGCTACGTGAGGTGCATAATGTGTTCCATGTATCCCAATTATGGCGGTATCTCCCAGACCCGAGCCACATCCTAGATCATTCGGAATTGGTTATTGGTACCAACCTTTCGTATGAGGAGAGGCCCATGTCTATATTGGACCGAAGAGAGAAGATACTCAAGAACAAGACTATCAAGTTAGTCAGAGTTGCTTGGGGTCATCACTCTTTGGGTGAGTCAACGTGGGAGCGTGAGGATGATATCCGATCACGATATCCCGACCTGTTTAACTCGTGAGGTATAATGTCCTCCTTATACCTCATGTCTTCGATTCCTTGCTTGCATGATTGATTGATTGCCTAGTATAGCTTACTTATGATTAGTATAGCTTGTTCTTGTCCCTCTAGCCTCTTAATTAAATTTTGAGGACGGAATTCTTTTAAGGTGGGTAGAGTTGTAATGCCTGTGGTTCGTATTGCGTATCTTGGTATACGTATACGTAATTTGATCCGTATTGTATTCTAGCATTTCATTGATTGGTTTATTCTTGGGTTGGTTCGGCTTGACTTGGTTTGCTTTGGTTCATCATGAACCAAAGGTGAACCCTCCCACCTACCACCATCATCCTCATATATATTTCCACCTAACACACTCTCTCTTCATTACTACTTCTCTACCATTACTTCTTCAACCACCAGGAGGGAGAGAGAGAAGGAGAGCTTAGGCAAGTGCAAACTTGCTTCATGATGGATCTCATGTTTTATTGTTCCATTCTCTTCCTTACTAGATTCTAAGCCTCTTTAGAACTGGAAGTTTTCGGTTTTGATGGTTATATTCTTGTAGATCTAAGTTTTAAGTTCATTCTTGTTTAGTTTTCTTGGTTTTGATCTCTAAAAACTTGGTATTTCCAAAAACTAGTGGTTCCATGTTGTAGAGAATTCAATTTCATGCAGTTTTGGCTTTTGTTTCGCTTGATTTCGACTTCGGATGAGGAAGTTATGGCCATGGCAAGTTTTCGGAACTTTCATGGCTGAACTTGCTGTTTGGGGACGATGAACCCCATGCGCCGGGAACCCCATGCGCCCGGGAGGCCATGCGCCGGGAGGCCATGCGCCGTGAAGTCCCGGCAACACGTTCTTTGACTCCGAGCGTGTCATGCACGTAGGTATCTTACGCGCATGTACTGAAGACGCAACGTGAGTTTAGAATCCCATGCGCCGATTTGTGCAGGAATCCCATGCGCCGATTGTGCAGGAATTCCATGCGCCGGAATTGCTCTATTCCGCTGTTTTTGTCTGTTTAAGTTGTTTTGTAGCTAGAATCTCGAAAAACTCAAAACATGAAAGTTGTAGATCTTTTCCTTGGCTTCAAGAATATGTCACTAGTTGTTTTATGCAAGTTTCTCTCATTCATGATAAGGTAAGAATAGAACATGATAGTGGCCCACCGTGGCGCACTCTTAACAAGTAAACTGACATGATGTATCTCGATAAGCTGTTACGACAGTTAGCCTGACATGACAAGTAGGAATGACCTGGACACCGTGGGCGATTGTGTTTGTACAAATAAACCAGTACTGTCTTGCATCATGTCTAGGATAGGGATCCCTGAGTACCACGGTCAGGGATACCTACTGCAATTGACTAAGGCTAATAAACTAGAATAATTCAGTAGTCATGAAGAGATTTCCCAGCTACAGGTAATCCCGTTATCTGGGCGCATTCAGTGGACTTGTAGCCTACCGTCGAGTAGGGCACATTTCCAACACACTATCACGTGTTGCATCCTTCATAAACGGACATTCGACTTGGATAACCTGGATGGTCTGCAGGGCTTGTAGCTGTTGGAATAATCTCATTGCATCTTGCTAGTAACTAGGCCTGTGATAACCCTAGTTAGTTAAAGTATCAAGCCGTACTTATTGCTTGGTCGTGATTGATTGGATGGAGTCCAGCCCAGTCTAGTTTGTCATGATCCGGTACAAGATTGTATCATGACATGAGTTCTTTTATCGATAAATGATGGGATACCAAGTTCTGTTCAGATGAAGGGTTACAACCCCGGTCCTTGTTTGGTTTAAGGGTTGTAACTTGGCTATCTGAATAGTTCCGTGGTTATCTTATCATATATCGTCCTGATTATTTATACAGGCCTTAACAATAAAGATCAGGGGTCCAGTTCTGTTCAGGCGAAGGGTTACAACCCCGGTCCTTGTTTGGTTTAAGGGTTGTAACCTGGTTTCCGGAGCAGTTCTGTGTCCTTTCTTCATTTATTGTCTTATTGTAACCCCAGACCCTGCTCGTCATGTTTTACTTATTCCAGCGGCATAATTATTTATACTGGCCTTAACAATAAAGATCAGGGGTCCAGTTCTGTTCAGGCGAAGGGTTACAACCCCGGTCCTTGTTTGGTTTAAGGGTTGTAACCTGGCTTCCAGAGCAGTTCTGTGTCCTCTCTTCATTTATTGTCTTGTTACCCTACCAATGGTATTTGAGACGGGTTTCTATTCAGGTGAAGGGTTACAATCTCGGTCCTTGTTTGGTTTAAGGGTTGTGACCTGGCTACTTGAATGGTTTTCTCGTACTCAGTTTACTGTTGTTATCTCTATTATTATCAGTTCCTTATTTATTATCTTTAATATTCTATTGTGATATGCTGGTTTTAGTTCCTAAGTGAAGCCTTCTTTGTGGCACTTGCTCTTTCTGGGGTCTGACCCAACTGGTTTTGTATGGCCAGATTTCGGAGCAGCTCCAGAGGATCTACCATTTTTCCAGCCCGATGGTGAACACCAGACGTAACCAGGGCAACGAGTGGGTTATTTTTGGCTCTCCCACTCTATTGTAAAAATATTCTTTTAAGACGTTTAGCCGACGAGCACCTGTTTAGCTCGATTGCACTTATTGTCTGCCTACGGGCTGTAACATGATTGACAGATCCTAGGGTTGATCATGTATGACTAAAACTCTTGCTAGTCCTAATATTTTGTAACGACTAGCTTCATGATCAGCTGAATATATAATATTTGGGACGCCTTATTATTGTATATTTAATGATCATACATCTTGTGACTCTACTTACTTGCTTGTGATTAAGACACTAGGCTTGTTCATGACCGTAGGAGACTGTTGGCTTGTAGTGAACCCTCATGTATCTAGACATCCGTGACCGTATAGCGAGATGGATTCCATTTCATATACGTAGCTGGCTATGTCTGCCCCCGCTCTCCAGTATTCTGGTTCTGGGGCGTGACACTTCTGGTTCACTGTTATGCTCCATCCGGCTGATCGGTAGGACCAAGAACAATGCCACTGAAGAAAATGACATAGAGAGAAACATAAGAAAGGACCAGGATAGATCAAGGATACAAGCATGTTATCAGGTGAAGAATATAAAGATTAGAAGGCATGAGTAGAGAGCAAGGGCGAATGCTGATTGAGACATCAATTCAGTAAAACACTCACACGTCTTGATTTTCAAGACCTGCATGGGCTACCACTTAAACCGTATCACACTCCAGAACTAGAATACTAGAGAGCGGGGGACAGACACATCTAGCTGCGTACATTGAAGTACAATCCACCTCGCAATACGGTCACGACTGTCTATTTGTATGAGGGTTAAACTACAATCCATCAGTCTCTTATGGTCAAGAACAAGCCTAGTTTCTCAATCTCAAGAAAGTAAATAGTTGTTACAAGATGTTAGATCATCAGACATAGAAGGTAAGGTGTCCCAAATATTACATATTCAGATGATCATAAAGCTAGTCATATAAAATACGAAGACTAGCAAGAGTTAAGTCATACATGATCAATCCTAGGATTTGTCAATCATGTTACAGTCCTTAGGTAGACAGATATTAAGTTTCAACACGAGCTAATACTTGCTCGACGGCTAAACGCCTCAAAAGTATAATTTATAAATAAGAGGAAGAGCAAAATAAGAAACCCATTCGTTGCTAGGGTTACGCCTGGTATTTACCATCTAGCTGGAAGGCGGTTAGATCCTCGGGTGCTTCTCCAAAATATGGTCATACAAAATCAGCTGGGTCAGACCCCAGAAAGAGCAAGTTCCACAAGGTAGGTTCCACTTAGGAACTAAAAACAACATATAATTAAAAGAAGAACTGATAAAAGAGCATAGTTAAATAACATGAAAGACTGAGTTAACATAAGCTGTAGTAGGAGGAACAAGAGGTGGAATATAATTCCCATGTTAATCATGAGACAATTCATTCAATAACGGCAATCAAGTCCTACGGCTTGCTATTGTTAGCTAACTAGGGTTATCACAAGCTTAGTTACTAACAAGATGCAATGAGATGTTCCCGTAGTCACAAGCCCTACAGACTATCCAGGTTACCCAAGCGAGGGTTACAAGAGTTATCAAGATTACTGGTGTACTTTAGTGCTTATGATTCAAGAAGTGCAACACATGATAGTGTGCTGGAGATGCGCCCTACTCGTCGGCAGGCTACAAGTCCACAGATATGGCCGGGATAACAGGATCGCCTGTAACTAGGACATCTCTCTATATGAACTACTTGATCAATCTACTCATTAACCTAGTCAGATTCGTTATGAATTCCTGACCGTGGTAACTAGGAATCTATGTCCTAGACAGGATACAAGACGAGATATGTACTTATATAGACACAATCAACCACAGGATGAAGACAAGAGTTACACTAGCAAGATTGCTATAGCTGTCGCAACAAATCAAGATTATACATATCATATCCGGTTTACTTATCATGTCAAGAGTACTTGTCTGGAGTACGTCTCGACGGGCCACTATCAAGAGTTATCAAGACAGGTTCATATTATCATGTTCAAGTCAAGTTCAAGGTACTGTCTCAAGACTATCAAGTGTCAAGTCGTGTCGTCGCAATTAAGGCCAAGTATAGAAAAACATGGAAAGAAGATCGAGAACATCCATATGTGATTGAAACTATAAGTCGCATATGAACTCTGATTAAAGTGAGACATGAAGATTCTTAAAGCCAACACAAAGATCTACAACTTTCATGTTTTGAGTTTTTCAAGATCTTAGCTACAAAATAGCTTAAACGGACAAAAACAGTCATTTAGAGTGATCTGCGCACGAGTGCGCTGCGTGCATGGGCAAAACTGTCCACGATGCACGCTGCGCGCATGCACGGCACGCGGTCTGTGCACTGTGCGTAAAATATATAGCATGTCCGACAAAACTGCCAACGGCACACGGTACGTGCAAGGACGACGCACGGCAAAAAATTGCACGGGCGTGCGGCACGCAAGTTGCGCTGCATGCACGGGCAAAAATGCCTACGGCACAAGGTGCGCGCAAGTACGGCACGACAGAAAAATTGTGCAGGAGCGCGACGCACAAGTTGCACTGCGCACGCAAAAATGCCCACGGTGCAAGCACGGCACAGGACAAAAACGCTGCGCGCAGCACTGTTCATCGTTCCTACAGCACCAAAAGGTGTGAGGAACCCATGAACACGAAAATAGCATAACTTCTTCATATGAAGTCAAAATCAAGCGGTTCAAAAGACAAAATTAGGTAGAATTGAATTCCCCGCATCATGGAATCATTAGTTTTCGAAAATAACAAAGTTTAAGAGATAAAAACCAAGAAAAATCGAAGAAACTATAAACTTGGATCTACAAAAATATAACCATCAAAACCAAAATCTCCAAGTTCTAAAGAGGCTTAGAATCAAGCAAGAAAGACAATGGAATAATAAAATTTGAGATCTATCATGAAGCAAGTTGTACTTGCCTTGGACTTGGTAGGTGGGAGGAGTAAATGAAGAAGATGAAGAAGTAATGAGAAATAATGGAGAAGAGGGTTAGGAGTTGGTTTTTATACAAACCCTTCTCATCTCAAACCAAAACGAACCAAGTCAAGCCAAGTTGAACCAAACCGAATTAAACCAAGGCAAGATTAAACCAAGACTAGGCTAAGCAAGACAAGTTAAAATACGGGTCATCTGACAAAAGTCAAAATTCCGTACACGTATACTAAAAATACGTATACCGAAAAACGGGATTGACAATCGTAGCGTAAGAATAGTATGCTTGCACGGAGGTAACATAAGTGGATTATATTATGAAGGAGGGGAACCCCAAATTTTTTCAACTTACCTTAATAGTTGTTTTGAAAATTTACGTAATCTAATTATTGAACGTTGTTCTATTCGATTCCAATTTATTCTAAAATCTGTTTTTAATTCTAGATTTTTTTAGTAGATGATGATGAATCATGAAATTTTGTTATTGAGATTAATTCACAATCACGATATATAAATATTTTTGTTATTCAAATATCCACGATATTTGATAACAAAAATAGTCAACCCATGGATTAATTTGCGGGTGCTAGTTCTTCCTAACAAATTGTTCCATCGTTTGAAGAAAATCATTCATCAGATGAATCTAACAACGATGATGATGATGTCTAATTTACCAAAATCAATAGATTGTCTATTTTGTGAACGTATAGTAAATTGCCTACAAACATTGATATTAACATATTAACGAAATCAATAAATTTTCTTCAAATATACCTTTCCACTAAATATCTGAGTAGATATGTGATTTTTTTTTGTTGCTTCCTAATCAGTTCAGTAGTAGGTCCATCGAGAATATGACTGTTATTTTGGTTAGCCATCTATAAAAAATATATATATTTATTATTGCATAATATATTCGATTATAAATATGAAAACCTAAAATAAATTATTACTATAAATATGAGAACATAAAAAATACTATTGTAGATATTTACAGAGAGATTGAGGGAGTATTGTTTGAAGGGGAGCAAGAAGAGGAGGGAATATTAGGGTGGAGGACTTGCTTTAGGGAGTGATAAGAACTGTAATGCCTAGTCCCAAAATACGTAAGACTAGGAGATCGTATACATGTCAGCTACGTATCGAGAGGACTCTAGCCTAGCTCGAGTACGTATAAGTTTTCTAGAATATGGTAATAAGTCTAATTATAATGGCGAGGCAAAACTAAATCTCAATCCACATAAAATAATAAACATCAGGAAGGAACAATATGGTTCATGGTCTGCAGCCCACTAACATATGTGTCTGAATAGACTCGAAAGAAAATACGAGTCTATAAAACTAGGCTAACAAGCAAAATATATCATGATAAGAATATGCAACATGAGAGAGTGATAAAATAGAGCCATGCACCAATGATACCTGAATCCTGTAGACGAAAATCATAACCATCCATCGATTCTACCAGCTCGACCATAACCTGGAGAGATCACCAGGTCCTCATGGGACAAGCAAGACACATAACATACATGCCTACTGTACAGTAAATAACATGCAAGAAAGGATATAAAATAGTACACGAAATAAAGACTGCTGGATAGTACAAGAATAAAATATAAGAAAGTAAGGAAGTGGCATGCCGTCGAGAATCGTGCTGATAAACGTGACTAAGAATAAATAGGAGTAAACCGCAGCTCAGTGAGGGCTCACGGCCCTATAGATTGCAGCTCGGTAGGGGCTCACAACCTATAGCAAGTCTTTATTGCAGCTCGGTGGAGACTCACAACAGAGAGTGGTCAAGTATAGTCATCGTCTATAACAAGGTTCTCGCCTAGAACTGCGAGTCAAGTCAATAAGTCAACAAGTCAAGTCCAGGTCGATCATGTCAAGGAAACCTGGCCTAGGATACGTAATGATAAATCTCAAGGCGCATGTGTACACTGATAATGAGAAAGTAACACTAACAAGAAGCGGAGGAAGTATGTGATCAAGAAAATAGAAAAATAACAATAATATAAAAAATGTATGTAAATACTGTAAAATTTGGCAATGTGTACTTGCCTGGTGTTGCGCGTTGTGCGCCCTCTGTTTTTAAAATTTAAAATTTTCCCTCCTATTTATTTATTCACAAAATTATTTGATGGCCAATTTAATTGGTTGCAAAGAATAATTTTTCCTTACTTATTTTATGCTTAAATATAGATAGCCAAATCTTTGATAATATTAGATTATTTTTTAGAATAACTATATTTTGATTTACTAGATTTAAGTAGAATAATTTTTATATGTATGTTCCTAGCTAAATTAGGCTTACCAATTTTCCTAAAACATTTTTATTTAAAAAAAAGGAAACAATTTCCTAAATCCCTAAGTTAATCCCCAAGACCCTGGCCTTGGCATTTAGCCTTAGCACTCCTTAAAACAAACTAAACCAATATTTTGTTTCTTAACTAAAACCCTGGCTTGACCCAAAGGGGCAGCCAGCAAAGCTCATCCCAACACCCCCCCCCCCCCCGCCCGGGCTATATTTATATTTGGACCGGGTGAACATATTTTCCCCCCAAACCAGAACCCGATAACCATCTCCACCCTTACCAGTTATTGTTTGGACTAGGGGTGAGCATTGGGTTAATTCGGTTCCAACCGAAACGAATAATCAAAAATTGAATTAGACCAAAAACTGAAATCGAACCGAATTGGCCCATAACCGAATTAAATCGGTTTGATTTTCGGTTTATTCGATTTTTTGGCTTATTTGTACTTTTTTGTTAATATATATCGTAACTAAATATTTCTAAATCCATTTAGTATATATATATATATATATATATATATATATATATATATATATATATATATATATATATATATATATATATTCGGTTTTCGGTTTTGGACCGAAATCCAAAACCGAAATCGAAACCGAATAAGAAAATTTAGTATTTTTAAAACCGAATCAAATTTTTTTAAAACCCAACCGAATCTCCTATTCGGTTCGGTTCGATTCGATTTTCAGTCCAAAACCGAATAATGCTTACCCCTAGTTTGGACAGAGGCTTACCAGACCGATACCCATTAACCCGAACCCGCATTTTAAGCATTTCGGTTCTTCTTCTCCTAAACCCGCGCGCGTGGTACTGTAGCTGCCATCTCTGCAGAAAGCAGCAGACGCCGCAGGCCCACGCCAGTACGGCGGCGACCCCCTCCAGCGCTTGACAGCTCGACCAGCCCCCAGCGTTCTCTAAACCCTAGACTCCCCCTTTATTTGTGCACTCCATCTCTTCAGAAAGCAGCAGATTTGGATGGATAGGTGATTCATTTTAGTGTTCTTGTTATTATTGTAAATAGTTAAGGATTCAGTGTTCTCCTCTTTTCATGAATAAATGCTTTGTAGCAGCATATGCTGCTGCTGACTCTCTCATTAGTATAGGTGTGCTCATGACCAATACTTGTGTCTAATGGATTAATGTATGTAGGCAACTCAAGTGCTATACGTTTTGTTCATTGAGGAATAAAGAAAAATTAATTTTTGTATGTTGTGTGTGTCCTAGCTCCTACTATGTAAATGGTTTCCTAAGGGAGCAGTAGGTAAAGGTTCCCACGTTGGTACACATGAAGTTTGGATGCTTGAGGGAATGATAGTTTGGTGTGAGAGTATTTCTCTTAATAGGAGCAAAAATAAAAAAAAACTTGTCTGCTTTTGGAAGAAATGAAGAGTTGGCAAAAGAAAAATTATATATATATATGGACCGTTCTACAATACATCCTCTGAAAAAGAATGTATCGATACATTCGAAATTTGGACCGTTGGATGTTGATCCAATGGTTCGGATTGAATAATAGTGTAGAAACATCATTTAATGCTGATTTAGACTTTTGACCTGTTGGTAACTTGCTTTAGCAGGTTATTCTTCACTTTAATTTTTTCAATGAACACCCTAAATTAATCCATATTTACTCTCTCTTTCGTCCATCCAATTTAATATTTCGTAATTTTTTTTGGTTACAGGCCGTCGTGGTGGTGATGTTGGTGGTTGTGGTGGAAAGAGAAACAGAGATGAAGAAGGAAATAAGAATCGGTCCAGATCGCGTCGAACGTCGTCGAGCCCTCCTAGAACAACGAGGAGTACCAGCTGCGCTGAGAAGAATCGGTCCGGTTCGCGTCGGACGTCGTCAAAACCTCCTCGAACAAGAAGAAGTACCAGCGGCGCCGCTCTAATTTTACTGTCCATGCTATTGTCAGAAATCTTATTTTTCATCTAATAATTTAATATTTTGTTAATAAAGCTATATGTCATGGTGGTGGTGGTGAACTGAGGAAACCTGCTTCTGAATCTGAGGTAGGACGGATCATCTGCTCACATATTTAAAAAAAAAATCTGTATTGATCGGACGAAATATTTTTTACTTTTCTAATGATAATATTTTCGAAGAGAATATTTTTTTTGGACGGTGAATGGTCATTCTCTTTGCTTTTAACACGGAGAATGGTCATTCTCTTTGCTTTTAACACGACGAATGGACGGAGAATGACCATTATCTTTGCTTTTAACACGACGAATGGACGGAGAATGGCCGTTCTCTTTGCTTTTAACACGGAGAATGACCATTCTCAAGGAGAGTGGACATTCTCCGTTCCTTTAATATGGAGAATGGCCATTCTCCGTTTTTTGAAAACGGATAATGGACACTCTCTGTGCTTTTAACAAAGTATGGTACATTTAGGACTGGAAATGTTCAAGTATCTCATATTTTTTTACCAAATGTTTACAGTATTTTTAATATCATTTACCATAGTATATTCATTTAATATTAAATTATTTTCAAGAAAATTCGAATATCATTTTATCAGACTTCCACTGTATGGCTGCACAAAATTTTTTGCGAGTGTTTGAATATAATTAACCTACTATCAAAGAGAATTTTTCTTACATTACGTTATGCATTATACTGGTATCGACTTCATACTGATGGCATCGATGTACTGATGGCAATAACAAAGGATGAACAGGCAGGATTACAATTATGCTTCAGCAATAACAAGGGATGAACAGGCAGAATTACAATTTTGCTTCAGTAATAACAAGGGATGAACAGGCACTGGCATCGAATTCATACTGATGGCATCGATGTAATGATTTTTTACAGAAAGCAAAACACATTACAATCAAATAAAGTTTTAGTGATCCCAGGAATGCATCCGTAATGAGGCCACTTGTAAACCCTAGGAATGCACCCAGGACTCATGAAATCTGTAATGGGCATCTGCAAATCAAAGGAATACACCAAAATATCAATATCATCTATGAAGGCCAACTGTCAATCAAATAAACGTTTCAACCAAAAAATTATAATCAAATTAAGTATACTTCATTCCAAGTCCAATAAACTGCAT
This sequence comes from Iris pallida, assembly GCA_029216955.1. NCBI lineage: Eukaryota > Viridiplantae > Streptophyta > Magnoliopsida > Asparagales > Iridaceae > Iris > Iris pallida. The sequence continues at coordinate 5,776,806 of JANAVB010000800.1, read as the reverse complement.
AATTCACGTTACAGTAATCAGCCCAATCCACGTTAGTAATTCAACATAGAACCTGCATAATTTATAATACAATAATCTAAATAAATATCAGACCTACTCTAAATTCAAGACCATATTACATTTTCAAAACAAATTATGAACTATGCACTAAGTACAAGCGAAAAATTTAGTCTTACAATATTTCAAACACAAAATTTAGTTTGACCGCTATGACCAACAAATATTCAGAACCATATTACAAGTCAAATATTACTTCCAAATTGAAATAAAAGATTCAAAACTCAAAAGATGAATCTTCATAGCCATCTCCAACTTCTTCTTCTTGTTTCTTTTTTTTTTTCTTCTTCTTCTTTCTCAAAATATCCTTCACCTACACCTTGAGGGACGGATTAAGAAAAATTATAGTCAGTATGGACTCACTGTATATGTAGAAATGACATCCAAAAACATAAATAGAAGTATATATCAAAGTGATGGCTAGCATTAAAGTGTCAATGTGCACAGTGTGTATTTTTACATAAGAGTTTGGGCTAGTCCCATTTACCTTCTTCACGAGGGAAGGAAAATCTTATTCTTGGTCAGAAAATTCAACCTCTATCTGGTTAATCTTATCCAGAATCAATTTCTGGTTGTCGGATATAGTCTTCATCTCTTTGAAGACACTCTCAAAGTTTGTAGCAACAAAATTGTATAGATCATCAACCCTGTCCTTAGTGTTTTTGATTCCATAAGTTGATGGTTTTCTAGATGTTGATGGTTTGCTTGCAGCTGCTGCCCGTTTTTCAAACATTCGAGTGAAGGTTAGTTTTTTCATGGGGCCATTTTTTAATATAAACATCCCCTGCTAAGCTTGGGACAGAATGTTTATTAGCCATCGAGCATACAAGTCCTCCGAAAGGGAGAGTTGTCCTTGTAGTTGGTTTTCCCACGAGATGCATCATTCTACTGAACATGTAGGAATCTATATCCATCCTTTTTTTCTTCCCCATATAATAAAGAAATTTTACTCTCTCGGGATGGATGGAAAACTCATGTCCAGTAGGGTTGAGTGTTTGAGATACGTAGGCATGCAACAATTTATACAAAGTTTTTAATTGATCTTTATATACATTTTGAGGGGTCTTGGCACCCATTGAAATACCTGTAATCTCATGAATTGCATCCGTCATGGAAACATTATCAATATCTTTCATATCAAACTCAGGAACTGGATCAAATCCATAAAATTTGTTGATGACAGCAGCATTTACCCTAATCAGTTTTCCTCTCAGAAATACCAGTTGTTGATCCTCTTCTTTTTCTTTAATTTCAGCCGGAAGATTTGAGTAAAATTCTCTTACTATTGTTTGGAAGATTTTCTCAAGACAGGATTTGTTCAGTTTCTCCAATTGATAGAATTTCAATATATCCAGGAAAGCTTCGTCTTCGATATTATCCATCTTAATTGATCTTTCAGGCATAACAGCCTTTTTCTTGAAATATTTAATGTAAATCTTCTTAGATTTAGAGTCTTTAAATTTTTTTACCTCCTCTCCAGCCTGGGACTTATTTGATGATTGCTCTTCCTCTTCATTTTCCTCTTCTGATGAGGATTCAAAATCCTCAGAGTATGCTGATGACTCTGTATCCGTTGCCACCTTAGCCTTCGCTTGAGTACGCCTTCGATCTTCATAAGTTGAGTCTTCCGACGACTCTGTATCGAAGATAGATTTTCCGATCTTTGTCGAGCAATGAGTTTTTTTAGCCTTTTTTGCACGTAGCTTGGCTGCCGCCTTCGCTTTCATCGTCGCTGCCGCCGCCGCTGTTTCTGCCGCTGCCCTTTCGGCCTCTGCCCTAGCGACCATAATCTTGGTTTTCGCCGCCCTTACAAGTTCTGCCCTTCGGACCTGTATCGCATCCCTTTATGGATTCTTCCCCTTTGGCGACGGTCGTTGTTTCTTCAGTGGCATTTTGATTAGAAGAGGGTTTGGAAGAGGGTTTGAGAGAAGAAGATAAAAAATTAGACCGTCTTATATGACCTTGGGAAGTGGAAAAAATTAGAATAGTTTTGAGTCTTAAATTAAATTTATTACTATTATTACTAGTATAAGACGGTCGAATTTATTACTATTAAATTTAAAAAACTACTTTTCAAAATTAAATTTATTACTATTATTACTAGTATATATCTATGTGAAATTACTGCATAAACCTTTAGGATTTTGAGACCCTAATTTTAAAAACTACTTTCCAAAATTAAATTTATTACTATTATTACTAGTATATATCCACGTGTTCCGTATAAATTATTAAAAAAATTGGCAGAAAAAACGTGGTAGAAACATGTTTATTTAAAAAAATTTGACAACATATTTAAGAATGTGAAGTTTAATCTCAATATTTCTATTTTTCGAATATTTGATTAAATTTTTGAAAATAAGAAGACTATGTACTTGAAAAGAGTAAAATTGAAACACTCAAAGTTGTCCTCTATTTTACTTTGTAATCATATTTAAGATGGATTTGACGGCAAGATTGACGCTGGCAGCATAATCAATTCTATGATGTAACAAGTCATTGATGGAAATATCGTCGCTGATATATGGATTTGACGTAACAAGATTTGTTAATTGAAAAATATATAAAGAGCAATACTATAGTTAGCAAATGGGTGTAAGTTGTAAGAAGGTTGTAAAAGTTTGATTGTAGCCGAAACCAAATTGAGTTAACAAAATATTATATTTCATTAAATTCCAACTTCGTCGCCGGAACATTCTCCGACGAAGTATACAAGAGGAGGACAAAATACTGTAAAAAACGAAAAAATAGAAAAATAAGAGGTCTACCCCTCACTGGCCTCGCGGAAGATCTCCGCAAAGTCCTGCAGGGTGCGCACACCCGTCCTATGGCACAGGCGGCGAAACGCTTCCCTCTTCTCCAGAGAATCCCATTCCTCCGGAGTGATCGACAACATGTCAAAGTTGGGCGCCGGATGAAGAGGTCGAGCGATGACACCCAGTGACAAACCGTAGGAGGTCAGGAAGTCCGCAGCCGCTGCCAGCCAGTCATGGGCCAGAGGCGGCACAGAGGGTGCTCCATGCGGAGATGCTCGACGACGACTGGAAGAAGACTCTGGCAATGGTTCCCAACCAGATGATCTTTTTGGAGCCATGTTAAATGTGCAACCTACTCAGATGAATGGGGACCCCAATGTATATACACGTTCCTAAACGACTCTTCTTATTCCTTATTGGAAGTTGGGGATATTCAATTTCTTATTCCTTATTGGAAGTTGGGGATATAATGCTACAGTTACAACCAAATGCTTACAACACTCTTACAACCTTCACCCATTGCTGACATGTGGGCCATGGCCCATATGTCAGCAATGGGTGAAGGTTGTAAGAGTGTTGTAAGCATTTGGTAGTAGACTTAGCATTATTGATATCTTATTCCAAGCTTAGTTGGTTGTGCTGTTTGGCTTTTACATTGAAGGCCTAGGTTCGAGTCTGGTGTTTAGGTTCTGTAGAATTTTTCTATTGTTAACATTTTTTGGGTGCTATTATATGCTTTTAACTTAGTATGGAACAATTTTTGGGACTGTTAATGGCCATTCTCCGTTCCTTTAACACGGAGAATGGTACATTTAGGACGGAGAATGGTACATTTAGGACGGCGAATGGTACATTTAGGACGGAGAATGGTAAATGTAGGACGGAGAATGATACATATAGGACGGAGAATGGTACATATATAACGGAGAATGGTACATTTAGGATGGAGAATGGTACATTTAGGACGGAGGTAGGACGGAGAATGATACATGTAGGACGGAGAATGGTACATATAAGACGGAGAATGGTACATTTAGGACGGAGAATGATACATTTGAGATTGTTCTGTAGGGTTGTGAATTTTAAATATTTTGGCTGTTTAGTTTTGTTTTGAATCTATATAAATTGGTTTTGAAGGCTGGTGAAGATGAATTAGTTTGGCTGTTTGGCTGTATAAATAGATTTTAAAGGGTTGTGAAAAAGAAACCAATGTTTTCGTATCGATCACCATTGATTATGGTGAATTGGCACTGATACCACTAATATGAGTGGAATTTGTACCGCCAGAATTTATTTTGAATAAGGTAAAATCTGTGTTGGGAAATATCGAAATCTCTTGGATATGATTACACTGAGATGTTGTATTAATGGTAAAATCTGTGTTGGGAAATGTTGAAATCTCAGAAGTGAGCCGTCTTAGGCGTCATTATATCACAGTCCATTTTATTTATAAAAAATTAATCATGTAAAAAATTATTGACAAAAGTAAAATTGTCAAAATGGAGAATCGAACTCATAAAAAATATCTTGTATGTAGACTAGTAAAAAAATATAAAGAAATGCATGCATGCATGCATGCTAATGTTTTCACCATTCACCCCAGGAATGATTGATGGTATCTAAATCATTATACATCTCGTATCCAGGTTCCCCTGGGACTGGGATTACATCATCAAAGGGTTTTTTAAACGTCTGTATTGAATAACAAATTTTTCAGAGTTCGTCGTCGAAGTGCACGTTGAAGCACCCACGTATGTCGAGCACGCGAAGACCCTTGCAGTTGCATATGATAGATCGCAGCGTGTCTCCATTGAACATACCGAATCCCATATGTAGGTGCTCGAGACGCGTCATCGAATCAGCCACGGCCTTTTCCTCCATCTCGTTTTTCGTGTCCAGCACGAATCTGTTCCTGAGCATGAAATCTGGAGGGGGCATGTTCCTACCCAGCTTGACCAGACGGTGGCAATACTTTTCGGCAGAAAATATTCCAGTCGACGTGATATAGAGGCAGTAGCTAATACCGAGTTCTTCCAGCAACGGAAGAAACTCCAAGTGTCTCACGAAAGTTTCATCACTCATGTCGCACTTCGGAATGCGCAACACCCTTAGAAATTTTCCACTGTATTATAAAAATAGGAAAACATCAATAGAAATTAACAAAAGTATACGTAAAATTTTGTAATAGAAAAAATAAAGTATTAGAATAAGACCAAATAAAATTTTGCACTGGCCTTAAACATGCAAAACAGAAGGCTGCTTCGTCGAGCTTGTACACGGAGAAGGACCCTAGATATCCCCCACTGCGAGCCACTAGCTTTATTACGGTCAAACTAATCTCAGCGGTTTGCTGGGTCCTCCGGCACCACTGTACTAAGTCGACGTTAGACCAATAGTCTAAGGGACCGTTGAGCGCCTTCCACCACGAACGGCAAACTGGGGCCACGTTGCACATTACCTCGTCCGTCGGCATCCCCGACTATACCAGTATCATCGAAAGAATCTCGGTAGGGATGACGGCCCATCCGCTGCAGTTGATCTTGCTCCTCTCCATTGCGACTGTTCTTCTTCTTCTCAACTTTGTTTCTCTCTAGTCGGATGGGTTCTCCTCTTTAGAAAAGGCTATTTAACCCCTCGTTTAGGGGGGTGTAACCAGCTCGTGGAGGGGTGTGACCGAACAAGGCACGATTCTATTGGGAAATAACGGTAATGCCACTGTATTAATATTAGCAATTAGTCGTTTGGGCTTCCAATATATTTGGGTGATGCCATCTTCCATTATGTGGCATCTGACATGGCAGATGACATAACAGATGACATGGCAAATTTTAACCCCAAAAATTAATTATCCAAATTTTTTTAATGTTAATGTTAATGTTAATGTTAATGTCAATATTAATATTAATGTTAATGTTAATATTAATGTTAATATTAATATTAATATTAATATTAATATTAATGTTAATATTAATATTAATGTTAATACTAATTAATGTTAATTTAATATCAAATTATTTATTTACTATTAATATTAATTTTAATATTAATTTTATTGTTAAATTTTGCCATGTCAGCTGTCATGTTAGCAACCATGTCATATGCCACATAATGGAAGATGGTATCACCCAAATTTTTTGGGAGCAAATAGCATTTTCGTAATATTAGTTTTAATTATATTATAAATTTTAAATTAACAGAAAAGCCAATGTAGATTTAATATTAATGCTACTGTTAAATTTTCCCGATCATACCTCGATACTTACGATTGTCGACCGAGTTACCGTCTTCATCATTATTAAGTTTTCACCCGAATCATCGTCCTCGCTGAAGCGTGATACCGTACGAGCCTGGAGTTACGCTCGTGCAAGGCAAGATAACAGATTCACAATAGTATTTATAGCTCAAATTGATAACATAAGCAGCGGAAGGAAAACGTAGTATACAACAAGAATCTCTTTTATTGATAATGAACTGAAGGTTACAATGGCTCTGAATAGCCCAACTTAACATGCCAATTGTCTATAACGCTCATGATCTCTCTAGCTCACAAAGGAGTACATTATTCCATACATTATGCCTCTTTATAGCCAACAAGTAGACTTCGGCTGAACATCTTCATGTTGCAAGTCCGAACGCCTGTGAGCACACTGAATTTCGGGTTGATTTTTTTTTAATTCTATTTTTTATGATTGTTTAGTTTCAATAAATAATTTATTCTGTTTATTTATCTATAAATGTGCTTTTCCGTGCCATTGATATTTGGAGTGTCAGGGATGTTCAACTCTGGAAATCTTCTTCATGAGTTTTGTAGTGGACATGATTGCCTTCATGACGGTATATAGTGTCCCATCTAAACTTGTTACCTTGTACTCTTTTTGCTTCGCACAACTTTGGGTCGATTTAGACTATTTGATTATTAATTATTTTCCCACTCTTTTTCTTGATCATTTTTAGCACGTTACCGTGACTTTAATTTGAGAGCACAAGACCAGTTATTTTCTTGAAACCAACTCATCATGCATGATCTACTCGAGACACTCTTCACCCTTGACCTTCGTGTCCCACTCAGACATGCCATTTTGTGCTCCATTTGCTTCACACAACTTTTCTGACACGTGACCCGATTTTATTTCACCCCACGGTGTCACATTCATTTTCCAACTTGATTTGTGGGTACCCTGTCGACCAAAACTTGTCAGCCCCAAATATGGACATGGCCCACATTGAGCCTACTATCCGCATGCCACTTGTGTCACATTTATTGGAATCCCCATGTGCTATTTATTTACCCATGATCATCAACACCTATTTTTAATTCGATTATTTTGCCATGTCCGATTTTGATCCAACCCGGCTCCACTGAACCCAACCCCAGTTTCATTTTTTCCCTCTCTCATGACGCCCTCATTTTTTCTTGCACAAAAATAATATTGAATACCTGTCTACCTATTTTTAATTAATGGAAAAAATTTCATTGATTTTGATTCCCTTGGAATAACCTATTTTCTCCATTTAATCCTAGCCATAGGTTCCTCCCATTTAATCCTACCCATTAATTCCTACATGTAAACTTTTCCCCACACTCCCTCCATATTGGCCGGTCCTAACAATGATGAATCATTTTTTTCCTCTCTCTCTCTCCTCCATTGATTGCTCAACTATTAATTTTCCTACACAAATAATTCTTCTCTTTCTCTCCCACTCTTATTTTTTTCTCCACACCAACAACACCACCAACAGCAACACACACACCCGACCACCTCACTCCCCAGCCGAGCCCCTGGCCGGAGCTCCGCCGTGGCCGAGCTCGGCCGGCCGTCGCACCACCCTCCTCTCCTCCTTCTTCTTCATATCAACTTCCCTCTCCCCTCCACCTTTAAACCATCATAACCACCACCCGCACCACCTTAGCCACCTCTACCGCAGCTCGCACGCTACCCCGACCGCCGTGCTGTGCCGCTCTCCGCCGCCGTGCCCCCGCGCGGCCAGCAGCAGCAGCTAGCGCGACCAGCAACAGCAGCTCCACCGCCACGGACGGCCGTGCGCACTTGCCGCGCGCGTTCGGGCTCCCCGCCGCCGGCGTGGCCGTCGGGGTCGGCGTGGCCGACCCCCACATGGCCGGGCGCACCCCCGGGGTTGGTCCCATGGCGGCCACTGTCCTCCGGGACGCGCCATCGAGGCGATTCGTGCGTTTCGCACGAAGTTCCGTCGTGACGCGCGCGGGATTGATCCAGAATTTGCGTTCCGTCGCAGCGACTTTGCGTACATTTTTCTGGGAATCCGACCGTTGGATCGGTAATTTTTTTACTCCATCACAATCTCGGTATATACACCTTCACTCCTGTCAATTTTCATCCGTTGATTCTATCGTTTGATACATCAAAACCGGCCACCAATTTGACCGTTTAAATTGTATTAATTTTGGACAGTTTTGTGGGGCCAACTACGTCAGCTTATATCTCCTCCACCGCAGCTCCATTTGGCGTGCTACCGGTTCCTGTGCGAAGCTGGTATAACCCTCTTGCTACCCCTCCAGTTTTGTTTCATTGTGAGCTTATTTGATTGGTTGAATTCGACGCCAAAGTTGGTCGTCCGAATTCGTAATTTCCAACTTGTAAAATTCTATTTTTGAATACGGGACTCCAAATTTCATTTCTGACATCACCAGTAGACTCGTGGCGTCGTTCTGGCATGTTTTCATATAAAATTTGTTAGATTTGGAGGACGTGGGCCCTGGCACATTTTTCGGTGCAAAGTGGGTCCCATAGTCCGGGTCAACGGGACTTTTTGACGCCGGCTCATCGGAATCCAATTCCGGATATACCATTGAGTTCGTATCATCATTCTGGACTCGTTGACATATAATTTGCTAGGTTTTGGTGGACATTGGATCTGGCACGCATTTTGGTGCAAGTAAGATACCAATATCCGGCTCAACGGGTCATTTTGAGATCGGCTGATCGGAATCCAATTTCGGATATACCGTTGAGTTCGTATCGTCATTCTGGACTCATTGACATGTAGTTTGCTGAGTTTTGAGAACGATGACTCCGACACGCACTTTCGTACAAACCGGAATTTCAAGTTCTGGTCAACGGACCAAATTGAGATCGGGTCAACGGAATCCAATTCCGGATATACCGTTGGATTCGTATCGTCATTCTGGTTTCGTAGACATATAATGTGTCATATTTAATAGACTTATTTTCTTGCACATTTTTCGGTACAAAACGGCTCCGACACGGATACCGTTTTGACCCGAAATTACCTTTTTGCCCTTGTGTCCAAATTGGACCGATGGGTAGGCTATCCAAGCTAATTTGACCATTCTTGACATGTTGGCGATGTTTATTTCATCGTCCGACAATGTTTGTTGATAATTTCTCTGAGTTAACCTTTTTAGAATCTATTAATAATTAATTCTTATAATGTTCGTATTTCGAGATTAGTACAACGAAACTGAGATCAGTCAATTCCAGTGATCTCATATTGCTGAAATTGACAAGATGGACAAGGAGATCACTATAATAAGATTATCAACTTTACCGTTGATCTTCTTATCTCGATTTGCGTGTCGTAAGTTTCGACGTACAAATAACAAAGTACACTTTATATCTTTAATAATTAGACTAAAATTGACCCAGTTTGACCAGAGTTGACCAGTTGACCAAAATTCAACTGTAAGTCAACACTTGACCTAGTTTGACTAGATTGTTGACCGGAGTTGACCTAGAGTTGATTTGACTTAGAAGAACCTAGGATAATATAGATTGCTTGTAGAGATTCATTTATTTCAACTTGAACACCTTGTAACCTGTGTTGCTTTAAATAGGACTATGTGACTTCAGTTGAACCCCCTATACTTATCAGCTGTTCAGGTTATCAGGCGAGTACATTCTCTGATCATTTCATATCCTGCTTAGAATTATATTCCTGCTTAGATTACTTTACTTGATGCTGTCACGACATTATCACAGATTAGTACTATATGGATAGGGGTGGCAATTTTGCCCTCATACCCTCTACCCTAGTCGGGTACCCTGTACCCTCAGGTGCCCACGGGTACCCTTTACCCTTCGAGGGCATGCCCTACCCTTACTGTCACGACCCGCTCCCGAATAACCGGATACGAGTCGGACACGCCCAGCCTTTGTTGTTAGACACAACAAAGTAAGCTGTACCAATCTAGGGAAACTAACCAGATAAATATGAACATGAAATAAAATCACAGCATCTATATAAATGTGTCCCCAACCAGAGTAAGTACAATATCTAAATTATTACATTTCAACTAATAAAAGAGTCTGCTAGTCTCAATACATGGAAAGATAATGGAAACCAATGAAGTACTAGGCTTCTGCAGCCTCTAGGTCAGAAGCAGCTCCAGCTGGCTCAGAAGGGAAGGCAATATCCTGTCCATAGTAGGTGTCACACAAAGCCTCCATCTCACCTGCAACATATCCTATTCAGGAGCGGAGCAAGTACAATTCTAGGTAATGAACAAGACATCATGATATGAAAGTACAAGGAAACATGGAAAGTACAGAAAGAACAAGTGAAATAAGTACATGAAGAACAGTATAAGTACATGAAAGAACATGAATGTAAGAACATGAAGAACATGATATGTAAGCACTTGAAAGAACATGATATCATGGAATCACAGGAAATAAGTACAAGGTAATCTCCTGAACATGTGTGTAATATATTTGAAATATAACTAAATATGTGACCGGCTAGGGTAAGCACATGAAAGCACCTGAATGGTGACTTAGGACCCGCGTGCACGATGCGGGGTCTAAGCTAAAACACACCTGAATTGTTACTTAGGATTGGTCACATAGATAGTATATTTCTCCACCCCAGATACAAGTAAGAACAAGAGAACATGAGCACCAGAAAGTACATGACGTGTTGCAATTGTGTCACTCAAGGAAGTACATGATATATAATGAAAAGTACAAAACCGTAGAGTGTACTTGCCTGGCTCCAGGAAAGTACGAGTAGGCAAATGAGCTAAGTATCCTCCTGTAAATAAATGATTTACAACTTGATTAATATCAAGACAGGCTCACACTGGCTATTACACAATTTCTAATCCTGATTAAATCTTCTACTTAATTCTATCCTATAATCCAACTACTCAAATTTAACTTCCTACAATTATACTTAAAACCATGAATTAAGCTAAATACTAGAATAATAAAGATAACTAGATTTGTTTTGAAAAGAAGAAGCCCACATTGTCAACCATGCTATTAGTCATCTAAGGTTCATGGAAATCCAAATTAGGCTGAACCATTGAGATGTGACTCAGGTTTCTGATAACACAAACTGGACCATGGGATATGTCCAGGTTCCTGATATCACAAACTGAACCATGGGATATGTCCCAGGTTCCTGATATCTCAAACTGAACCATGGGATATGTCCCAGGTTTCTACTTGAATCAGCCATTACTCAAGAACCCTGTTCAACCAATTGGTTAACACTACAGCCATTCCAAGGACAGATATCCTTCCTGGTTTACCAATGATTGAATCAATACAGTTCAATCCTCAGGACTGTACCAACAGCTAATGCTAACATGGTGATATGAACTTAATTCCAGGACTTATAATTCCAGGTTTACTAATTTAAACTCAACTTACACATGACTTGCTACCCTATAATTAACTCCAATAGGATACTTACCTCTCCTTAACTTCTTATATATAAATACAAAACACAGTGCTAGCCAAAAGAGTTAGTTAAGGATTTTCCTACTAGGGTTCTTTCAATGCCTTATGATTACCTAATTGTCATATACAAAACCCATGTGGCCACAATCAAAACTTAAGCCAACTGGTAACTGTCCATATGCTATCTCAGGTTAAACCAGTTGGGTTCCACCTTAACTTCAAACAGTCCCTAATAAATCCTACACCTTGACAGTCCATGGATGTTATCCTAACTGGAATTTCATGAGTCATTTCTCAAATTTACTGAGAATGAACTGACAACTCAATCCCATGTTCCAGAATCTTCAAATTCATCTATCCTGAATCATCTATACTCTGGACCAGTTGGGCTGATCCATAGGGATGTTCCTACAGGTTCAATTGAGGTTCAATCCTGGGTTCACAGGATATATATTCCTGATTACACAGGAATACCAAGGCCTCAGGTTCCTGAGAATAGCATCTAGGTGCTAAAAAGGAAATCCAGTGATCCCTTAACATGAATTCAAATAACTGAGATTACATCTCAGGTTTCCTCCTGAGTCTCTCAGGTTTTTGCCTGAGACAAACTCAGTTTTGCACTGATTTAATTTCCAGCTACCAGATTTCATATTCAGGTTCAATCCTAAGTTCTTGGCATAACATTCCATCATTGTATCATGAAATTGAATCATCCATTCATACATATATCCAAACCACCTATTACTACTATGTCAGGCTAGGCTGACAGCAAAAAGGAACCACACTGCTATGTTCTCAGTTTGAAAACTGGACCAACATGAATAAAAAAATCTCATACTTACCTAAATCAACTTATATCTAAAATTCCAACTTTATCAATTGAAAATAAATGTTGATATAGGAAAACAGATTCAGAGTCAACTAAAATCCTGCAACCAGGATCACTTCCTCTTCCTGTGTTTAGCAACCGCCCAGACAACTACCAATCTACCCTACTCTAATAACTACTGCTACAATATGTGGTTAACCCTGTAGGAATTTAGACTGATATCTAGTCCTTAATCCAGGGACAACATTGAGATGTAGTCTCAATCTCATCATTCCTGGATCAACCACTATATATGCAGTCTTAATTCCACATTCAACACAACTTTGATAACTACTATAACAATTTTATTACTCGACTTGTAATCATCAAAATATTACTCAGGTGTTCCAACTGGGCATTCGAAGGGAAATCATGAATAAGGATCAAAATTATATGAAACGCATATCAACTTAATTAACTTAATTCATTCAACTGAAACCAGCTTGTACAACCTTTCTCATTTCCTTCCTACAGTAATTAGGGACTGAACCAACACACAATATGTTTAATGATTGCAACATGAGGATTTCTAACTATAATAACTGCACTGCATTCTCAAATTGGAATGTATTAGCCCATTGATCATATCTAAACAGGATAAATCTACTCCATCTCACATATTCTCTATCATACAATCATTATCCCGTTATACACATGCACCCAAAACTCAATTATGGACAAATTTGGAGTTACCTGAGTTGTCAGATCCTTGATTACAGCCAAAAACTGGACTCAAGCTCAACTGTCAAATACATGATTCAAACAACATTACCTATAGTTTTCTAAATCTAAACAAGATTATTTCGAGAGATCATCAAGGAATTCGAGAATGAACTTACCAGTGTTCTAAAACACAATTTAGGATGATCAATAAAACGAGGTCCACTTGATTCTAGATCTCGATCTATCACCCAAAATAAACGAAAAGCCAAGTCAAAGAAGAGCACGACAGTAATCATTGGATCAAATCAAACCTATACCTCTTCGATTAATCTCAGAAGCAAATTCCCAAACAGATCAAGAGCTTGAGGAGAATTTTCCAAGTCCAACTACAATTATGTTGATGAGGGATTAGATCAAGGAGAAATGAACTAAGGATCAATTAGATTGGTAAAACTAACTCACTCGATTAGAATTTAGTCGATCCTCTCCTGCTTCCTGCTGTTGCGTCCCACTCTTCGTGTCGTCCGTCAACCAAGGAAGGAGTTCGTTGAGGCATGGTGATTCGCCATGGCCAATGCAGAACAAAATTTTGGAAAGGAAGAAGGAATGGTTGTCGAATTGGAGAGGGTTGTTGCAGCTGAGGAGGGTGGCTTAAATAGGCCAGGTAGCGTGAGGCTCAGGCTTCCATCTTGGCAGGAAAATTTCTTGCTCCCTCTCTGACAGGTTGTTGGAGTTGTCAGAGCACATGGTTGCTCTCCATGGCCGTTAGAAATTGATTTTGTGAACAGAATTCAAATGTTCAAAAGTTTTAGGTGTGGACGAAACTAATCCTATCCATAAGACTAATGGATGTGGGTTGAAAGTCATTTGGGCTGGTTTGATTCCAAAGGATTTGGCTGAATGCATTGGCTGGGTTATGGGCTTAAGTAAAAGTCCAAAATATATAACCAATAGAGAGAAGAAACTCATATAATTGGGCTGAGGAAAATCAATAACAGAATATTGATTTAGGAAGAAAATATTCAGAAAATTATGGAAAAAGAAAAAATTTAAATTTCCTGAAAAAGTGGAGTTACAAATATTCTCCCCTCAGAAAAATTTCGTCCTCGAAATTCAATGGCCAAAACAATATCTGCAATTCTCAAAAATTCCAAACACCCGTTATTTTATTGAAAATAGAACTCCACAAACAGGATACAATCACTATCAATCAAACAGAGTGGGATAGCGCTCCCGCATCTCGTCCTCGCGCTCCCATATGGACTCTCCTGGAGAGTGGTGTCTCCACATGACACGGACAAGAGGAATGGTCTGGTTCCGCAGACGCTTCTCCCTCCGGTCGAGGATCTCTACTGGCTGCTCCTCGTAAGTTAATCTCGGGCCCACCTCCAGCTCAGAATAGTCCACCACATGACTCGGATATGGAATGTAGCATCGAAGCTGGGACACGTGGAAAATGTCGTGCACTCCTTCAAGCTAGCTGGAAGCGCTAGTCAATATGCCACCTCACCAATACACGTCATCACGTCGAAAGGCCCGCTGAATCTCGGACTGAACTTCCCGCCTCTGCTAAAACGAATGGTGCCTCTGGTCGACGAGATTCTTCAGGAACACTCTGCTTCTAGCTGCGAACTCCGGTGACCATCTGCTGTTGTCCGCCTAGTGCTTCTGTCCATCCTGTGCAACTCTGAGACGCCCTGAGCCTTTGAGATCAAATACGATAATTACACATAAGAAATTGAAATAATACGAACTAACAATGATCAAAAATTAAATAGGCACGAATGGAATAAAGTTTCGATTACAACTTAGAGGAGCAAAATCATGAAGACACAAACTATTAACTACGATCAAAATTGATAGTTTAACACAAGTGGACCAGGACAAGATAGGAAAACATGGTCAAATAGACATGATTTAAGATTGAAGTTTAGACAAGACACAACGAAGTATGGAATCAAAATCTGGCAATATATAATTTGAGGAAATCAATGATCTAACGATACAATACTAGAAGGTAATTAGCAAGGGTTGATTTGAGGAACGTACGAAATACTCAGGAGATACAGTATCAAATCAGGGTGAACATGCAAGGATTTGTGATTCTCGAAAACCAATAATCATATGAAAAGGGATTATAGTCTCCAGAATATCCAAGAACATGTTGGTATCTGAAATCACCTTGCTTAGAATCCCTACACCGCCAGTATGTATCTGACTGCAGTAGACTTTCAGCTCCGTGACTCAAATAACAATATGTCTCCAAATACTCTATCAACCTTATCTATTTTCCAACAATCATTGACGAAACAACCCAAGAGATCAAGATATGAAGAATATGACAAGTCTTGTCAATATTCGAAAACCTATGGATGTCTGAAATCACTTCAACTTAGAGTTCCTGCCTCGCCAGTGTACAGCTGGCTGCAGTGAATCCTCAGTCTCCATGATTCAGATAGTGGCTGCAGTGAACAACCGCCACGCTTTAGTAGGTCATCGAATAGTCTCTCGACTTTATCCCTAGGAATTTCAAAAGAGTTTCAAGGAATTCAAAATGAGTTTCAATAGTCCAAGTCACGGAAATGATGAAGTTACTTGACTGTTAGAATACAAGAGTTTATTAGGTACTA
Organism: Iris pallida; assembly: GCA_029216955.1. NCBI lineage: Eukaryota > Viridiplantae > Streptophyta > Magnoliopsida > Asparagales > Iridaceae > Iris > Iris pallida. Next base: position 5,761,151 of record JANAVB010000800.1, on the reverse strand, counting down.
AAAATGACAAGGGATCCAATCAATGAGTACAAAAGGGCAGCCAGGGAGATTTAAAATTTTAGACAGGACGAAGTTTCAAATTATGACAGAATATCAACTGATATCTGGAATGGTAACAAGATCCCACATATGGGACATTATCCCGAAGAGATAAAGAGTCTCGAAGGATGAACTGAAACAAGGCATCAATATAAGATAATGTCGCAAAATAAGAAATAAATCGCGCATTGGAAACGAAATTCAACAAAATCTCAAGTAACGACAAAATCTTGAATAGATCCCGAATGGGAAATGAAATCTCCAATAGTATACAAAGTCTCATTAGAACTAAAATATCAACAAAATTGCAGATGGAAAGTAATTCTCGAACAAGAAGCAAGGTCATGACTAGTGAGAAGAAATAAGGTATCAAGTAGAGAATAGGGAACAAGCATTGAATGGTGAGTATGAAACAAGCAAAATCTCAATAGGAAACGAGGTCAAATAAGGTCATGAACAAAACAAATTCTTGAATAGGAGGCAAAATCTCAAAGGAAAGCAAGGTTCTGAATAGGAAACAGGATCTCAAATCACGATTAGAAAACCAAATTTCAATAAAGCCTCGAATAGAAAACTGAAATGAGTAGGAAGCAAGATCGAAACAAAGTAGTGGACAACAACTCTCAAATCAAAAAAATCATGAATGGAAAACAAGTCTTATATAGAGAACGAGTCATAATCCCAAAATAGGAAAAGAAATCTTCAAACCTTCAAAGGAATCCTCCACAATGTCTTGAATAGGAAACAAAATTTCTGAGTAGAATCTCGAAAAGAGCAAGGTTACGAAGAATGGATGGAGGAGTATCAATCAACGAATAGGAAATAATATTTCGAATTAAATCTTGAATATCAACCAAGGTTCCAAAATAGAAAACAAAAAGTTTCAATAAATGGTCTAGATGCTAGAAGAAATTTAAGAAAAACTGGATTACTAATCAAGATACATGGTTTTTCTAACCATGCAAAAGAGATCTTCTGTCTTCAATCTGTCTTCAGTATTTCCTCCGGGACTGGAATCACTTCAATCTTCTTCACTGTCCTGACGTAGACTGGTCCGTGCGGTAATGCTCCATATAACTGATGAATCTGGAGAGGCGGGTCCTTCTGCTGCGGTCCTGGTGCTCCTCATGCTTGTTCTCGGGCAGTACGATCAATGGTCTTCGGCAATCCCTGACTGGGTGGGCAGACGATCTGTAGAACAAGCATAGACTCCATCTTTTGCGGCACTCTTCCTAATGGCATCCTGAGAGGTGGCAGAAATTGTAAATGATCGTCGGCTGGATCTGAATCTGGATCTCCCGTTGGGGCTGAAGTGCAGGCCTCTGGCAGGAATATATGACTGCTGGCGTGCTGGCTGCTGAGATCTGCTCCTGATGATGCGACTGGTGATGTGACCGAAGAAATGCTGACTGAGTGTTGTGACGCCTTGTGGGTCCAGGGCAGTTGTTGTCTTTGTCATAATCTTCATATTCCTTCTGAGCTTCAGTTTCCCATTGTCCTATTGTCTGTGCTACATTCTGGATCTCCTAGCAGGTGGCTCAAATCTTCAGAGAAGTCGGGTCCTCAGAAACTTGGGTGATCTTCAATGGTAATTCCCGGTTCTCGATCTGCTCCTTGGTGTAAGATATGCGCTCAGTGTCGAAAAGTCCAAGTGTCTGAGAGTCTGAAAATTAGAAGTCCTTCCTGGCTCAGAGAGTGTATCCACAAGTCTGACTTGGAAAATGATGGCATGCTCTCTCTGGTGTCAAAGGACTCTTCAACATCTCCGTCAACAACGTACTACCCATGGGGATAGTAGGGCGATAGAAGGTAGTAGAGGCTGGAAATCTTCAAGTGTAGTAGATCAATAGTTCCGGTGTCGCGTGCTTTTGAACTATCTGAAAAACAGAAAACTGTTAAAATAACCTAGACCTACATACAACAAGTGTTTATAGAATATTAAAATACCTGATACACCTGATATACCTGATATACCCTTATTTCCTGATTTTTCTATGCTGTGATCAAGTTTTCCTAGTGTAATCAAGTCCCCCAATAGTACTCTAATACCTAGGTACCATTAGGATTGACCTGCATGGGCCACCACTAAAAACATGTCACGACCCGCTCCCGAATAACCGGATACGAGTCGGACACGCCCAGCCTTTGTTGTTAGACACAACAAAGTAAGCTGTACCAATCTAGGGAAACTAACCAGATAAATATGAACATGAAATGAAATCACAGCATCTATATAAATGTGTCCCCAACCAGAGTAAGTACAATATCTGAATTATTACATTTCAACTAATAAAAGAGTCTGCAAGTCTCAATACATGGAAAGATAATGGAAACCAATGAAGTACTAGGCTTCTGCAGCCTCTAGGTCAGAAGCAGCTCCAGCTGGCTCAGTAGGGAAGGCAATATCCTGTCCATAGTAGGTATCACACAAAGCCTCCATCTCACCTGCAACATATCCTATTCAGGAGCAGAGCAAGTACAATTCTAGGTAATGAACAAGACATCATGATATGAAAGTACAAGGAAACATGAAAAGTACAGAAAGAACAAGTAAAATAAGTACATAAAGAACAGTGTAAGTACATAAAAGAACATGAATGTAAGAACATGAAGAACATGATATGTAAGCACCTGAAAGAACATGATATCATGGAATCATAGGAAATAAGTACAAGGTAATCTCCTGAACATGTGTGTAATATATTTGAAATATAACTAAATATGTGACCGGCTAGGGTAAGCACATGAAAGCACCTGAAAGCACATGAATGGTGACTTAGAACCCGCGTGCACGATGCGGGGTCTAAGCTAAAACACACCTGAGTTGTTACTTGGGATTGGTCACATAGATAGTATATTTCCCCACCCAAGATACAAGTAAGAATAAGAGAACATGAGCACCAGAAAGTACATGACGTGTTGTAATTGTGTCACTCAAGGAAGTACAGGATATATAATGAAAAGTACAAAACCGTAGAGTGTACTTGCCTGGCTCCAGGAAAGTACGAGTAGGCAAATGAGCTAAGTATCCTCCTGTAAATAAATGATTTACAACTTGATTAATATCAAGACAGGCTCACACTGGTTATTACACAATTTCTAATCCTGATTAAATCTTCTACTTAATACTATCCTATAATCCAACTACTCAAATTTAACTTCCTACAATTATACTTAAAACCATGAATTAAGCTAAATACTAGAATAATAAAGATAACTAGCTTTGTTTTGAAAAGAAGAAGCCCATATTGTCAACCATGCTATTAGTCATCTCAGGTTCATGGAAATCCAAATTAGGCTGAACCATTGAGATGTGACTCAGGTTTCTGATAACACAAACTGGACCATGGGATATGTCCAGGTTCCTGATATCACAAACTGAACCATGGGATATGTCCCCGGTTCCTGATATCTCAAACTGAACCACGGGATATGTCCTAGGTTCCTGATATCTCAAACTGAACCATGGGATATGTCCCAGGTTTCTACTTGAATCAGCCATTACTCAAGAACCCTGTTCAACCAATTGGTTAACACTACAGCCATTCCAAAGACAGATATCCTTCCTGGTTTACCAATGATTGAATCAATACAGTTCAATCCTCAGGACTGTACCAACAGCTAATGCTAACATGGTGATATGAACTTAATTCCAGGACTTGTAATTCCAGGTTTACTAATTTAAACTCAACTTACACATGACTTGCTACCCTATAATTAACTCCAATAGGATACTTACCTCTCCTTAACTTCTTATATATAAATACAAAACACAGTGCTAGCCAAAAGAGTTAGTTAAGGATTTTCCTACTAGGGTTCTTTCAATGCCTTATGATTACCTAATTGTCATATACAAAACCCATGTGGCCACAATCAAAACTTAAGCCAACTGGTAACTGTCCATATGCTATCTCAGGTTAAACCAGTTGGGTTCCACCTTAACTTCAAACAGTCCCTAATAAATCCTACACATTGACAGTCCATGGATGTTATCCTAACTGGAATTTTATGAGTCATTTCTCAAATTTACTGAGAATGAACTGACAACTCAATCCCATGTTCCAGAATCTTCAAATTCATCTATCCTGAATCATCTATACTCTGGACCAGTTGGGCTGATCCATAGGGATGTTCCCACAGGTTCAATTGAAGTTCAATCCTGGGTTCACAGGATATATATTCCTGATTACACAGGAATACCAAGGCCTCAGGTTCCTGAGAACAGCATCTAGGTGCTAAAAAGGAAATCCAGTGATCCCTTAACATGAATTCAAATAACTGAGATTACATCTCAGGTTTCCTCCTGAGTCTCTCAGGTTTTTGCTTGAGACAAACTCAGTTTTGCACTGATTTAATTCCCAGCTACCAGATTTCATATTCAGGTTCAATCCTAAGTTCTTGGCATAACATTCCATCATTGTATCATGAAATTGAATCATCCATTCATACATATATCCAAACCACCTATTACTACTATGTCAGGCTAGGCTGACAGCAAAAAGGAACCACACTGCTATGTTCTCAGTTTGAAAACTGGACCAACATGAATAGAAAAATCTCATACTTACCTAAATCAACTTATATCTAAAATTCCAACTTTATCAATTGAAAATAAATGTTGATATAGGAAAACAGATTCAGAGTCAACTAAAATCCTGCTACCAGGATCACTTCCTCTTCCTGTGTTTAGCAACCGCCCAGACAACTACCAATCTACCCTACTCTAATAACTACTGCTACAATATGTGGTTAACCCTGTAGGAATTTAGACTGATATCTAGTCCTTAATCCAGGGACAACATTGGGATGTAGTCTCAATCTCATCATTCCTGGATCAACCACTATATATGCAGTCTTAATTCCACATTCAACACAACTTTGATAACAACTATAACAATTTTATTACTCGACTTGTAATCATCAAAATATTACTCAGGTGTTCCAACTGGGCATTCGAAGGAAAATCATGAATAAGGATCAAAATTATATGAAACGCATATCATCTTAATTAACTTAATTCATTCAACTGAAACCAGCTTGTACAACCTTTCTCATTTCCTTCCTACAGTAATTAGGGACTGAACCAACACACAATATGTTTAATGATTGCAACATGAGGATTTCTAACTATAATAACTGCACTGCATTCTCAAATTGGAATGTATTAGCCCATTGATCATATCTAAACAGGATAAATCTACTCCATCTCACATATTCTCTATCATACAATCATTATCCCGTTATACACATGCACCCAAAACTCAATTATGGACAGATTTGGAGTTACCTGAGTTGTCAGATCCTTGATTACAGCCAGAAACTGGACTCAAGCTCAACTGTCAAATACATGATTCAAACAACATTACCTATAGTTTTCTAAATAAACAAGATTATTTCGAAAGATCATAAAGGAATTCGAGAATGAACTTACCAGTGTTCTAAAACACAAGTTTAGGCTGATCAACAAAACGAGGTCCACTTGATTCTAGATCTCGATCTATCACCCAAAATAAACGAAAAGCCAGGTCAAAGAAGAGCACGACAGTAATCATTGGATCAAATCAAACCTATACCTCTTCGATTAATCTCAGAAGCAAATTCCCGAACAGATCAAGAGCTTGAGGAGAATTTTCCAAGTCCAACTACAATTATGTTGATGAGGGATTAGATCAAGGAGAAATGAACCAAGGATCAATTAGATTGGTAAAACTAACTCACTCGATTAGAATTTAGTCGATCCTCTCCTGCTTCCTGCTGTTGCGTCCCACTCTTCGTGTCGTCCGTCAACCAAGGAAGGAGTTCGTCGAGGCATGGTGATTCGCTATGGCCAATGCAGAACAAAATTTTGGAAAGGAAGAAGGAATGGTTGTCGAATTAGAAAGGGTTGTTGCAGCTGAGGAGGGTGGCTTAAATAGGCCAGGTAGCGTGAGGCTCAGGCTTCCATCTTGGCAGGAAAATTTCTTGCTCCCTCTCTGACAGGTTGTTGGAGTTGTCAGAGCACATGGTTGCTCTCCATGGCCGTTAGAAATTGATTTTGTGAACAGAATTCAAATGTTCAAAAGTTTTAGGTGTGGACGAAACTAATCCTATCCATAAGACTAATGGCTGTGGGTTGAAAGTCATTTGGGCTAGTTTGATTCCAAAGGATTTGGCTGAATGCATTGGCTGGGTTATGGGCTTAAGTAAAAGTCCAAAATATATAACCAATAGAGAGAAGAAACTCAAATAATTGGGCTGAGGAAAATCAATAACAGAATATTGATTTAGGAAGAAAATATTCAGAAAATTATGGAAAAAGAAAAAATTTAAATTTCCTGAAAAAGTTGAGTTACACTTACCCTCTTGGAATTAGGGTTGGGTAAGGATTTTATTCTGTTACCCTAGTACAATTACCTGGGTACCCGCCCTACCCGCCCTACCCTCTGCCCTGTAACCCTACCCTGAACCCTATCCTACCCTGAATCACTACCCTATCCACTACCCGTTAACCCTAACCCTTTAAAACCCTTGACCCTACCCTTCTTCCAACCCGCTTTGTAATTTTGTATAGTCCCACTGCCATAGTATTACTACTACTTGTAGTTTTTTATAATTAGTACTTTGGATTAGGAGAACTACATGGTGCTTGATCCTAAGGAGTCAGGTCTAGCCCCCAACTTGGGTATGTAGGCAGCCCAGGTTCTACTATATAACTGGGTTCAGCGCCTTTAGTAAAAAAAAATATTCTCCCTGTTATTTCTTGTTAAGTTGTTATAATTTTTGAATGCTGTCAAAATATGAAAAAAATGAAATAGAAAGAAAAAATAATCCCCCCCTGTTTACTAGCAAAAAATTTGATTTTCAAAGTTAAAAAAAATGAAATGGCAAGGGTAATACCCTTACCCTCCCCCTGACCCTCAGCTACCCTGTGAGGGTAAAGGGCAAGGACGGGTAATGGGTATTCATTTTTTGGAAGAGGGCTACCCTACCCTACCCTCATGACTCCCCTAGGGTATCAAAAAAAGGTCAATACCCTACCCTACCCTGCCCTCTTCATGCCCTTACCCTACCCTACCCTACCCATTGCCAGCCCTATATATAGATCTCTTCATGCGATGTTATCCTCCTCGGAAGCATCGGGTACATTGTGTCATGTGCGTTTCACTTTCATCATGTACTCCTGTGCTTTCACCATACATGTACACTCCTGTGAATCATGTACTCTCATGTTCACGGAGCCCCATGTATACTATCATGTGCACCCTTTCATGGGCCCCTATGTGATATCATGTACAATAACATAACCTGCTTAGATCCTTGTGTATTGATTGGGGAAAACGGGAGAGGGCTAGTAGTCATGTGAACAATTCCATAGTAGTGTAGATCATGTGAAACTCTTTATTGTAGATCATATGCTAATCTGTTCTGTTCACATGTGCTATCTTGTACTCTATATCACTAGCCACTGTTAGTTCTCTATTTATAGTAGATATTTCTATTACAGTTCTCTCTCTGTTTACATACTGTATTTCTTCAGATCATGTATCTTATTTTACTGTATGATTATATTTTCTAGCCTGCTATGATCTGTTGAGATGTATTGTGCTCGCTCCTGTCCTGACTGGACCTGTTGATAAATTTTACAGATAGCTTGGAGGTTGTCTGCTAGCCTAGAGGAGACAGTAGAGGTCGTATAGATAGCTAGGGTTTTCTTATTTTATTTTAGTTGTCTTGAGTTGTATTTATTTTATGGATTACAGTATTTGAGCTTTGAGATGCATTTCTGGGTTGTGTATCTTAGACACTTAGACTTCTATCGGCTGTATCTCTTTTGGATTGTACGTTTTATCTATCTTCCATTATGCTCTACCTTAGATGTGATTGAGTTTACACTCTGCTATGTCACCCCCATTCGGAGAGTATAAACTGCTTAGCCTTATACTGTTAGATGCATGAGACCTAGGACAGCGTTCTACTACCGACACTGCGGCGTAGGCTGGGCGTTGTTACGTTCTCGTACCCTCACAGTGGGTGCGGATCGTGACACGTTTTTAGTGGTGGCCCATGCAGGTCGAGTTTGTGTAGTGGTATTTGAACTAGAGTACCACTACAGCCTGCAGTAGGATTAGGATATATTTTGAAGGTACTCAATCACAGTTAGGATCCCTTGAGAGATTCCTGGGACGACCCTTGAGAATCTTATTTTAACTTCGATTTGAAAAATCTTTTTCCCTCGATTTGATTTATCTTTACTTTCTGTTGTTGAATTTGATTTTGATGAATTATTGTTGAATTTGAGTTTGTATTTATTAATTTTGATGAAAGATTGTTGAATTTTGAATCATGATGTTAGTTGTAGCATCCGAGTTTGTATTTATATGATTTGAAGGATTTTTGTTCATTTTTGTGTCTTGATGTTCGTTGATAAATTTAATTTTTGGGTATTCATTGTTGATTTAATTTAATTTTGTCAAGATAAAATTATATGGGCTAGGTCATCTAAGTTTTGGAATCTAGTCTTCTATAGTCACATTAGCCAGCACGGTGAGGACATATAGTCTAATTTTGGATATATTTCTCGGGTGTGGGAATTTAAGATTTTCGCAGCCAAGCTAGCGGCATCGCGAAAATGTTAAATACCATGATTCTAGAGGTATGTGCCTAAGTCGAGGACTCTGTGATTATCGTAGCCTTACTTACTAATATGACGAGGATTTAGAGTACCATGATTTTGGATAGACGCATATGATTATCAGATTGTACCTTAAATATTTTTGAACATGTTTTCTCTACTTTTGTTCCAGTCCTTCAAATTTTTTTTTATATTTGTTTTATTTGTTTTGCTTCTCATTATTTAACTTAGGAGTAGCTTTAGCTATTTTTGTGAACCTTGTGCAACATCTTACTATGAATTTCTTCTTAATACAATGAATCGACGATTTTGCTAGACTTTATCTTGGATTTGATATTATAGCTATGGTTTCAAAATGGTTCTTCCTTTAAACAGATAAGCAGAATAGATTTCATTGTTATTTCTTCTTGCTATTATTATTGTATTAAATAATGATAATAATAATAAAACTGTCTTGATTTCACCAATCACCTACTTTGTAATCTTGGTAGAAATCTAAATGTTGGTCTTGATATAGAATTTGATTTTTATATTGGGACATGAGAATATATATAGTGGACATAGACTCTTTGCCTGACACGTATGCATGCTACACTTGATTTCCTACCTATCTAAATACATATTAATATGTTGTTGATGTTTAAATTGTCAAAATCCTAATATTTCTGGTTTTCTGGTTTTCCAGTTTAAATTTGTAATTCAAATATAGATTTCATGTTATTAGTTATGTTTGCATCACTGCACATGTATGTTATACGTAGGGTTTCAATTCAAAAAAATTTTAGTTGAGTTTTGTGTTTAAAATTTTCAAACCTAAGACTGTGTGCATATTAACCCTTAATACTGGATTCCAAATGTTTAGTTTAATTTGCTATTTTATTTTTAAAAAAATAAATAAATATAATACTTTGAGCTATATACATTGTGGTATGTAGGGATATAAATTTAGGTTTCATATTCTTACATGTTAGGTTGTGATAAACATTGGGTTAGTTGATGTTGAATTTCTCCAAATCCTAAAACTGAATACATGTTAACATTTTCATATTGATTTCCAATGCTTAGTTCAGTTTCAGATTTAATATGTAATATTGAACTGTATGCATAGCTAAATGTATGGATAGTATGTTAGGATTTCTTCTCTATCATGTTAGGATGTATTGGAAGCATTGAGTTAGTTGTGATGTTTTCAAACCCCTAAAATTTGAAACTGTATTATGTTAATATTGCACTGGTTTAAATGTTAGCTTATTTTCAAATTTTGTATGTAAATGCTGAACTGAAATTGGGTTTAACCTTTCAATACTAAAGCTATAATCCTGTACAAGGATACACACACTCTAACTTAGTATACGCTGCCATGTAAACATAACCTTTCCTCTCTATGTTGTGTTCATATACCTATATAGATATATATAGAGAGTTTAGGCATACATGTTATAATGTATATAGATACATAACTAAGTCTCTACCTCTTTATATATGTATATGGTTAACCATGCATGTTATGAGTAAATAGGTTGTGTATTGTAGATTGTTTAACCAATATGCCATGAGTAGTGTAACTGGGTAGCTATTATTTCGAAATCCAAATCCTCCTATACTTTCATGTATATTTCACATACACACATGCCTACTATCTAACCATATGAACATGTCCACATACACCCATACACACACGAACCACATGACCTTTACATAATGCTAGCTTTTTCCTCTCTAACACACTCTCTATATATATACATATTGTGATTGGATTTCCATGCAAGTGACTTTCATTCTTTAACTTTTGATTTTGATATTTATGAAACCTTTATAGATAATTGGTAGTTACCTTTCTTTATTTTTATGATAAGTACCAGTTTTCACATAGGATGGTAGGCTGTCTTACAGTTTTGATGATTTGTTATTCTGTGTCTTTTCCGGTTTAACACCCTAGACTGCTTGTGTGTTTTGATACCCTATGACCGTTTTGGTTTAGCATGACTAGTATACCTAGATGAGACTTTCACTACCACCGTATGCCATGACCCTGTATGTCGTCCTTTTTTTATCATATGTTTTATTTAAGTTCTAGGACTTGATTGTGGGGGGTTTGACCTAGAAGGAGTATGAACAATTTTAATTTCGAGGACGAAATTTTTATAAGGTGTGTAGGATATGAGCACCCTGAATTTCGAGTTGATCTTTTTTTTTTATTCTATTTTTTATGATTGTTTAGTTTTAATAAATAATTTATTCTGTTTATTTATCTGTAAATGTGCTTTCCCGTGCCATTGATATTTGGAGTGTCAGGGATGTTCAACCCTAAAAATCTTCTTCATGAGTTTTGTAGTGGACATGATTGCCTTCATGACGGTATATAGCGTCCCATCCAAACTTGTTCCATTGTACTCTTTTTGCTTCGCACAACTTCGGGTCGATTTAGACCATTTGATTATTAATTATTTTCCCACTCTTTTCCTTGATCATTTTTAGCACGTTAACGTGACTTTTAATTTGAGAGCACAAGACCAGTTATTTTCTTGAAACCAACTCATCATGCATGATCTACTCGAGACACTCTTCACCCTTGACCTTCGTGTCGCACTCAGACATGCCATTTTGTGCTCCATTTGCTTCACACAACTTTCCTGACACGTGACCCGATTTTATTTCATCCCACGGTGTCACATTCATTTTCCAACTTGATTTGTGGGTACCCTGTCGACCAAAACTTGTCAGCCCCAAATATGGACATGGCCCACATTGAGCCTACTATCCGCATGCCACTTGTGTCCCATTTATTGGAATTCCCATGTGCTATTTATTTACCCATGATCATCAACACCTATTTTTAATTCGATTATTTTGCCATGTCCGATTTTGATCCAACCCGGCTCCACTGAACCCAACCCCAGTTTCATTTTTTCCCTCTCTCATGACGCCCTTATTTTTTCTTACCCAAAAATAATATTGAATACCTGTCTACCTATTTTTATATTAATGGAAAATTTTCCATTGATTTTGATTCCCTTGGAATAACCTATTTTCTCCATTTAATCCTAGCCATAGGTTCCTCCCATTTAATCCTACCCATTAATTTCTACATGTAAACTTTTCTCCACACCCCCTCCATATTGGCCGGCCCTAACAATGAGGAATCATTTTTTTCCTCTCTCTCTCCTCCATTGATTGCTCAACCATTAATTTTCCCACACAAATAATTCTTCTCTTTCTCTCCCACTCTTTTTTTTTTCCCACACCAACAACACCACCAACAGCAACACACACACCCGACCACGTCACTCCCCAGCCGAGCCCCTGGCCGGAGCTCCATGTGGCCGAGCTCGGCCGGCCGTCGCACCACTCTCCTCTCCTCCTTCTTCTTCACATCAACTTCCCTCTCCCCTCCACCTTTAAACCATCATAACCACCACCCGCACCACCTTAGCCACCTCCACCACAGCCCGTACGCCACCCCGACCGCTGTGCTGTACCGCTCGCCGCCGCCGCGCCCTCGCGCGGCCAGCAGCAGCAGCTAGCGCGGCCAGCAACAGCAGCTGCACCGCCACGGACGGCCGTGCGTACTTGCCGTGCGCGTTCGGACGCCCCGCCGCCGGCGTGGCCGTCGGGTTCGGCGTGGCCGACCCCCACATGGCCGGGCGCACCCCCGGGGTAGGTCCCATGGCGGCCACCATCCTCCGGGACGTGCCGTCGAAGCGATTCGTGCGTTTCGAACGAAGTTCCGTCTTGACGCGCGCGGGATTGATCCAGAATTCGCGTTCCGTCGCAGTAAATTTGTGCGTGTTTTCCCGGGAATTCGATCGTTGGATCGGCGATTTCTTTGCTCCGTCACAATTTCGGTATATACACCTTCACTCCTATCAATTTTCATCTGTTGATTTTATCGTTTGATACATCAAAACCGGCCACCAAGTTGACCGTTTAAATTGTATTAATTTTGGACAGTTTCGCGGGGCCAACTTCGTCAGCTTGTATCTCCTCCACCGCAGCTCCATTTGGCGTGCTACCGGTTCCTGTGCGAAGCTGGTATAACCCTCTTGCTACCCCTCCAGTTTTGTTTCATTGTGAGCTTATTTGATTGGTTGAATTCGACGCCAAAGTTGGCCGTCCGAATTCGTAATTTCCAATTTATAAAATTCCATTTTTGAGCACGGGACTCCAGATTTCATTTCTGACACCACCAGTAGACTCGTGGCTTCGTTCTAGCATATTTTCATATAAAATTTGTTAGATTTGGAGGACGTGGGCCCTGACACATTTTTCGGTACAAAGTGGGTCCCACAGTCCGGGTCAACGGGACTTTTTGACGCCGGCTCATCGGAATCCAATTCCGGATATATCGTTGAGTTTATATCGTCATTCTGGACTCGTTGACATATAATTTGCTAGGTTTTGGTGGACATTGGATCTGGCACGCATTTCGGTACAAGTCGGATACCAATATCCGGGTCAACGGATCATTTTGAGATCGGCTGATCGGAATCCAATTCCGAATATACCATTGAGTTCGTATCGTTATTCTGGAATCGTTGACATGTAGTTTGCTGAGTTTTTAGAACGATGGCTCTGACACGCATTTTTGTACAAATCGGAATTCCAAGTTCTGGTCAACAGACCAAATTGAGATCGGGTCAACAGAATCCAATTCCGGATATACCGTTGGATTCGTATCGTCATTCTGGTTTCGTGGACATATAATTTGTTATATTTTATAGACTTATTTTCTTGCATGTTTTTCGGTGCAAAACGGCTCCGACACGGATACCGTTTTGACCCGAAATTACCTTTTTGCCCTTGTGTCCAAATTGGACCGATGGGTAGGCTATCCTAGCTAATTTGACCATTCTGAATACGTTGGCGATGTTTATTTCATCGTCCGACAATGTTTGTTGATAATTTCTCTGAGTTAATCTTTTTAGAATCTATTAATAATTAATTCTTATAATGTTCGTATTTCGAGATTATTACAACGAAACTGAGATCAGTCAATTCCAGTGATCTCATATCGCTGAAATTGACAAGATGGACACGGGGATCACTATAATAAGATTATCAACTTTATCGTTGATCTTCTTATCTCGATTTGCGTGTTGTAAGTTTTGACGTACAAATAACGAAGTACACTTTATATCTTTAATAATTAGACTAGGATTGACCCAGTTTGACCAGAGTTGACCAGTTGACCAAAAGTCAACTGTAAGTCAACACTTGACCTAGTTTGACTAGATTGTTGACCAGAGTTGACCTAGAGTTGATTTGACTTAGAAGAACCTAGGATAATATAGATTGCTTGTAGAGATTCATTTATTTCAACTTGAACACCTTGTAACCTGTGTTGCTTTAAATAGGACTCTGTGGCTTCAGTTGGACCCCCTATACTTATCAGCTATTTAGGTTATCAGGCGAGTACATTCTCTGATCATTTCATATCATGCTTAGAATTATACTCCTGCTTAGATTACTTTACTTGATGCTGTCACGACATTATCACGGATTAGTACTATATGGATCTCTTCATGCGATGTTACTCCCCTCGGGAGCATCGGGTACATTATTTCATGTGCTTTTCACTTTCATCATGTACTCCTGTGCTTTCACCATACATGTACACTCCTGTGAATCAAGTACTCTCATGTTCACGGATCCCCATGTATACTATCATGTGCACCCTTTTATGGGACCCCATATGATATCATTTACGATAACATAACCTGCTTAGATCCTTGTGTATTGATTAGGAAAAACGGAAGAGTGCTAGTAGTCATGTGAACAATTCTATAGTAGTGTAGATCATGTGAAACTCTTTAGTGTAGATCATATGCTAATCTGTTCCGTTCACATGTGCTATCATGTACTCTACATCACTAGCCACTGTTAGTTCTCTATTTATAGTAGATATTTCTATTACAGTTCTCTTTCTGTTTACATACTGTATTTCGTCAGATCATGTATCTTACTTTACTGCATGATTATATTTTCTAACCTGCTATGATCTATTGAGATGTATTGTGCTCGCTCCTATCCTGACTGGACCTGTTGATAAATTTTACAGATAGCTTGGAGGTTGCCTGCTAGCCTAGAGGAGACACAGTAGAGGTCGTATAGATAGCTAGGGTTTTTTTTACTTTATTTCAGTTGTCTTGAGTTGTATTTATTTTATGGATTACTGTATTTGAGCTTTGAGATGTATTTCTGGATTGTGTATCTTAGACACTTAGACTTCTATCGACTGTATCTCGTTTGGATTGCATGTTTTATCTATCTTCCATTATGCTCTACCTTAGATGTGATTGAGTTTACACTCTGCTATGTCACCCCCATTCGGGGAGTATAAACTGCTTAGCCTTATACTGTTAGATGCATGAGACCTAGGACAGCGTTCTACCGCCGACACTACGGCATAGGCTAGGCGTTGTTACGTTCTCGTACCCTCACAGTGGGTGCGGGTCGTGACAACGCCAATGCGGCAGCTCCTCTTGAACGCTAAGGACTCCATGCCTCGGCACGTCCAAGCCGAGCCCTGCCTCGAGCCGAACATATCCTGAACTTGTCCACTACCGTGTCCCTGTAACAGATACCGTTAGACATAATCTTAACATAAACATAGTGATCGTGCTCATCTATGTCCCATTTCGCCTAGCCTGCAAGGTTAGAACTTTACATAAGAAATTATATCATTTTACTCAACCAACCAACCGTAAACTTAAACATATGCATAAGGGTGGCTGGCCCTGCACCTGCACCCACCGCTAATCTCAGCCCACCGGCCCTATTTATATGAAGGTCACGGTGTTTCGCACCGTAATGCATCTTTGGCATCCTTATATGTAAGACTATGATCGCTTCGATACGGGTTGCTAGCCCAATATTCGAAGGATCCCAAACTTACTGATATCATAGCTTATCACAACATTGGACGGTCGCAACCCGTCCTAATGATATGCACCATAAATACCATACATAATTCCTTCCTTTGAACTACTCGGTTGAATTAAGATGATGTGCACCATAAATACCATACATAAATACCAACACTGGACGGTCACAACAATATCATAGCTTATTGAGAATATTATATTGTCATTGCTTGTCCTCCATTCGGAGTTACCGTTCTCGACAGGTTTTGATATTATAACTGTTGTTAGATAGTAGAACTAGACAGCTTTCTACGTCGTTTCTGTGGTGTAGGCTGGGACGCTGTCACGCACTCATGTCCTTACTCCGGGTGCGGGTCGTGATAGGGTGCGCGAGAAAGGAACAATGTCGCTACCGATTCGGTTGAGACCGATAGGTCGAAATCGGCCGGGTCGATCGAACGGGAACGGTTGAATTAAGATCCATTCCACGTTATAGAATGGCTTCTCTGGAACCAAGTCCCATATTCAGCGTGTTGCAGGTGATCGCGTAGGCGACGTCAGCGCAGCCAACCAGTCGCTCGCTTGAAGCAAGTCTAAAGCGAGTGGCTGACCTCCTTCGCCTCGTCCCTCTTCGATGTCACTGGCATCACGAGCCATCCTGGAAGTATAGCTTTCTTAATCGGGGTCCTTTCAACGCAAGTAGCTAGCTCCGATGCAAGTCCCCGCTTAACCTGTGCTGAAACCTTACGCACGACTATACCCTATTTCCTTTTAGGCCGAAACAGTCCCGTGGCCGAAACGGTCCCGACCGAATCGATAGCGACAGTGTTCCTTTCTTGCGCACCCCGTTGACGGAGTATGGGACACGATGTAGGGATGGGCCACTATAGCTATAGACTAAGAAGTCGTCTATGAACACTAAAATATCGTCTATGAACACTATCTCTTCAATCCTAGTGTCGTCCCTGGAATCAAGTCGATGGTGAAAACTCTGTCTCACCGAAAAATAAAAACTCTGCCTCACCGGAAATACCAAAAATAATCCTGCCAATATGGCAGTCTATTCTTGTGTATAGCTCCTTCAACCAATCCATTCCTAGGCCAAGGGACCGATTCGGCCTGCCGCAAAAGGGTCGTCGTCTAACCCAGCTATAGTCCGTGACGGCTTGACATTGCCAGTGGACTTCACACCCTTTTACTGCTTAACAAATACACGTAACACGGGACGGTGCTTGCTATACTTCGATAGCCCAACAAAACTCTTTTCTAATGTGTTCGTGCAACGACTTGACAAGCAAGGGCTACGTCAAGCCTTGCATCGAGGGAACGTGCTGTGCACGCGTTCGACTTGAACAATCAAGTTCTTTGGGTGCATAGACTTAAGCAAGAAGCAGTGAAATATGACTTAAACTACGGGACAAGCGAATGTTAATATTAATTGTAGTTCCAATTACATTTTAAATAAAAAAGAATGCAATTTTAACTTTAACTAGTTTGAAGTAAATGTTAAATCAAAAACTATTTTAAATTATAGTATTAATATTAGTTTCAATAATATTGTAAATTTTAAATTAACAGGAATGCCACGGTATTAGAAACCTAGCTAGCTGATGTCACGTTGCTCGGGGCTCGGTTAGTGTTAGTCTAAACTCGTACGTGCGAACTAGTTATTAGTAATGAAAACCAAAAATTAAATTTTAAGTTTAAAATCTAGTTTAGCTCGATCCTTCCTCTTTATCCCATCTCCTACACTCTCTCTCTCTCTCTCTCTCTCTCTCTCTCTCTCTCTCTCTCTCTCTCGGGTTCTCTCTCACAGGTTGTGTTCCTTACACAATAGATCCCGTAGCATTAAATGCTCTGCATGCATTATCCTACACAATTTAATAATAAACACTGATACCATATCATTAGAAGAGTAAAAGTTGTCTTGGAAGTTGTAAAAAATTACTTTGTATTGTCTTCTCAATACTTATTTGCATTGGAGATGACTTTTTAAACTTATTGTCATTTGTGAATATAGCTGCCAATGCAAGATATTGTCTTCTGTCTCATGCCACATAGGATACACAACACATAACAAGACAATAGGGTTTCGTAGCATTAAATGCTGCTGTATGTGTTATCCTACAGAAGAGGGCCACGTGGAGAATGCTGTTGCATGCTTTCTCATGCGTTATTAGCTACACAATTTAATAATACATGTACCCAGAAGACGAGAAAGTTGTGTTGTTGGAAGTTGTTTTCTTAAAATTATGCTTGCTCCTAGAATCACTCAAGATTTTTCATGAGCCATCAAAAGAGGGCCACGTGGCGGAGTTACAAGGAAGATGAAAAGGTTGTGTTGTTGCCTTGCTGGAAGTTGTTTCTTCCTGAATAATGCTTTTTTACCTCCAAATTGCACTTTCAAACTGTCCATCCTTACGTGGCAGCTGACGTAATATGTTGATCTGGCAGCTGACGTGGCAATTTTTTTTAAAATAAAACTAAAAATAAAATTAACATTAAAGTTAATGTTAA
The DNA here is from genome assembly GCA_029216955.1 of Iris pallida. Classification (NCBI taxonomy): domain Eukaryota; kingdom Viridiplantae; phylum Streptophyta; class Magnoliopsida; order Asparagales; family Iridaceae; genus Iris; species Iris pallida. The sequence continues at coordinate 5,743,121 of JANAVB010000800.1, read as the reverse complement.
CATTAACATTAACATTAATATTAATATTATCATTAACATTAACAATAATATTAATATTAATATTAACATTAAATTAACATTGATATTAACGTTAAATTATTACGGAGAAAATTGGGTAGTTAAGTTTTTGGATTAAAATTTGCCATGTCATCAGTCATGTCAGATGACACACACTATTATTTAACATGCCACATCAGATGGGAGCGCTATATATTAGAGGGACAATTTGGAGGTACGAATATAACATTACTCTTTCTTCTTGTATTGTTTCTTGTCCTTCGTTTCTTCTGCTGGTTTCTAACACACTCTATTTTCTTCAATGTCGACGTCACATGGAGAAAGTGATCGTCGTGTGAAAGATTTAGTCGATGAAGAAAGCTTTCTTTCAAGAGGACTGTCAGATGATTTGGATGATGAGCAAAGTTTGGAAGATGTTAACTTAGGAGACACTAAAGAACAAGATGAAGAAAACAATAGAAGAATGCATCATAACGACGACGACGACATCAACGCAAACAACGAAATATTATTTCGCATCACCCTTTCTAATGGATTTAAGAAATGCATTATATTTTTACATTTATTTCTTATGTTTATTTTGTTTTATTCTGTTCTTAGGGACGACGGTAAATCTCTATTGGATTTCGATGCAGCGACGATGAAAAAATATTACAGTCTACCAACATTAACAAAGATCCAAAACATCTCTCAGAAGAAGATATTGTTGGCCTACAGTTCAACTCTATTGAAGAAGCAGAAACATTCTACCGGATATATTCAAAAGCATATGGTTTCAGTATTAGAAAGAATGAGGTAAAGAAAAACAAATCTGGGATGGTGATGGTCCGTAGTTGGTATTGTTCGAATGCGGGATTCAGACACAAGAATACAAGGAAGCTCCTAACAGGGTTCGTGAGCCAAGAAGTGAAAGCAGAAGTGGTTGTAAAGCAATTTTTCGTATTGGGTACACCGATAAAATAAAGATATGGTTCGTCAAAAAATTTCATGTACATCACAACCATATCCTGGCGAATGATTATGAAACAGTTTTTTTGAGATCCCATCGTACGATATCACCCGCAGAGTTGGCAAAAATTAACTTGTGAAGCAATCAGGGATGGGGACTGGACAGATATGGAATTTAATTGTCCAGAAGAAAGGTGGCTGGGATAAGGTTGGATGGACGAGGAAGGATTTATACAACGCTCTAGCTCAAGATAGTAGAGCACTAGACGATGTTGATGCTATGACAACACTTACATTTCTTCAATCTAAGGAGGGCAGTGACCCAGATTTCTTCTACGCGTACAAGGTAGACGAAGATTCCAGATTGACCCATCTCTTTTGGGCTGACGGTGCATGTTGATTCGATTACGAATTATTTGGAGATTCACTAGCATTCGATTCTACATATAAAACAAATAGAAGTCAAATGCCGTTAGTGGTTCTAGTGGGTACAAACAATCATGCGATGACTTGTGTGTTTGGGTTTGCAATGATCCATAATGAGACTGCAGAGACATGTTCTTGGGTTCTAGAAAAATTCCTAGAGTGTATAAATGGCAAATTACCAGTGACAGTTCTCACGGATGGTTGCAGATCCATGAATAAAGCAATTGAGGATTTAATGCCCAGCGTAGTTCATCGAACGTGCTCATGGCATATCCTAAACAATGCTGCCAAACATGTACACCGAGAGGGTTTTCACAATAAACTGAGTCTTCTGATTAAAAGGTACATCGTACACTTGCTACTTTACTTTGAAGTATGTTGTTGTTACAATATCACAACTTTAGTTACTGTCCATGTTTTCTAAACAGGTACTATTCAGTCGAAGAATTTGAAAACCGTTGGCAGCAGATGCTAACAGATTATAATGTAGAGAACAATGAGTGGACCACTGCATTGTACAGAACGAAGGAGCGATGGGCGGACACATTCCTACGTGGAAATTATTTTGGCGGTTCTACTGCAACAAATAGATGTGAATCTATGAACGCATTTCTGAAAAAGTTTTTGAATGAGAAGCTGCCACTATGGAAGGCCCTTCAAAATTGTGACTACGGTTTGGCGGCCTTAGGTTACGGCCAGATGAGTAAGCATGTCACTGATAAACTCTCAACACCAGTTGTGAATCAAACTAGCATGGCCGTAATAGAAGGTAAATTTGCCACAATTTACACTAAAACGGTGTTTATAGAGGTAAGAAAATCACACGTTCTGATGCATATACTGTTCTCCATCATCACATCATAAGAGAGGCAGAAGTTTGCACTGTCCAGAAGTATATGTCGCCAAACAGTGTCAACCGGAAGGTTATATTTGATCCGGCCGACAATATCATAAATTGTGAATGCTTATGGATGGAGACCAAGGGGATTCCTTGTAGGCATATTTTTTCAGCAATGAAAAGATTGCAAATTGGAGATATTCCAAAGAACTTGATAAAATCTCGTTGGCTCAAGGATTGCAAAGAGAGTTATCTCTCCGGACCTGGCTTAGAAAGAATATTCATCCACCCAGACAATATTGAGAGCAGAAGGTATGGTGGTATTAATGAACAAGTTTCTGTTTACATACTATTATAAAGAATCAAGCAAAATTCAAGAGAGGGGAACGGAGTTGATGTCGTCTGTTCTGATGGAGTTGAAAGAAATGGTGACCGATATTGGTGAAGAAGAACAAATGGTAGCTGATGCAGTTCATGGAGTGCATGAAGCTTTAAAAGAGCCAAATCTGGTAGCAACAAAAGGAAGACCTTCTCAAGGGAAATCAAGCCAGCCTACAGAAAGTCAGCCTATCCCGAAGCCTAGAATTTGTAGAGTTTGTAAAAAATCGTGTCACGATTTTTGTAATTGTAAAGTACGAAAGCGAAATAGCGACAAAGAGCAAATGGAATAACATGAAACGTCGTTGACTTAAGACAATGTCTTTCTTATGTGGCAAGATGTCATTCACACGAGACAATTTGATAAAAAATATGTTCTCCAATGCAAAAGTTTGAGAAGACAATTAGATAAAAATGGAGAATATCAAATTCCAAGTTCAAAACGGAGAATATCAAAAATGGAGAAAATATGTTCTCCGTGCAGTTCAAAACGGAGAATATCATTCTCCGTTTCAAATGACACGGTGAATATCATTCTCCGTTTCAAATTAAAACGGAGAATGAACATTCTAATGTGTTTTTAATACTGGGAATCTTATTCTCCGTTTCAAATTAAACGGAGAATGCCATTCTCCGTTCCAAATTAAACGGCGAATAGAATCCTCGATCGTTTTAATACTGGGAACGACATTCTCCGTGTAGTTCAAAACGGAGAATATAATTCTCCGTTACAAATGAAACGGAGAATATCATTTCCGTTTCAATTTAAAACGGAGAATGAACATTCTAATGTGTTTTTAACACTGGAAATGCTATTCTCCGTGTAATTCAAAACGGAGAATGCTATTCGCCGTTTAATAAAACACGGAGAATGCTATTATGGTGTCGTGGTTACAATGCTAGACTTGTATTTAAGAGATCATTGGTTCAAATCTTGACTATAACAAAATTTTGTTTTATTTATACTTTTTTTGTAAGTTATTTTGTCATACATAGGGGGTATCAAAACTTTGATACCCCCTACTGTATCAAAGTTTCTCTTATTTAAAAAAAGAGAAAAAACTTTGATACAGTAGGGGGTATCAAAGTTTTGATATCCCCTATGTATGACATGTGGGCCCTTCCTGCTTTATAAAATGTGTACACATATATATATATATACACATAAATTTGAGAGGGCCCACATGTCATACATAGGGGGTATCAAAACTTTGATACCCCCTACTGTATCAAAGTTTCTCTCATTTAAAAAAAGAAAAAAAACTTTGATACAGTAGGGGGTATCAAAGTTTTGATACCCCCTACGTATGACATGTGGGCCCTTCCTGCTTTATAAAATGTGTACACATATATACATACACATAAATTTTGAGAGGGCCCATATGTCATACATAGGGGGTATCAAAACTTTGATACCCCCTACTGTATCAAAGTTTCTCTCATTTAAAAAAAGAAAAAAAACTTTGATACAGTAGGGGGTATCAAAGTTTTGATACCCCCTACGTATGACATGTGGGCCCTTCCTGCTTTATAAAATGTGTACACATATATACATACACATAAATTTTGAGAGGGCCCACATGTCATACATAGGGGGTATCAACTTTGATACCCCCTACTGTATCAAAGTTTCTCTCATTTAAAAGTTAAGTAAAATTGAGGAAAAAATTTTGATACAGTAGGGGATATCAAAGTTTTGATACCCCCTATGTATGACATGTGGGCCCCTCCTGCTTTATAAAACGTGTAAACATATTTATATATACATAAATTTTGAGATGGCCCACATGTTATACATAGGAGATATCAAAACTTTGATACCCCTACTGTATCAAAGTTTATTTCATTGAAACCCTCATCAAAGTTGGCAGAATTCAAAGGTGCAGATTCATTGGTATTAATGGCATATAAATGGCAGTAGTTGGGAGAGTTTGTTCTAGTCTTACTTAGCTTTACTTGAGAAGGGGCAGATGCATTGGTATTGATGGAAATTAATTGATTGAATTCGAAGTGGCTGCCACTTGGCGCATGAGTCCGAGTTGTTCCTATAAATGGTAGTAGTGTAGGGAGAGTTTGTTCTCGTCTCACTTAGCTTTTCTTGTGGAGATGGACTCTACCGATCCCCCGTCTTGGCAAGACGCTTTTCTCTTGGTTGTCGATCTCCTCGTTCGAAGAAACTTTGGTGGTGAAGTCCTTCAGAAGACTGATATGTGCCTGGGTTTGGATTTATTGCCAACCCACGCTCTGTCGAAGCGCCCGTACGTAGATTCGCTCGGACTATGCACGGTGTTCCTTTGCCGCAAGGAGTTCCTTTGTTCGATGTGTTCTATTGGTCCGACGATGCACGATGGTGAAGTCCTTCAGAAGACTGAGATGTGCCTGGGTTTGGATTTATTATCGTTCCACGCTCTGTCGAAGCGCCCGTACGTTGATTCGCTCGGACTATGCACGGTGTTCCTTTGCCGCAAGGAGTTTCTTTGTTCGACGTGTTCCATTGCTTGGAAGAATACAATATGAAGTGAATTCCTTTGCAGGTCCTTTGCCTCAAGAAAAGAGTCTTGCCAAGGTGGGGGATCGGTAGAGTGCATCTCCATGATGAAGAAGAATGCCTTTGCACGGTGCTCTGCCTCAAAGAATTCCTTTGTCTTAGTGAGTTCCTTTGCTCGGACGATGCACGATGAAGTGATTTGCCTTAAGGTATCATCCAACGATTTCTATGCTCTGATGATGCACGATGAAGTAATTTGGCTCAAGAAATTCCTTTGCCTTAAGGAGTTCCATTGCTCTGACGATGCACGATGAACTGAATTCACTTCATTGTGCATCGTCAGAGCAATGGAACTTCTTGAGACAAAGGAATTCCTTGAGGCAAATCACTTCATCGTATTTCGTCAGAGCATAGGAACCTTTGGATGACTCCTTGAGGCAAATCACTTCATCGTGCATCGTCAGAGCAAGAGCAAGATGAATTCCTTGAGGCACAAGAACAGAAGCAAAGGAATTCCTTGAGAGCAAAGGACCTTGCAAAGGAATTTCTTGAGGCAGAGCACCTTGTAAAGGCATCCTTCTTCATCCTGGAGATGCACTCTACCGATCCACCACCTTGGCAAGACTCTTTCCTGTTGGTTACTGGAAGAACCGCAGGGTTTGGGTTGATTGCCAATCCACACTCTGTCGAAGCGCTCGTACTTTGATTCGCTCTGACTATGCACGGTGTTTCTTTGTTCATAGAGTTCTATTGCTCTGACTATGCACGGAGTTCCTTTGTTCAGGGAGTTCCATTGCTCTGACGATGCACGATGAAGTGATTTGCCTCAAGGAATTCCTTTGCCTCAAGGAGTTCCATTGCTCTGCGATGCCCGCACACAGCTCACATTCAACTTTTTTCTTGATAGTAGAATTTTATGTAGTAGTTCAGACTTTTATATGTAAATAAAAGTCAAATTTTTGTGGTTTTTACAATGAAAATGTAACTCAAAAATAATTTTATTATAAAAGACAGAGCAGAGCAGACATTATAAAAGACAGAAGTTCTCTTGAAAGCAAATTCTTAGCCCATACCAACCTCATCATTGTAGTCTTCTTAGCCTATACCAAACTCGTCATATGCTCATCAAGCTCATCTTCATTCTCCTTTTCAAACTACACGGAGAATAACATTTTCCGTTTCAAAAGACACGGAGAACGTCATTCTCCGTTTAAAAAAAACGGAGAATGAACATTTTAATGTGTTTTACTACTGGGAATGTTATTCTCCGTTTAAAGACAGACGGAGAATGTTATTATCCGTTCCGAAATAAACGGTGAATAGAATCCTCAAACGATTTAATTTAAATGGGAAAGTTATTCTCCGTTTCAAGATAAACGGAGAATAGAATCCTCAAACTTTTCGTGGTTTTGACAATGTAAATATAATTCAAAAATAATTTTATTATAAAAGCAGAGCTTATAAAAGACAGAAGTTCCTTTCCCTCATCTTCAAAGAACCAATAACTGGCTCAGGTAAACGACCAACATCTTGATTGACCTCCTCCATAAGATTTAGCATTGGCTTGAAGGTAGAACGGAAAAGTCTTGAATCCTTATTCCTGACAGATTTTTTTCTACAAAATAAAAAAAACAAAAAATTAGGTCGGACAATGGCCATTCTTATGGGTTTTAACACTGGGAACGGCATTCTCCGTGTAAACTAATACGGAGAATGTCATTCTCCGTTTCAAATGACACGGAGAGTGTCATTCTCCGTTTAAAATAAAACGGAGAATGAACATTCTAATGTGTTTTAACACTGGGAATGTTATTCTTCTTTTCAAGTTAGACGGAGGAATTCTCCGTTCCAAATTAAATGGCGAATAGAATTTAACATTCAAATGCGTTTTATGACGGAGAATGTCATTTTTCTTGTAATAAAATTAAAGTTATACCTTATGTTTGCACTTCTTCTTGCACTTCTTTTTGTTTAGCAACTTTTTTCTTTTTCTTTTGCTGAACTTTCTTAGAATAGGGTTTCGATTGTTCTCCGTCTATCGCTTTTGAATTTTCTGTAACTGGTGCATCTTCTCTAATTGGTGATGCTGTCGGTGATGATTCTGCCGTTGATACCGACATGGTGTGAAGATTGCGAATGGGAGGAAGGTTTGAAGATTTTGGAGGAGAATGACCTTGGTTTGAGTACAGAGTGGAGTATGGAAGAAGAGAAAGAATCGAAACGGTTTTTTTTTTTGTAATAAAAGGGTTCGGGGGTGTTTTGAATTAATTAGAAGGGCAAAAATGTCATTCGATGGAAGGGCAAAAGACTCCTTTCTGCTTAATTATATTAATTTGAAGGGCAAAAATAATTCTGCTTAATCAAAAAGAATCGAAGCCGTTTGGAAAAAATGTCATTACAAATCAACAAAACAAATGAACATAATACATTAGGGGTTTCCATACATTAGATAAAAAAGAAGAAGAAAAAATTCATCGTCTTCCATATTCAATCATTTCAGATTGGACTTCTTTAGCTCTTCATTGTGCTCTGAAGTTGTAATCCATTCAGCAGCTTTGCGTCTTTCCATTCCCGCAACAAACTGCATATAACAAACATAACATCAAAAATATTGCTCTAAAAAGTGTAAGTTTTTTACGACATATTTTCAGACTTACATTGCGAGAACGGTAGTCTAGACTACATCGGTCTTTCATGAATACAATTACAAAAATCCCACAATCAACAGAATTGCCTTGGCGGAGAACATAAGAAGGAAGTTTTATTGCAAAAGTAGAAAAACTGAACTTAGCATCTCTCAACTTCAAAATCTCTTCTTCGAGAAAGAGATCCAAATTTGAAAGCTACAATTACCAGAATACAATATGTATTAGTATACCGCATATCTTGTACCCAATTCATAAAAATTGATGAATATGAGCTTACTATTTCTTTTATGACTGTTTTGTTTTGAATCGGATCATCTTTAGATGCAAGTGAGTCCAAAATTTCAACAGTCATTTTTTTAACCAGAACTCTTGCAAGAGTATAGTGTCCGTCCAAATGAATGGGTATGTATATCTGAATCAGGATTAATTAGGTAAAACAAATTAGTAAATTTTTAGAAAATTAGGATTAATATTTAAACAGAAATATATTAATACCTCGTTACAAGTGCTTAAAGATCCCATGTAATCTTGAAAATATTTGTACTTCTTCCATATTTGATGAAGCTTTTTGTCGGATGGAGGTAACGTTTCTTTCTACATACACATCAACTAATACATTACGAAGGACAAACAAACGAGAAAATTGTTAATGCATATGCATTGAAGAATAAAATGCTCACTCACCGATATCTTCATTGGTAAAAACCATACGTTAGCTTTATTGGAGGTTCTTTTCCGTTCCTCCGCGGTGAGAAGAGCAGAGACAATGCCTACAATATGAATAAATCATTAAAAATGTAAGCGATGGAATCGAAGTAAACATAGATGGCATCTAAGAAGAAATATACTCTCTATACATACCCCATTGCTAATTTTCTTTAAAGTAGCTAAGGTCTTCATCTCAAACCGAGACACATAGTTTTTGTTGCAAGAAGATATTATTTCTCGAAGAAAAGAAACGAACAAATTAGGAGAAAAAAACTGTTGGAATTAAATCAAAAATCATATTACTTACTCGTCAGGTCTATCATCGGCAAAAATATAGTCGTAATAACTCGAAGAACCATTAGTACAATTGCTAGGCTTCGAGGTTTAACCCCTTGTTAAACTTTTCGATGGTGTGACCAGATGTAAATTTCTACGCATTCTTTTATAAGAACTGCTAAAGTCAGTTTCTGCTGTAGGGGACAATGCGAGCATTCGGTCCAATGCTTTACTACGAGATTGTAGCTCCACGTCCTCCTCATCGGAAGAAGATTCAACGGAAACCACCTTCACATTATTAAATGCTCCAGATGAAGATGCCTTCTTCAAAGCTGAAGATTCTTCAATCTTCTCAAAACGCCGAGATAAATTCATTTGTTCAATTTCTAATGAACAAAACTTAGAATTGATCTTTACAACATCAGCTGAAACCGTCGACAGATGTTCTTCAATCTTGCGCAACATACGCGGAATGAAGGTTTCATTTGGAGCTGGTAACCAATCTTCTACGTCTTCTATATTTCCCACCACACGAGTAGACATCTTGAGAACAAGAAAACTATTGTATTTCAGAAAACTATTCTATGCATTTCAGAATGAATAATAGTATTGTAAAACAAGAAAACTATTGTATATATAGCAAGAGAGAAGTACAAAAAGTGAGAAAGATGGAAAGACAAATAAATTTCGAGACTAGCAAACAATCTACTAGCTGTTTGATTGAGGAGGGCTCGAGGAAGAATCTACTAGCCGTTTGATTGAGGAGGGCTCGAGGAAGATTCTACTAGCAGTTTGAAAAATACAAAAGGTTATCATGATCAACTTCAATTAAGGAACTCTATAAGAGGTTTAATTCCGCATGATTGACGAACTCGACGAACTCCGCAGCGAACCGGAACTTCTTCTTCTTTCCTTCTTCATCTCCGTTTCTCCTTCCACCACCACCACCATGGCCTGTAGCTTTATAACAAAAATATTAAATTGTTAGATGAAACAAAAAAATAAATTATGGAAAGATTACTAAATCAAAATCAAACAGAACACAAATTCATAGAAAACATGAGATTAAAGATGAAAGTGTCACAGAAGCAACACCATAATTTTACAACAACTAAGCAGACTCTGCTAAGCAATAACTAAAATTAGGAATTGTGTCCTCCTTGGATTTAATTTACACAAAAAAGAGATTTGAGAGAACGAGCTTTTGTCGGCTTCCTAAATGTACCATTCTCCATCCTAAATGTACCATTCTCCGTCCATTCGCCGTATTAAAAGCAAAGGGAATGGCTATTCTCCGTGGTAAAAGCAAAGAGAATGACCATTCTCCGTCCATTCGCCGTATTCACCGTCCATTCGCCGTATTAAAAGCAAAGAGAATGGCCATTCGCCGTATTCTCTGTCCATTCTCCGTCCTAAATGTACCATTCTCCGTCCTAAATGTACCATTCTCCGTCCATTCGTCGTATTAAAAGCAAAGAGAATGGCCATTCTCCGTGTTAAAAGCAAAGAGAATGGCCATTCTCCGTCCAAAAAAAATATTCTCTTCGAAAATATTATTATTAGAAAAGTAAAAAAATAATCCGTCCGACCTCAGAAGCAGGTTTCCTCAGTTCACCACCACCACCATGACATGTAGCTTTATTAACAAAATATTAAAGTGTTAAATGAAAAATAAAATTTTAGACAATGGTATGGGCAGTAAAATTAGAGAGGCGCCGCTGGTACTTCTCCTTGTTCGAGGAGGTCTCGACGACGTCCGACGCGAAGCGGACCGATTCTTTTCGGCTCAGCTGGTACTCCTCGTTGTTCTAGGAGGGCTCGACGACGTTCGACGCGATTCGAACTGATTCTTATTTTCTTCTTCATCTCCGTTTCTCTTTCTACCACCACCACCACCACTACCATGGCTTGTAACCAAAAAAAAAAATAAGGTTCAGATTAAATTGGATGGACTTTTGAGAGTGTAAATATGAGTTAATTTAGGGTGTTCATTGAAAAATTAAAGTGAAGAATGACCTGCTAAAGCAAGTTACCAACAGGTCAAAAATCTAAATCAGCATTAAATGATGTGTCCTGCATTATTTAATCTGAATTTAATCTGGACCGTTGGATGAACATCCAACGGTCCATATTTTGGATGTATCGATACATCCCAAAAGGGTGGATGTATTGTAGAATTTTCCTATATATATATATAATGTGTAGTGGTAGTATGCCAGAAACTGTTTTCATGTGATATCATTTTTTTTGGAAGAGAAAGGCCAAATGGTTGACAACCCTAAACTTGCATATGTAAAAAATTTATAGAGAAATAATAATGTATGGTATATATGATTTGTGTGAATGACTAAGAAGAATTAGATGAGAGGAACGCAATGATTGATTACGGAAAGAATTAGTTTAAAATGACAGTGATTAATTTGTTAGAAATTTATATTATTATTTTAGTGATCTTATATTAGTTAGAATTTTGAATTAGTAATTAATTTGTTAGTCCCGGGGCTTGATCAAAGATGGTAGACTCGATGTCGAGATCACAGGTTCAACAAACGTTCACCTTCTGATTATTCTCGAGATCCAAGAGGAACACTATAATATAAATCTGATTACAAAAGCAACAATAATCAGAAAGTAAATTTTACGTTCTTCCTCGCAATCGCAGTTGCTGACGGACAGAACTGAGTTCAGAAAATAAATCTCGCGTTCTTCCTTGCAATCGCAGTTGTAGACGGACATAACTGAGTTACAACTCAGATGAAGGAGAAGAAAGAAGAAAGAAGAAGAGGAAAGGTTCTTGCTAGGGTGATTAAGATCACCGTTTCTCAAAGCAAGATTCGTCCCACCACGATCTGCTTCCAGGAACCAGCAAGTTCACGAAGAACTTCTGGAACGCTCGTAAGTCAAAATTTGAGACTTGAAAGGGCTTCCTGGACTTTACAGACTCCCTTAACTCTCTTCTTGGTGCATCTTTCAAAGGAGGCCAAGGGGATCTATTTATAGAGTGGAGTTGAGACTTCACCTCTTCTCCTATCCGATGTGGGACTAAAATACCAATACTCAATAATAGAGTTTGATATTTTAGATCAACCCACAATCAGCATAGAAGTGTGCCAGTCCACGTCTACCCCCCCGAACACTCCCGTGCATGCACGAGACATTCTGGAGTCCGTGTCCGAGTCCGAGTCCGCACAACAAAAATCAACTTGCATCCTTGTTGGATTTAATCCTTTTTTTTCTAGAAAAATACTCCCACATGGCACAAACTTGTGCCCCACTACACCTTATGTGCACACCTCAATACAAGCAATGCATTATATTGAGATACTCACCATTTGGTGTAGCCGATGTGGGACTATCTTTTCTAGTCCAAAGGCAAAAACACCAACAATCTCCCACATATCTCAATATATGGGTTGAGCGTTCCCTACAGTGATTGCCCATCATGCATTAGTAGAGATGTCGCTACGACTTGAATCTTTCCGTATAGGTTAAATAACAGCATGATACAAGAATGGACTAAGCCTTGAATTCTACACCATAACTGCAATTCTTCTTACTCACATAATGACAACAACTGTGCTTCTGGCTGCACATTGAAGGCCTTGTGCCAGCCTGGTTTCAGTGTATAATTTTCAGGCGTCTACAAGTTTACCCTCAAGAGACGGCCTGATATCTCTATCCATACACTATAGGTGAGTTCTTTATAAAGAGTCTTGGCATGAAGCATTGCGCTTCTTTGCGGTGCTACGCCGCTATGACATGGCTTAAAGCCGAGGCTTTACCCCACCTGGGTACCTCATCGTAGTGTCATACTACTGTAGCATGAGGTCACAGGCCTCTTTGTAGTGCCAAACTATCCAACATGAAGCCTTGCGCTTCCGTATGGTGTTATGCCGCTATGACATGGCTCGCAAAACCGAGGCTTTACCCTACCTGGTACCTCTTCGTGGTGTCATGCCACTGTAACATGAGGACATCATCCTCTTTGTAGTGCTGTCTACCTCTCTTTATTACGATTATCATACATCATTAGGCTACCTGCCTATTTGCGGTGCTACTCCGTTGTGACTTGGCTTGCAAAGTCGAGACATTATCCCTACCTGGGAATCTCATGGTGGAGTCACCCCACTGTAGCATGGAGTTACACTCCTTGTAGTGCTGCGCTACCGTGCTTCTTGTAAAGCACTCCAGGCATTCACTCTGCCTGAGAACTCATTAAGGCATTTAAGCCAACCTTCCCACAGGATCCATTTTCTGCAGAAAACGACAGTAGACAACAGTGGTTGTAGGTCCGTAACATCTCCATGTCACAGAGGATAAGTACCCACCGTTCCTGATATTCTTCTGGTTAATAGTCCTCCCTTGAACCAAAAGCTAGATGCCTAGTAGATTTCTCTTTGAACTAATAGCATAAAACTTTATGGTAGAAATGTAATAACACAATATCAGAATGCCTTCAAGCCCATTTTATAAGCTGTGTCATCGTCCAGCTGGCGCTTGAGGCCCTTGGTGAATGGATCTGCCAGGTTCTCCTGACTCCGAACATCAATCACTGCAATGACACCTCTCTTGATGAGATCGTTCACTGTCCTGTGCTTCAATCGCACAGTTCTCTTCTTCCCGTTGAAGAGATCATTTGATGCCACCACTGCAGTCGTCTGGTTGTCGCAGTATATCAAAATTGTCGGTATCTGTGCCCCAACCACTGGAAGATCGTATATGAGCTTCCGAAGCCACTCTGCTTCATCTGCTGCGGTATCAAGTGCAAAGAACTCAGATTCTATAGATGATCGCGAGAGCATAGTATGCTTCTTCGACTTCCACGATATAGCAGCTCCACCCATTGTGAAAATGTATCCACCTGTGGACCTCTCGCTCTCCACTTCTGAGCACCAACTGGCATCACTGAAGCCTTCCACTACCGGCGGATCTCCGCTGTAGTGCAGTGCATATGTCTGAGTCTTCTTGAGATATCTCATAACCCGTTTTACAGCTTTTCAGTGCTCAATGCCTGGGTTACTCGTGAAATGACTCAGCATTTCCACAGCGAAAGCTATGTCAGGCCTTGTGGCAGTAGTAGCATACATCAAACTCCCGATTACGCTTGCATACTCTAGCTGCCTGACGCTTTCCCTTGAATTAGGTTTCAGTTTCAGATCACATTTGTATGGCATATCGATCCCTGGATGATCCTGATATCCGTAACGAGTGATCATCTTCTCAACATAATGAGACTGTGACAGCGCTAGTCCAGTGTCTGTCCGGATGATCTTGAGTCCCAAATTTTCCTCTAGGTCCTTTTGGTTCTTCGGATCTGGAAGTTGGATCAGTAACTTCTTCTCAGCCTTCGGAATCAGGCAAGTGTACTTTGCCATCTTCTATTTCAGTTCCATCTTTAATCTCTTCAATATCTGTTATGTTAGTTGTTTTACGTACTGACGTAGAACCGTCAATCGATACTTCGCGTCCGAGGCAGATTCGGGTGCAGGCGTACGTTTGTAACGTCTAGTATCGGTCATTAGAGACTGCTTCGATACCGTGGTTGTATAACCTGGATACACTTGTACCATAGGTCACTATTTGTACACTTCATTTTTCAGACTCCCTGTATTTCAGAGTTGTTCAAAAGTCCAGAACCTGTGTTGATTCATGACCCTGATTAGGTTACATTTACTTTACTATGTATGGCCGACTGTTACTGTTAGAGAATCAGATCACACTAGGGATGGCAATGGGGCGAGTCGGGGGCGGGGATCATACCCCCCATCCCCGTCCCCGAGTAGTATGTGAATCCCCATCCCCGTCCCCATTCCCATCCCCGGTCGGGTTTAAACTTTTATCCCCATCCCCGTCCCCGTTTAACAATGTATTTCCCATCCCCGTCCCCGTCCCCGTCCCCGCAACCCATCCCATTAACACTTTTGGGATTGGATTTTTTCGTCCCCGTATACCTCCCCGTTAATAATTTTTTCTGTATAGAATAAACTATTTCATTCCAAATTTTTTTTTTTACAAGACATGTTGATAAAACATTGATTTAATAAAAATTATATCTAGTACTAGATAGATCATGAACTCATACAAATGTTATGCACATATAAGTATAAGTAATCGGGATCGGAGATTTACCGGGACGGGGAGTACAATATCCATACTCGGGCCCGAATACGATCGGGGATTTTGTTTAATCCCCATTTCCGTCTCCATCTCCGTTTCTATATTCCCAAACCCGTTTCCGTCGGAAAAAAAAAAGTCGGATTTGCGTCGGATTCGGGAGAAGTTGCCATCCCTATTTCTGATGTACGAACACTGTGGATATAGGGATGTGACAACCATGATAGTAATGGAAAAAATCGTCACAGACCCCGTCCATGTGATTCAGCACCCTTCCGGACCTTGAGACCCACACACCTTCCACCATATTTCATGGTGTCACCGTCCGGGGCCTTGCTGACTATGGACCACAGTCCACAGTCCTCCGCCATCGCTATTATACTGACATAATATTAAAACTTAAAAAAGCAAAATTAATCAAACAATTATTAGTTTTATTATACTATTGGACGAATTCACTATTCACCACTAGCACACGGTGAGCCGCCGCCGACGACGAAAGCAATGCCTCTAGCTACAAACAGATGAAAGGAGCATCGGCGTTAGAGCCACTGCAGTAGAGACCCGGACGCTGCTGGAACCCTTGCCCAGCGAGCCTCTTCCGAGCGCTCTCTACGAGCCTCCGGTTGCTGATCTTCCCGTGGTTCTTCGCGAGGATGACCTGGATGGCGTCGCTCAGAGCACCGTACGTCACGCTGCCACTCTCGGTGCTGTGTCTGTCGACGGATTTTTGGTCGGTCTGGCAACCGCTGATCAGTATTCCGTTCTCCGGACCACCGGACCTCTTGTTCGCCGCTCCTGTACTGTAAGCTTCATCCTCCAACTCCGGGATCTCCTCCGGCTTCTGCTGGAAAATATTCTTCATCACGCTCCAAGCCATGCTCATGAGTCCACCAACAACGCAGCCAATGTCGCGGTCACGGTCACCATGTTGGAGTTTGTTCATGGACTTCTTGATGCTGGGGCTGACGTCCTCCCCGAAGATGTCGAAGAGCGCCGAGCGTACGTTCCCCGCGACGATGTCTTCCCTGCCGGTATTCTGCTTCAGGATCTCTATCAGATTGGAGAGGCGGAGGGAGCGCTTTTTCACACGGACACCTCCCGAGTCGCCGCCGCCGCGACGACGATCACCATTTTCCTCCGGTCCAGTTTCGTGGTGCTTGTGGTTGTAGTAGCTCTCACCGATCTGCTCCTCCGAACTGTCTATCAGACCGCCGCTGTGGCAAGAATCCGCGACTATCGTCAGGCGACACCCGTCTGGGACTTGGCACACAAAGTCTCTGAAATCGTTATCTGCAAAAATGCAGTATCCTAACTCCGTCATTTCAGTGTTCTCGGAACTTTTTTTTTCCAAAACTGAAAAGAACTACAAATTCAGTAAGTATCATCAACTAGCTTGAAGTCTTATGTTGAAAGGACACGACACGACACGGATTCAGCAACTATTTTGATGTTTTCTAATGTATTTCGAAGTATCAATGATACATTTTTAGTTGTAACATATTGTAGGAGAAGTTGTAACATGACAAGTGAACTTAACTAATATTGAAAGTGTGTACTTATTTTTTAAAACTAGACCTTAAAAAATCGTTGGATTATATGTTTCTTATCCCTTGATTTTTTTTCAAGAGACGAGCAAAAATAGGTACACTCTCAACGTTAGCTAAGTGGAACTCGCTAATCAACGAGTCTGTGTTTGTTGTCGGTGAAACAAAATGAACTCGCACAAGGATGAGAGGGAGAGAGAGGAGCTGAAGTATACCAGTAATGAGATTCATGTCACAGGGGACGATGCACTCGTCGTATCCGGTATCGTCCTCCTCCCCGTCCGCCGTCGGCAGCCTCAAGCCGTGGCCGCTGTAGTGTATGAAGAGAGAATCCCCGGGCTTAGCGCGCCGGACAAGCCTCTCTATGGACTGGCAGATGTTGGCCCCGGTCGGCTGAGTGTAGGACCCGTCGGTGTCGATGAGGACTTCTATGTCCCTCTCGTCGAAGCCGAAGAGCTCGACGAGGCACCGGCGGACCCGTTGGACGTCGTTGACGCAGCCTTCGAGCTCGCCTTCGGTGCCCGGGTAGTTGCAGCCGATCAGAACCGCCCTCTTGGCCATACTCTCGGAAGGATGGGATGATGGAAATGTTGTGCTTCGACTTGAATAGCGGGGGGAGAGCTGGTCGTTAAGGGACTAATATTTCATTGTGCCAGCAGTGTTAACATTATTATATGACTTTGGGATTGACATTACCGAGTCCCTCCCTCTGGTCCTCCCTCCGCGTGCAAAATGAAGACGAGTTGGCCTCCTTAACAAATGATGCCACGCGGTAACTCAGACCAGGACAAGTTCGCTCTACACAATTTTGTATCTTTACATCTTTTTGTTTTTCAAAAGACAATCTACCAAATGTGTAGGTGCTTACGGGTCGAGTGGCCAAGAATCTGGCCCGTGCCAACAAGATCAAACCCGAACTAGGTCGGTCCGGATCAGGTCAACGGTCCGACCTACAAGGAAAACGGATTTGGTTTGGATCTAGTCGGAAGGCCCGAAGGTCCGGCCCGATCAAGAACCCGGTCTGAATCGGATACTGCTCCCAACCCGCTCGATCAGGCCCAGTCCGATGCAGGCCCAGTCCAATTCCAGTCAGACCCAAAAATCCACTCCTAACCTAATGTTTTGGAATGTTTTAGCAAAATATCTCTTTATTATCTTTAATATAAACATTGGGAGGGATATTTTGGTTAAAAAATCTTCCAACATCAATTTTATTAATTATTGGTGAGATGTTTAACAAAATGCTCCTAAATTTTATCTGTTTTTGACCGTTAATTATGAATATTTTGGTCATTTTGCAATGAGACAATAAGGGGATTTGACCACGGTTGTTAACACTACTTTCCAATCCCAAGTCAATGAGTCAATCAAGCAATCAATTAGGTCCGAGAAGGATCCCGTGGGTCAAGTGTCGATACAATAGTTCTAATGATGCAATGCATTTAATTATCAACTAAATCACAAGTTTGGAATAATATGAAACTTGCGTTGGTTTTCCGATGCTTGTAAGGGAGACAAAGAATTACGGCCTCAGACTTAGACCCTGGAAACTACATTAATTTAATAATCCGGTTCAGAGATCATTCCAAGGGTTTTAACTAATAACGTCAATGATTAACTTAACGATCAATTTTATTATTAACCAAAATTTATTTTTTAAAGAAAAATAAAACTATAATTATTTCTAATACTTTTAACCACGTATTATAATTGGTAACTGAAAACGATTTTTCTAATAAACTATTTATTATAAATAATGTGAGAAATACTATATTTTATTTACTATTAAATAATAAACATGTTCTTCGTAAAACTAATATTCTAATTAGATTTACTTATATAAAATATCAGAAAAATACTTTTAAAATTAAATGGTGTTTTATCTACATAAACTAACCATAGTATTTTAATAGATACTTTTAAAATATAAAAAAAAATTAATAGTTATAATACTACGAGAATCGTTTATTTAGAAATACTTAATATTTTCGGAATATACTTAAGGGTAATAATTAAATATCATCTTAAGACTTTATTTCAATAAGACAATAGTAATAATAAAAATTGCAAGCTAATCATTTTAACGAGTTTATTACAAAAAGTATTTATATTAAAACTTAATGAGAAACATTTAATTATGCAAATAAATACATGATTTATTAAGCAATAATAAACTAACATTTCTGAAATATTAACTGTACTATTATGAATCCAATTTCTTCTGCCTATAATTTATTAACAAAATAATTACAGTCTTTTTGTTTAAACAGTTATTCTAAAATCATAATTACTCTAACCGTTATTTTCTAATGAAAACTTTTATTAATTAAAACTAATATTTATTCTGATAGAAATATTAAACTAATGATTACCATAGTTAAAACTTACTACTAACTTTATGTTGTTAGGAAGATTATGGGTTTTCTAGTTTCTATTTCCTAGGGCACAGAACAGTATAGTTATTATACTAAAATTTGGGTTCTAAATCCTAAGCTAGCTATCCCAATTTGTCAGATGCATATTCTATCATATTGGTCGGACATGCATGGGGTTCTCAATGGGAAACAACAGAAGGGTCTGCAGGGCTTACCAATAGTCTGATGAAGGAGAACCGAAGGGTAGCTTCAGCCTCGGTGTCGCATAAAACGATGGAAATCGGCACTCACGGAACGAGTGCACGCGAGCGGGATCAACGCGCGCACGGGGAGGCTGACGGACACGCAGGAAGCGCGTGGGCGGCGACCGCTGGCGTGCGGGCTGGCATGCGTGTTACGCCTCAACTCGCCAAATCGATCGTCATCGCCTTGACTCGAGATAAATATTCGATCCCACGAGTCGGGATGCGATGCTGTACAAGTCTTTATTGGACTTGTACAAGGCAAGAATGTGCACTTAAAATTTTTTTTGACACGACGCGTTAAAATTAAACAGTACAGAGAGTTGAAGACATAGAATAGGAAGAAATTTAGCTTTTCATTCATAAAACTTGCAAAGTATGTGCATGGTCATTTTTACATTACATATGCCGTTGCGGCTAGATCTTGAAAACACAAAAAAAAAACTTTCGACAAGCTTGCCATGAAATAATCCTTGGTGTTCCATACATTCATGCCCCTTTATACATTTGAACAAAAGCCTTCGATCTGAATTGGGCTTCAAAATACTTGAAAATAGGAGAGCTTCGAGCCGCCTCCCGTTCTTCAGCATCAGTCTAGTCTCGAGCTCCCGCAGCGCACTCGTTATCTTGGGAGTTGGGGGTTAGCACACTTGCTAGTTGATGGGACGAACCCACTCGTCTAAACCGACACTGCTTATTAAGGATTCTAGCATAAGAAGTGATCTTTCTATTTAGAACTATATGAATTGTAGTTCATATCAAAGGCACATTTTTAACGGTAACAACATAACTAATTTCAACTTATCTTACCACGGCCATGCCCCTTTCCTGCACAAAATATACATAATACTTACCACCTGCACAAGATAATAGGTGAGCATGCAATCTATTTTATATACGGTCATTGGTGATATCGATACCATGAAGGATAGCATTGCAACGCGCCCTACCAGTCTAGGTTGCGAGCCTAACTGGAGGTCTCGCAATGCCTCGCGCCTAAGCACGATTCCATAATTTTCTTCTAGGCCGATTCGATCCCAGCGCCCCGGGTACCGTCTCGAAGAAAGCTTACCTTGTGCACAAGTCATCCATGACCATGCGAATGTATGAACAGTTTAATATGTATGAAGTAAATTGAATAGCGTAGACATTATTAACCACATAATCATTTCTACTCGTACGAGAGTTCCTTTCACCGAAGCCGTACGTTCTGATTTAGCATCCCGTAGGCACCAAATTCTCCGAGGCATAGTCTACCGCAACCGAAGACTCTTCATTATGTTTTACAGAACATGAAATAAATTCTATCTCCTTCCTAGAACTTTATCTTTTCTCTACTTAGTGTGAAAACTTATAGATTCGGAGTTAACTTCTCTAAGTTACTATATTATCCCAAGTTCTTGATTTTAGTGGCAAAGTGTACATCCTGTTAGCATCATCGATTTGAACGTTGAACTTTAAGAATTTTGTTGGCAAAAAGGAGTAGAAAAGAAGGGGCCGAAGAACTACCCACCTAGAGAGATTGCGCCGAGAGTAGGAGAACGTTTCGCGACGGTCAAGCGTCAGTTACACGAACTCCTATAATTGCACGAGCATCGAATTAGAATCCTTCCTTCGAAATTTTCAAAGACGCATTCAGAAATCGATGCAAAATCACACTTATCAAACCGACGCAATAATTCATCCAAAAAGCCAAGAAAACCAAAAAAACCAACAGCAGACTGGTTGCGTCGCTCTCTTTAGAGTTCATTCACCAAGACACAGTCTACTGCATTTAGGACTTATTTCAGCAGTAGCCGATCCATTAGTTGGAACGGTACTCGTATCACTCGTCCAAATCGATTTTATTGATGCCATAGTTTTTGTATACCAAACTCGTCGCTGAGTCAGACTAGCTATTTATGTTCCCGACCATGTCTGACTTGCCACGAGATTATTACATAGTGCTTCGCCCCAACGGGAGCGGGGCACTATACCACTAAGAAAAACTTTCGTCCCGAAACTTAAGAACAAGGGTTTGACATTCGTCGGCGAAAAGTGAAGGGTACTTCTCCTTCATCTTCGCCTCTAGTTCCCACGTCGAATCCTCAACTGAATGGTTGTGCCAGAGTTCACGAACTAAGGACATCGATCGGCTCCGCAGGATCTTTTCTTTTCGGTCCAAAATTTGCACGTGCTCCTCCAAGTATGATAGATCGACGCACAGCTCTAACTGATCGAAACTAACCACATGACTTTGGTCATGCACATACTTTCGAAGTTGGGAGACATGGAAGACGTCGTGCACTTCATCCAGGACAGGAGGTAGCACAATCCGGTAGGCAACTGTCGTCACTCTTTCGAGAATCTTGAAGGGCCCTATGAATCTCAGACTTAGTTTGCCCTTTACCCTGAATCGCATGATGCCCCGTATCGGTGTCACCTTCAGAAACACATGGTCCCCAACCAAGAACTCTAACGGTCGTCGGCGAGTATCTGCATAACCCTTCTGTCGACTCTGAGCAATACGGAGCTTATCTCGAATCATGCGGACCTTCTCCATGGCTTGTTCGACTACTTCTGGCCTGAGCACCTGTCACTCCCCGAGCGACAAGTGCGTGTCCCAACTAGTCTTTAAATTTATTGCACACAGACGTAACATATCCTCCAAGATCTGATTCACTCTTTCTGTCTGGCCATCGGTTTGCGGGTGGTACGCGAAGCTAAGGTTCAGCTTAGTGCCCATCGCCGCTTGCAGACTCGTCCAAAAATGTGACAAGAATCGCCCATCTCTGTCCAAAATAATTGTGGCAGTTATCCCGTGCAGTCGGACAATCTCATTGATATAGAACTGAGCTAACCAATTGACGCTCCATGATGCTTTGATAGTGATAAAATAAGCAGATTTGGTCAATCGATCGACAATGACCCAAATTGCATCATTTTTCCGTGACATTTTCGGAAGGCCCATGATAAAATCCATAGAGATGTCGTTCCACTTCCATACTGGAATGTCGAGGTTCTGTAGTTTCCCGCCTGGTCCTTGATGCTCAGCCTTCACCTGTTGACAGGCCATGCACTGTGACACAAAAGTTGCCACGTCTTTCTTCATGTCGTGCCACCAAAAGGTCGTGCGCAAGTCCTTGTACATTTTGGTACTCCCGGGATGCAACGAGTACTTCGCATAGTAGGCCTCCGTCAGAATCTCTTTTCTAAGTTCGGCATGGTTCGGCACGCATATTCTTCCTTTCATCAGCGTCATTTCACCGTCGTCCACCACAAAGTCGGCCGCCTTTCCTGTCGAGATCTGCTTACGCATCTTCTTCAGGAATGGTTCGTCCTCCTGTGCGGTCTTTATCTTATTGTACAAGCTCGACTCAAGGTGCAATTGGGCTAATCGTGCTCCATGGTAACGAATTCGGAGTTCGATACCCATTTCTGCCAAGTCTCGCTGTATGTATCGGTTGATAGACAGGCATCCTATGAACATTCTACTCAGAGCTTCTGCTACGACATTTCCCTTACCTGGCATGTACTCGATAGTCAGATCGTAGTCTTTGATGAGTTCGAGCCAACATCGCTGTCGTAAGTTCAAGTTTCGTTGGATAAAGATATATTTGAGTCTTTTGTGATCCGTATAGATGCTGCAAGCCACACCATAAAGATAGTGCCGCCATAGCTTCAATGCGAACACAATCGCCGCTAGCTCAAGATCATGCATAGGGTAATTCTTCTCGTATTGCTTCAATTGTCTCAAAGAAAACGAAATCACCTTATCCCTTTGTATAAGCACGCATTCCAAACCAGTTTGCGATGCGTCGCTAAATATTTAAAACCTTCTGGTCCATCCGAAAGTGCAAGGATCAGCGCTGAGATGAGCCGTTTCTTTAACTTTTGAAAGCTAGATTCACAGGCGTCGTTCCACTCGAATGCGACTACCTTCTGGGTGAGACGAGTCAGAGACGATGTAATCTTGGCAAAGCCTTTCACAAATCTTGGGTAGTAGCCTGCCAAGCCGAGAAAACTTCGGGTGTCGCCTGCTGAGGTAGGCCGCTTCCATTCCATTATCGCTTCAATTTTCTTTGGGTCCACCGTGACGCCTTCAACTGAAATAATATTCCCAAGGAACATCACCTTGCTCATCCAGAACTCGCATTTACTTAGTTTGGCATAAAGTTGGTGTTCATGCAGAGTCTGTAGTATCGTCCTCAAGTGCTCCACGTGCTCGTCCTTGCTTTTTGAGTATATGAGAATGTCATCGATGAATACGACGACAAATTTGCTATGAACGTTCGAAACACCCGGTTAATCAGATCCATGAAAGCGGCGGGACATTTGTCAAGCCGAAGGGCATGACTAGAAATTCGTAGTGACCATATTAAATTCGGAAGGCCTGACTTCGGCACATCCTCAGACTTGATCTTCAATTGATGGTAGCCTGAGCGAAGATCAATCTTAGAAAACACCGTCGCCCCTTGCAACTGGTTAAACAAATCGTCTATCCTCGGTAATGGGTACTTGTTTAGTACCGTGGCTTTGTTAAGTTCCCGATAGTCGATGCACAGCCGCATCGATCCATCCTTCTTTCTTACAAACAATACTGGAGCATCCTACGAAGAGACATTAGGGCGAATATATCCGTGATCTAGCAACTCTTGTAATTGTGCTTTCAGTTCCTTCACTCCGTCGGTGCCATTCGATAGGGTGCTTTGGATATCGGTCGGGTGTCCGGAAAGGTGTCGATACTGAATTCTATCTCTCGATCCGACGGCATCCCTGGCAACTCGTCTGGAAACACATCAGAAAATTCTGCTACGACTTCAGTCTGTGCTGTGCTTGCAATCTCTGTTCTCGTGTCTCAAACTGATGCTAGGTACCTGCTGCAACTAGAATGCAACATGTGCCTTGCTGAAATCGTCGATATCATTATTGCCGCCTTTGACGCTGCTCCGTACGAATAGTAGAACTTGGTTTTGCCCGGAAGGCGGAACACAACTCTCTTCTCCGTGCACTCGATCATTGCGTGGCATGCACCCAACCAATCCATGCCTCGAATTATATCGTACTCCTTGATGTCGAGGACGATAACTTCCAAGGATGGATTTTTCCCTCCGATACAGATATAACCATCCCTACAAATTTTAATGGCAGGCATATCTACTCCTAATGGAGTGCTAACACTAAGATTTATATATAAAAATTGCATGGGTAGTTTATTCTCTTCTACAAAGTCGGAAGATATAAAACTATGTGTAGCACCCGAATCGAACAGTACTTTAGTAGGCATATTTTTATAGAGTAATATACCTGTCACAACAGTGTCGGACGCGAATGTTTCGTCCCGAGTCAGTGCATAGACTCGGCCTTGCGCCCCTTGACAATTTTGTGGGTTTACGGGCACTACGTTTGCGCCATGGGAGGGAGGCGCCCTGTTCTGATTCTGGACGTTCCTTGGTAGATATTGGTTCGCCCTCCCCATTCGACAATCTATCGCCTTGTGACCTAGCTGGCCATACTTGAAGCATCCTCCTGGGCAATCGACCGCCAGATATCCCATCTTGCCGCAGCGATGGCACCGTACGCCAGGGTGAGGCCCCCGATACTCGAACGTGTTCTGGCACTTTGGCATGCCAGATCCTCCCGTATCGTGAGGACGCTTGTTGAAGTTGTTACGGACGCCTGACCCGGTCCTTTGTGAATCTCGATCGAAGATCCGCTCGTTATTAAGGGTGGCATTATATGATTCTCTGTAAGTCTGGCATCTTTGGTTTATGACGTCTCGACACAAATCGTCATTCAGGCCTTGTTGGAAGCGCTCGCACCATGCCTCCTTATTCGACAGAAAGGCCCCGACAAACTTCGTAAGCTTTGTGAACTTCACATCGTAATCTTCAACTGACATGTTTTCTTGCTTCAAGGACATGAACTCCTCTTCCTTCTTTCAACAAACAGCACGAGGAATGTATTGCTCGAGGAAGGCTAGTTTGAATGTCTCCTACGAGATCTTGGCATTGGGGTTGGCCTCATGGAGCTCTTGTTTCTTCGCCTCCCACCAGTCGTAGGCCCTCAAGTTTAGCTGCAAGGCTGCACACCTGACTCTCTTGGCCCCTTTGATGTTGAGGAGATTGAACAGACCTTCAATCTTCACTAGCCACCCCATGACTTCGTCAGGCTCTGCTCGACCGTTAAATTCAGGCAGGTTCAACTTCTTGAATTTGGTCGCCTTGAGAAGGAAGGAGAAAGACATGCTTCGTCGTTATTGGTTGCATTTCTTCTTCTGATATGGCGGTCGTTGAGTTCTGTTGGGTTGCTATGGTGCTCACGATCCGGGTCAGGGCCTCCATCTGCTTTTGTTGGACGCTGATTTGGGCCTGGATCTGTTCTTGCAGCTGTCATTGCTGCATCTCCGTCTGGCGCTGTTGGACTTCCATGAGGCGCAGTAATCGCACCATGGCGGATTCGCTAGGCGTCGCATCTTCGGTGCTATCCATGCTAATCAACGTGGCGATGGCAGCATGGACACCCGTTCTTTTCGGCATTCCTACAAAATTGAGCAAATCCGTTAGTATTCTCATAATATCTACGGGCTTATATGTATAGAACGATTATTTCATGCCGCATATGTCGAAAAGCATAGTTTTTTTAAAAACTTGCAATAGCATCTGAAAGAAAGTATTTTTTTGCAAGGTCCGAGGTGTGAACCGTGCTCTAATACCAACTTGTCACGCCCCGACTCTCCAAATCGGTCATCATCACCTTGACTCGAGATAAATATTCGATCCCACGAGTCGGGACGTGATGCCGTACAAGTCTTTATTGGACTTGTACAAGGCAAGAATGTGCACTTAAAATTTTTTTTGACACGACGCGTTGAAATTAAACAGTACAGAGAGTTGATGTCACGACCCGATCCCAAATAATTGGGTCGAACCGGATCACATGCCCAGCCTGTACCGTTGTTGAGACGGCGGCAGTAAGCTGTTTCATTAGCAGGTAACCACAACAACATCTATATTTGTCACAACTCAATAATCGGGAATTTAAAACTTTATTAAACTTTTAAATAGATACAACTGGAAAGTGAAAGAACTGAATTAAAAGCTGAAATTAAATTACAAAATTCTAAAACAACAAATCTAGAAACAGAAAATCTAGCTAAGCGTTCGGCTCGTCGGCCTTAGGTCCTGCGTCCTCCAAAGGGGACTCTGGCAACACCACAGGGTACAGAACCGGGTCGTAATAGCTGTTGTATAACAGCTCAGCATCCTCATAGTCCCCTAAAAATGTATCTCCAGTTAGGAGGGAGCAAAGTACATTTCATGCTAATTTGACAGTTGAAATAATAATAGAATCATGCACTTTTAAATAATTTAGAAATGAACAGTTTTCTAACAGTAAAACAGTGTGATTTGAATAGGCAATGAATATGACCGGCTTAGGTTTGTTACAGTGAAGATACGGCTTATCCCCGTGTGTATGAGGGGTAAGCTAGTACAGTTCTAAGTTATTTTGGAAAGTGGTCATACTCATTACACTACTCCCCCAGTCCCCAAACAGTTACAGTAGTTACAGTAGTTACAGTCAGTGCTCTCAGGGAGAGTTTCGTGTTGCATCGTGGTTTAAACTTGCAGTAAAGCGATTATTAAATAACTGTAAACTAACACAAAATGTACTTGCCTCAAATGGACTGGACTTGAAGGGATGAAGACTTCGAGATGGGATTTAGACTCGTCCTCAAAATCCTACATTCGAGAAGTTCGACTCAGAATCCAGGGTTACCAAGCTAACTATGCTAGTTGAAATCTCTAATTGTGTCCTAATCAATTTTAATCTTTATTTATTAACCACAAACAAAATGCGATTATCGGTGCGTTGTAATTAATAACGAGGGAAAGATCATTTAAACTTGTATTTTGGAAAAACTTGTCGTTACCAAATTAATTTGATTAAAACTTTGTATTTTCGTAATTATACATATAAAACTAAATTTCTTAGTTTAATGTGAAAAACATGATCGTTGTTAAATATTAAAGCTTGTAAATTTTAATGTGAGAAAATTTTATTAATTTTCTATATCAAAATAATTATCTATTTGATTTACGCGTACGCTAAAATAACTTGCAAAACCAGAAAAACAACAGAAAACCTACGCTACAAAATTACAGGTCACAGAGCCAAAAGACAGCTGGGCTTATGTCCATTACAATTTATTTACATAAATTGAAATAAGACGAAACAGTTGTTAGTTCTAAAATCTTCCTATAATTTAATTATGAATAAATAATAAAAATAAATTAAATATTTAATGAGTCTCAGATATGGTCCAATCGTCATATAGGCTAATGCCTCAATGTCCGGGCTAAGCCGGTTTCGTTTGTACTTAGCCAGGGCCCATTGACCGATACGGTCGTCGCCCAAAAATCCCAAAATTACTAGTATTTTCCGAAAACCATTTTAAAATCATTTTAAAAATATAATTAAATTTTATGGAAAATCCGACAGCATTTCCTCTATTTTTGGTCAACCCAAAAACTGGGAAAGTGTGCCAATATTTTCCTGCAAATTCCAAACCAGAGAATCCCAAAAAATATATATAAAAATAACCACAACCATTCTTAATATTAATTCGGAACGACCCGAAACGAATTCGGGAGTCCGAAACCACAAAGCCGAAACCAAATTATCCAGAAATTCATTTTCGAACGTTTCGGAAAACACAAAGCCAACAAATAGGGGCTTTCCCGAAGATTTCTCGGAAAATCCCGAAACAACGTTAACCCAAAAATCGAATTTCCCAAAGGAAATTCGTGGACCAACTCATCATTGACACGGGGAGGGACGAACTACTATGATTAACCAGGAATTACCCAAATCGACAAAATCCGAAGGGTTGCCTCGGACTCGGGACGCACGAATCCACAGAACGAACTCAAAATCCTGCGAACAGCGCTGGACAGGGGCTGTCCAGAATAGCAGAGCACTGCTCGGGGTGCGCCGGGGAGAACAGCGCCCGCGTGCTAGGGCACGGGAGGCTAGGACGCGGCCGGGAACCGGGGAGGCGTGCGGGTCAGCGCCGCTAGGAGCGGCCGGGAGGTCGCGGCAGCCGGGGAAACGGGCGGCCGAAAAGGGCGTCGGGGGTGCGCGGGCCACGGGCGGCCGGGTCGGGGTCCGGCGGATGCGGCGTTGCGGGGCCGCGCTGGGAAACGCGCCGGGGGAGCGGGGCGGCCGGGAAGGGCCGGAGGGCGCTGCGGGATCGGGGTCTGGCGCTGGAGGCGAGGGTTCGGCGGGAAGCCGAGGGCGGAGTCACGCGGAGTCGGGGCTGGATGACCGAGAGGGGCTTGGGTGGGTTTTGCTTAGGAGGAGGGAGAGAGAGGAATAGTGAGTTGGTGGTGGTGGGATGGTGTTTAGGAGAATGGGGAAAAGTTTTGTGCTGGTGTTTGGTGAGGAAAGGTGTTCTGGAGTGATAAGGAGTGGTGGTGGTGGTATTATTAAGGGGAAGGAGAAAATAACGTGTGGAGTAGAGGAATAAATGGGAGAAGGAATAGGGTGTGGTGGGGTGTTGTGCTGGTCCAACGTGGACCAGTTCAAAAAGTAAAGAATATTTTTTTTAACAAAGATAGAAATCAGAATTTACAAGTGAATGGATTGGGTCAGGACCGGGTCTGGGTTTCGGGAACTAGTCCGGGCTCGGGTCAGGTCAGCAAATCAAAAGCCCTGAATTTAATTTTTGAAATTAATTTTAAAACCCACCATTAATAATAATAATAATAATAACAGTAATAATATTATAATAATAATATTAAGTAACATTGCAGAAACTGGGTTTCACAGTTGAAAACATAGAATAGGCAAAAATTTAGTTTTTCTTTCATAAAACATGCAAAGTATGTGCAAGATCATTTTTACATTACATATGCCATTGCGGCTACATCTTGAAAACACAAAAGAAAACTCTCGACAAGCTTGCCATGAAATAATCCTTGGCGTTCCATATATTCATGCCCCTTTATACATTTGAACAAAAGCCTTCGATCTGAATTAGGCTTCAAAATACTTCAAAATAGGAGAGCTTCGAGCTGCCTCCCGTTCTTCAGCTTCAGTCTAGTCTCGAGCTCCTGCAGCGCGCTCGTTATTTGGAGAGTTGGGGGTTATCACACTTGCTAGTGGATGGGACGAACCCACTCGTCTAAACCGACACTGCTTATTAAGGATTCTAGCATACGAAGTGATCTTTCTATATAGAACTATATGAATTGCAGTTCATATCGAAGGCACATTTTAAACGGTAACAACAAAACCAATTTCAACTTATCTTACCACAGCCGTGCTCTCCTTCTGCACAAAATATACATAATACTTACCACCTGCACAAGACAATAGGTGAGCACGCAATCTATCTTATATGCGGTCATTGGTGATATCGGCACCATGAAGGATGAATACATAGCATTGCGACGTGCCCTACCATTCCAGGTTGTGAGCCTAACTGGAAGTCTTGCAATGCCTCGTGCCTAAGCACGATTCCATAATTTTCTCCTAGGCCGATTCGGTCCCAGCGCCCCGAATACCGTCTCGAGGAAAGCTCACCTTGTGCACAAGTCGTCTATGACCATGCGAATGTATGAACAGTTTAATATGTATGAAGTAAATTGTATACCATAGATATTATTAAACTACATAATCATTTCTACTCGTGCGAGAGTTCCTTTTTCCCGAAGCCGTACGTTCTGATTTAGCATCCCGTAGGCACCAAATTCTCCGAGGCGTAGTCTACCGCAACCGAAGTCTCTTCATTATGTTTTGCAGAACATGAAATATATTCTATCTCCTTCCTAGAACTTTATCTTTTCTCTACTTAGTATAAAAACTTATAGATTCGGAGTTAACTTCTCTAAGTTACTATATTATCCCAAGTTCTTAATCTTAGTGGCACAGCATATATCCCTTTAGCATCATTGATTTGAACGTTGAACTTTAAAAATTTTGTTGGCAGAAAGCAGTAGAAAAGAAGGGGCCGAAGAACCACCCACCTAGAGAGATTGCGCCGAGAGTAGGAGAATGCTTTACAACAATCAAGCGTCCACGACACGAACTCCTGCAATGGCACGAGCATCGAATTAGAATCCTTCCTTTGAAATTTCCAAAGATGCATTCAGAAATTGACGCGAAAGTACACTTATCAAACTCACACAACAATTCATCCAGAAAGCCAAGAAAATCAACAAAACCAACAGCAGACTGGTTGTGTCGCTCTCTTTATAGTTCATTCGCCAAGACACAGTCTACTGCATTTAGGACTTATTTCAGTAGTAGCCAATCCATTAGTTGGAACGGTACTCGTATTACTCGTCCAAATCGATTTTATTGGTGCCATAGTTTTCGTATACCAAACTCGTCACTGAGTCTGACTAGCCATCTATGTTCCTGACCATGTCTGACTTGCCACGAGCCTATTATATAGTGCTTCGCCCCAACGGGAGCGGGGCACTACAATACGGGGAGCGACAGACGAGGAGGTGTGCTGGCGGTACCGGAAAGGGCCGTGCGGGTCAGCCGGTCGATGGTCATGCGTTGGTCGGATGCGATGGAAACGCCCCAAGGGAGATGTTGAGATGTTCGAGGCATCGCGGGAAGTGCCGGGGTGCGCTTGGATTTTGAAGAGGAGTATAGGGAGAGTTATGAGAGGTTTGTGAAGGTGGTGAGGGGGAGAAAGTTCTGTGGAGTTTCTGTGTGAGAGAGAGAGGTTCTGTGAGATTTGTACGTGAAGAGAAAGGGGTGCATACATGGGAAGGGGTTATGGCGGAGGAAATGGATCTGATGGTGACCGGGGAGTGGGTTGAACGGGTAGGTTAGTTTATTGGATTTGGGTTAGCGGGTTTGGATAGGGAATGGGTAGAGGTGGGCATGGGTCGGGCCAGGCCCAAATTTTATGGATCCGAACTGGAGCCGTTAGTTGGCAGGGCAGGGCGGGACGGGTCCAAAAAATATTGGAACCGGAATGGGCTCGATCCGTTCTAGACGGGTTCGAACCGATCTGACCCGCGGGTCCAAACGGGTCCAAAAAAGGTTAAAAATAATTCTAGAATAGTAAACATTTACATATGTTCTATTATCTATAAGAACAAAACAAGTCTTATGTCTTTCCAAATTTCTAGAATTTGTTTACTAAATAGTAACTTGTTCTATTATCTATAAACTATAAATGTAGAAAATTCTAAAATTGATTAAAAAATACATACCCCTAGAAACGGGTCAGTCCAGGGCCCCGTTTATTTTGAAAATAGGACATGCCCCGTCCCGTTTGTGTCACACGACCCACCCCGGCCCATCCCGTTTATATTCCAAATTTTAGGAACCGGCTTGTTTGGACATTTACGGTTCGGGTCGAGTCGGAACCGCAGGTCTTAGAACCGTATGCCCACCCCTAGGAACAGGTTAACGGGTTCGGGTTATAACATGGGCTATCACATGGGCTTGGCTAATGGACTTAAATTAAAACTAACAAAATCAACAATTAAATAACTATTGCGATTAATTAATCTTTTTATGAGTAAAAAATGTTTTTTTTTCCATATTTAACCGACTAATATAATAATAATATTCACTATTCTATATTTACTGCCAAATAACTAATACAAAACCCATTCATTAATAAATCCAAATTTGTGGGTTTTACAATATAATAAATATATAAGTATAGAATGTAGGCCACCTTGTGTGAATAAATACAACATTCTCCCATTAGACACACATGACACATTTTCTTCGTTATTTGAAATCATATATGGTCGTAAACTAAAGTTATCCAACTATTTATTTAGGCAAATTCTAAAGGCACTCTAAAATTTACTTGCGGCTAACCCTTACTACAGGACAGCCCAACTTGGTGGAACTTTTACTCAGGAAAGTCCCAAATTTACTTTCGGCTGCCCACCCCCCTCCCTCAAAACCCTCAACCGACATTTCATTTGGTCATTTTAACTCTCTCTCTCTTCTATATGGGTAAAAACTATGTTGCAATCTGCGAGGAAATTGAGCGCATCAACAACTCTCTAGATTTTTTTTTCCTTCATAGAAAATAGGGAGCAGCGTACGAAAGCTCGACATAATAATTAGTGTTTTTTGGTGGACATGTGATTTTATGTGGACATGTTATCTTATTTTGATATGTTTGGATATGTGGACGTGTGATACTATGTTCTTGGATATGTTTGTATATGTTTTGGATATCTTTTGATATGTCATTTTATTTTGGATATGTTTGGATATGTGATTTTATGTTCTTGGATAGGTGGAAATGCAATTTTGTGAAAAGTGGTTGATATTGATCCTAAATTCTTGTAGTCGTATCAATATATGTGATTAAGTTACTTGGTATCCTAGTATCCTAAGTGTATCAGTTGGTATCAGAGTATCAATATTTTTTGCATAAAGTAGGACTGCCAACAATATTGGCAGTCCTACATAAAGCTATGACTGCCAACTAGCTAACAGTCCTAAACAAAACTTTTTGTTTGGAGAGATTTTATATAAAATTGTTTAGTACGCTAGCAGTCCTGAAGTTAAGCGGGACTGCCAACTCTATGACAGTCCTAAACAAAACTCTCTGTTTGGAGAGATTTTATATAAAATTGTTTAGGACTGTCAACGAAGTTGGCAGTCCAGACGTTAAGCAGGACTGCCAACAAAGCTAATACTGCCAACTAGCTGACAGTCCTAAGCAAAATTCTCTGTTTGGAGAAATTTTAAATAAAATTGTTTAGGACTGTAAACGTAGTTGTCAACCCCTGTTGGCAGTCCTACATAAAGCTAGGACTGCCAACTCTATGACAGTCTTAAACAAAATTTGTTTAGAGAGATTTTATATAAAATTATTTAGGACTGTTAACGTAGTTGGTAGTCCAAAAGTTAAGCAGGACTGCTAACAAAGTTAACAGTCCTGCATAAAGCTGGGACTGCCAACTTAGTGACAGTCCTAAACAAAACTCTCTGTTTGGAGAGATTGCGTATAAAATTATTTTGGACTGTTAAAATGTTGGCAGACCAAACTTTATGTAGGACTGCCAACTTTGGCAGTCCTACTTTATGTCACGATCCGCACCCGCTTTTCGGGATACGAGTACTTAGCCAAGTCCATCCTACGCCGCAGCATCGACGGTAGTATGCTATTTAGGTCTCAATATCAATCTCAAATACAACAAAATCATATCTCGCGCATTCACAATAACTATTTTTTATTTGCAAATCCAATAATACAACAAAATAATTTTTTTAGAACAAATTTGCTAGACATTTAAAACAAAAACTTTTTATTCTAACTTGAATCTATGTTTGGCCTCCAAGATATCTCTAACTCCACCCGAAGGAACCCAAGCAAGACGATAGTCATCAAGTGTCTGTCAGCTGAAAAAATATCCAGTCAGGATTTGAACAAGTTCACCATAACACTATACTACAATATAGTATACATACATGAAGTAAACAATAATAAGGAAAACGAACTATATGCATGACACGATATGATAAAAAAAAGTTCAGTTATAACATATGGACAACATGACAGTCGACTCGATGGAAGAAAAATGAATAAACAATATAGCCACAAGAGTCACGTGTGTTGTGTGTTTTAGAATACCAATGTTCAACATGTGGTTGGATTAGGAATCAGACAGTCAACCCGTGAGGTGTATTGACTGAAGTAGACTCGATGGAAAGGAAATGAATGAACAATATAGCCACAAGAGTCACATGTGTCATTGAGTCTGGGACAGTCCGTTTAGCCTAGGGTTGATATGAAGTAGTCAGAATCACCAGAAATAGAAACGTATGACTAGTCACGATCAAGATAGAAATCGAAGAGAATCGTATAAATAAAGAGATATAATTATTTTGGAAAATATTTATTATACTTGAAAACTACATTTTACTAGTTAAAAATAGTTTTAGATAAATACTTGAAAGTCAAGATAATCATTTAAGGCTAAAACTCAATTGTCAAAATATACTTTTTTTAGTCCAAAACTATAGTCATTATTTTAAATAGGTAAAATAATTAATACTATGGTTAGGTTTCTAAACCAAATTTGAAAATAGTTATAGGGCCAAGCCCAAATCTATATATTTGTTACACTATAATTTTAGAAAAATACTATTTATATACTTCTCAAATTAACTAATGGTAACATTAATAACAATAATATGAATAACATTAATACAAATAACATCATTGATAATTAATAATAATAATAATAATAATAATAATAATAATCAATACCAAAATAATATTAATCATAAGAATACTTCTTATAACATTATGTACATACATAGTAAATAAAGATAATGATAATAGTATATAGAAAGTAATTAATTAATACAATACATATACACAAAATACTATAATACATATAACATAATACAAAATATACCAAAATCAACTCTCTGCCAACCTCTCTCTTTCTCGTACACTATGTTGAACACAATTACAGCAACATTAATGTGCTGTTGACCTCCTCAAGAGAGAGAGAGAGAGAGAGAAAGAGAGAAAGCAATGCTTTTCTCTGAGAAAAGAAGGCAAAAATCCATTCATTCTCTAAAAAAAGAACAACAATTTAAGAAAGAAAAGTGGAGGAGGCTCGATATATATATATATATATATATATATATATATATATATATATATATATATATATATATATAGAGAGAGAGAGAGAGAGAGAGAGAGAGAGAGAGAGAGAGAAAGCGCTTACTGAGGGTTTTCCAAGATTGATGAGGCGGCGTGTTGAGGTCGAGAGGGTGGAGCAGCCGGCGTTGCTCAGCTGGTAGCTCCACCAGGAGGAAGGGTCGGCGCGGGCGACGTTCTCGTGCGGAGACGCGAGCGCTGCAGGTTTGGCACCGACGGTCTGTTGAACGCAGGCGGCGCTCAACGCGAGGGTTAGGCACTGTCGCACACCAATCCTGTAGGATCGATCATCCCCGCTAAGGTGTGATGCCACATGAGCCTAGATTGCACTCGTGCAAGGCAGATTCCATAACGGCCGATTACAATAGCTTACGACGGGGTCGTCGCACAGAAGTCCCAAGGAGAAAAACTGAATAACACCAGCAAAAACTTGAAGCAAAATACAAGTCATTCAAAATACTCTTTATTGATATTGAAGCAAAGGTTACAATGTGGTACGAGGCCATGATTACAATCACTCAGTCTCACTCTTCTCACAATACAAGTCACTCAACTCTCTCTCATCTCTCAGCACAATTTAACGAGCCAGCGGATGTTCAGATAGACGATATCCATATATTATGTCCCGTATATGTCCAGACTCCATGCGACCGTATGTCTCGAAACTCCAAGAAACTCCGTGCCTCGACGCATCCAAGAGAACTCCGTGCCAACGAGCTTCTACCTGTGCTTGCACATAATACTGTGTGGGTGTTAGTACTCAACTGTACCGATGGAATAAGGTCCTCCCCCACCTATACAAAACTAATACGTTCATTTACTTTGTACAACATATCCTTTTATGATTGTTTTTCTATTCTTGCCTTAGGATCAATTTTAGGACATAAACTCTTGGCCTATTTTGTGTCTCTAGACCACCACCGTGCCTTGCACCAACAACTTACTTATACTTTGTCTCTAGACCTTCTCATGCCAACAACGCCATCTTATCGACTCGTGCTTGCCTTTCGGCCCATATTTGGTGCGCAACAACTTGGTCGTGCCTTAAATCCCTTAGTATAACATAATCGAGGCAGTGCCTCGCCACTTAGTAACTTGCTTATAGTTGTGTCGTAACAACGTGGTCGTGCCATAACATATCGAGATCGCGCCTCACAATTTAACATGACTTAACCAAACTTGTCCTACAGCCTTCTTGACTTAACTAAAAAGTACTCCATACCAACTAATGCAACTCTATACCGACGACTTATTACTCGATGCCACATCTCGTGCCGAAGCACGTGTCCATACTATAGTCGAATCTTAGGCCCATAACGGTGTTACAATGGTGCACACCTTCTTAACTCAATCGTGCCGTATTTGTACTATCTTTGATTTGACCAATACTGTGCATACGGATTATCGCTTAGCACACCAACTTATCTATATAAAAGTCACTAGCAATTCAAGCCATCGCGGACATAGCTCGGATAGGCGGCAGGTCTTTCGATGCAAGGTAGCTAGTCCCATGGAAAGCCTTCGATTATCCATGAAGTACAATCCAACGCTGCTATAACGTTTTTTCCCAAGGTCGACCTGGCCCCGGCGCCCCGACGTAATACCAGTCGAGGAAGAAATTCTTGTACAAAAGTTGTCCATAACCACGCACCTACGAGAACATCTGGACTCACGTAAATGTATGACCTAATTTATGAGACAACTTGAACCATACTTAGTAAAATGTTCTTTAGAACCATACTATGCAAAAATGTGCATTGGAACCATACTATGCAAAACGTGCATAGGAACCATACTATGCAAAACATGCATCTCTGGAGACTCCCAAACGAGGGACCGCCTCGACGACAAATGGTCACATGAACTTTCCATTCTTTGAAACCTAGGGAACGACTATTGCATAGCCTTCCTACTTAATTTGAACAAAACATGTTCCTTAAGTGCCATAGGCCGTAGCTAACTTTTCATTGAGCCAACCGTGGCTCGTGCCTTAAACCAACTCGTGTTCTATGCGACACTATCTTCCAATTCATGCTTTATATGACAAGTCTTGAAATCGTGGGACTATGTGACTTAACACCCGCAGAAAGCGCAGGACGGTGCTTAGAATGACTTCGACCGCCCAACATACTTTTACCTAACTCAATCGTACAACAACTTAATCCATAGGACGGGCAAAGGCTATGCCAAGCCTTGGACAATGGCACCGTGCATGCTTTATCAAGCATTTATACATGCGACGTCTATGACTTAGGCTAAGTTCACATCTTTGTGGCAACTTAAACCAACTTCCTTCTCCCAAGCCATGGGACGAAGGACCGAGGGTCATTTTGAAAGCACGATGTGCAACACTTCTAAGACGACCGTGGGACTTTTCCATGTTCTTAACTCAATCGACCCAAGTTGGAATTATTTTCTTAGCTATGTGGATTCGTCTCTTTTTATTATCAAGCCGACTTGTGTAGTTGAAAACATTTGTTTTATTAGTGTAAAGTCTAAGCTGAGGCAAGTTCATCGAAGCTACCCACCCGAGCGAGGAGTTGCCTCGACCGTGTGGGACTTCGAGCAAGCCGTTGCATGGCTAAGTCTGAACGTTGTTGGCGTTTCGATTCCTCCGATTGAACTGAGCAGGGCGGGATATTACATTATACACCACTCAAAAAATGTTTCGTCTTTGAAGCTTACTGGGTACACTTATCGACTTATAACTTTGATTCAACATCCAACAATTCTCTCACACACTTCGCCTATCCGTTTCCTTAATCCGAGCCACGCTCGTGCTTTAGTCATTTTTCACATCGAACAACTATTTCTCAACTTGGAGTAACTCATACTCGTCGCGCACACGGGCAACTTAGTCCTAGGGTAAACTACCCGATTAATCGACATTTGGGTTCATTTTGAATCCAATAATTTTACTACCATTAACATTTTTTTTAAAACACGATTTGAAAATCCTTGATACTTTTCCGTTAGTCCCGTTTGAATTTAATATATCACTTAGCTGGATCGTGCACATATTTAAGGTGTCCCCGAAATATATATATTTCAACCAAGCCTCGTGATAGTGAATCCAATCCCACATATTCGATTCCTCCAATCAATTACCGGAATGAATCATACCGATGCTACCTCTTGAGACAAGGAAGTCTCGCCTAACCTCTAGGCTATCTCTCCAAGCTAAAGTCAATGTCAGTATTGGAATCACAGTTCCCAAACAATAATACCAACACTGACCCTAATCCTAAGGTCAAACCAAAGTTGATAGTACATAATTTCTACTGAAGCTTGAGTTACTCCGATTTCTAAATTTAGAGCATATATTTCTCTTACTCGCATTCGCAGCGTTCAGTCCAGGGGTCCGAGTCATTCAGAAAAGCCATCCTACGATAAGTTTGCTCAACCAAATCTTTTGCACATTCCTATCTCACGACCAAACTAGAAATTTGTATAGTCTCTCTCTTTAAATTTGTTCGACATAATCTACCTATCCATTCTTTCCAAGTCAAGTACGCTACGACACAATTTGTCG
Source organism: Iris pallida (assembly GCA_029216955.1). Classification (NCBI taxonomy): domain Eukaryota; kingdom Viridiplantae; phylum Streptophyta; class Magnoliopsida; order Asparagales; family Iridaceae; genus Iris; species Iris pallida. Next base: position 5,704,925 of record JANAVB010000800.1, on the reverse strand, counting down.
CTAAACCATAATTCTTATTCCATATTCCTTAAGTTGGTTATCATAATTTACATAATTGATCACAAGGCCATCTAGCTTAACAATATGTCACGCCCCAATCTCACGCAAGTCCGATCATCCATGCTGTACATGAAATCACCATATATTTTTGTAGGATAATCGTTCTCATCGGGGCGTAACACTTGTTTTGAGTCTAGACTAATTCATTCTCGATATGTAGATTGGATCTACTCAATTCTCAAATTTACTTAATTGTCAATCACAAGTCCGACCAATCCTCGAATTCACCTTCGCATCAAACCACAAGTCGAAGCAATCCAAATTACCATGCCCTGATCTCTTGACTTCGATCATTTTTGCGACATGAATCACCATGTCAGCGCTCATGCGGAATGATCTCCCCAAATCCGATGTAACGCATGTGAGAGGCTGGAGTTACGCTCACGCAAGATAAGAACATCGATATTGTGGTTATCGTTGAAGCAATCAAGATACTTTCTTTTTTATCCAAGCATTCATTCCAATCAAAATCTGAAGCATAACATCCATCAAAACAATAATACTTTACACGATCGTCATTCCCCGAATCAGAGTACCCCCGAGTGATCATACATCGATATTTCATACGCCTCAATACCATTGATGATATACGTAATTTGACAATCTTCATTTGCAACGAATTTCGAGTGATGCAACTGATGCTATCATTCGAAATGGATTACCATAATCTCCTCGACATTTAAGATCAAAATTCGATCAATAATCCCCAAACTATTCACATGATCAATTCGTTCAAACCCATAATCACATATGTTTATCTGTCTATCTTAAGTCATCGAGCAACATATTTTCTCAAAATACATCGATCTATGTTTACTCAAATCATCGAGCAACATCTATTCCAATCCTTAGTCTTTCTCAAATATTTGAATCATTTTCATGCACGCTATCATCCAATCGTGCTAGCTTTTTATATACGATTCATATCAATTTTTTTGATCGAGTCATCCATTCGTACACCTTAACTTTTCTTCGATTCAGTTTTCACCTACTCAATCATTTTTGTATTTCATACTCGGCGCGATCCCAATCCGGTGTGCGTCGTTTCTAGTTCGTTTGAATCAACTCGTCAAAATCTTTAAAACTAAAACTTACTCAATGATACTCAATCTAAGGCTTTGCATACATGCGACGCTTGCTGATAGACTCATTGGCACCCCGTATCTTCAATCGAATGACATCTCCAAGGCTATCCCATACACTACTCAGGGATAAAGTCACTCGACAAATCCTCAAAACTATGATTCGATTCACAATCGATATACTGCGAATCTTCATTCGAACCATTCATCAATTTCAAGCACGTTCCATCTATATCGCATTGACGATATCGTCTTACGATAGCACTTCTATCGCAACTAACCAATACTTTTATGAATCGAGTATAACGTCCAAGTCCCAAAATACGTAGAACTAGGAGATCGTATACATGCCAGCTACGTATCGAGAGGACTCTAGTCCAGCTCGAATACTGTAATGGCCCAGTCCCAAAATACTTAGGACTAAGTACGTAGACATGCCAGCAATACACATACAAAGTATACTCCAATATATGAAAACCTCATATGTATACATAAGCTGTGAAATACAGTAAACCATGACAACTAAATCTCATCCACAATAAGAGAATAAATATATAATAAAAATCAATATTTACTTGTTATTTGTAAAAAAGTTGGGCGGAGACAGATCCACTACCAACCATATTAAATGAGAGAAAAATGTACAAGGAAAAGGACAGATAAAATGGCTATGAATGATCCAAGAGCAATCCTCCTCGATAGAAAGAAAAGACCACGATCTTGGCTAGAGCACCTGCGAAACATCATAAAAGCACACACACCTGGAGAGATAACCAGGTCCTCAGAGGGACGTAACAAGATACAAGAAAATACCATGTCATATAAATTGTGATGTATAATAGAGAGTAAAAAAGGGAATGCATGCAAAAGGGTTCCTAACCATTCTACTTTGAATATGCAGTTGAGATACAATCCTTCGATGCATGAGCCCTGGCTGTGTATGGGATCGGTATAGTTCCTGTATAGGGCACCCGGGGCCGACGTTCGTAATGTTCGAAGATCGTTAGAGGGCATCATGTTCAAGGGGGTACGTCCTTAACGCTCTGGAAAACGTTAGAGGGCAGCTGGAGCCTGCGTCTCCGGTGGAGCGCACATGTAATCAAGGAAGTGAAAAAGAAGCCCATACGTCAGGTATTGTTCTTTCCATCCAATGCCTAGTATTGCCATCTCCATGACTAATATGAACCTCTAGTAACCGTCAAGTCTACTAATATACAATTTTACTGGCAATTACTCCTATCCGTCGCACGCCTCAGACGTATCAGTGGCCAGCCGACTACGCGAGTACGTGTCCTATATATGACTCACAACTCGTGATAATCATGTGTCAAGGCCATATAAGATATACCAATATCTCATCATCAATGGGTGGTCACTAGGCTAAGTCAATGCAAGAGAATAAAACAAAACAAGTAAAACGACCGATATAGTCATTTGCACCCAAGTGCGACTTGGACACACATTGATATAATACTAACAATAGATAAGTAATGCTGAATATAAATAACTGAAAATAAGACAAGGTAAATCACAGAGTAAGGTGACAAGTTATCTTGCCTGACGGCGTGAGAATAGCAATCCAACAATCAAGTACGTCAGCAATGAATCTCAAATCTACGAACGGCTTCGGATGTTGAAATAAACATCAACAATGTTTCCAGTATAAAAGATATATCTAGGAAATGCTTGTCCAAAAGTCCAATTCTGGAACAGGGGCAAAATCATAATTTTGGGTCAAAACGATGTCCGCCGTTTGATCCATATTGCACCGAAAGATGTGCCAGTATCTATGGTCACTAAAATCGTTAAACTACATGTATACGGGTCCAGGTTGAGGAGACGAACCCAGCCGTATGCCAAAGTTGAATTCTGACGGACCGTGTACAATTTCGCTCGTTAGATCGGGTCGCGAGTCCGCCAAATAGGCGTTCCAGTCGACCTTCTCATAATCAGACCAAACTTGATATACAGGACCAAAAATTTGATTCGGTCCTGTTGGCGCAAGTTTTGTCACGAACCGACGACGGTACACGAAGTTATTGCCTAATTTGAAAAAGGTCGATACGGGAGTATCTTGACAGATACGTACTGATTTCGTCGCACACACGCAATAAAATTGAGTTCCATCAGTTCCCATAGACAAAAACATCCATATGCACCTTTTGATGCTTATGGGTTGCAACCATATCGCCCAATTTTTCAGGGCAAACGTCGTATCGATGATTTTAAGTGTTTTTAAAAACAGTTTTTTATCAATTTTCAATCTAATTTAATTCAAAAATTAGTGAACAAAATCATAAACTAAAATTTGGGTTTCGATCATGTATAGGTTGTCTCTAAATCTGTTCAAACGGATTTTGAAAGTTTGCCATATTCTGGTCGAAAATTGATCTCAAATATGGTTAATCGGGACAGTTTCTATAATCTAGGAAATTGAGATTTTTCTTGATTTTGGAACTCGATTCACGTCGCACTCATTGCGAATTAAAATAAACTATTTGAAGAGAATGGATGAGGGTTAGGTAGTCTACATACCCGAAGAGACGGATCTCAAAGCGACTAAGCGAGGAGGCGGAGACGCTGTTGTGAAGTTGCAACCGCACCTGCTGCTGCTGCTCTTCTCATGTTCGCGCTGTGTGTGCAGCGCCTTGCTGTCACCGATCGGTAGCCAGCCTGGGGACGACGACGCGCGCAGAGGAGCGCCTGGGTCTGACGATCAGACGACGCGGCTAGGGCTTGAGGTTAGGGTTTCAATTTTTTTGGTGAACTATTTCTTCCTCTCTTTTTTTTTCGTTTTCGCGAGTATATATATATGCGATGTTGGGAGAAACGGGGACTCAGATTTGAGGTCTTTGGCCTCGATTTGAAATGGCTATTGTTCCTTTGGAATAGTAGCGCATTGGTTATTTTATTTTTTATTATTTTTTTGTCTACTAACTTATTATAACTAATCTAAAAATCTAATAAATATCAAAAAAATCCTATAAAAATGAAATAACTTTATCAATAACTAAAAATTATTTTTGATATAAATGCATCAAACATTGGCTACCAAGAAATTATTTATTAAACAGAGCTTCACAAATTCTAATATAAAAAAAGATAATAACTTCTAAATAACTAATAACTATTTCTAGGAAAATATTTCATCACCACATGTCATATAAAGTATTTCCTATCTAAAATAATTAATATAGATCGTAAACTCCATTGACTAATGTTTGCAAAAACAAAAAATATTTATTCCAAACTAAAAAAGAAACGTACAAAGTACAATGAATTCTGGGAAAGTACAACTGTAGGAATCTGATCAGAAGACGATCACTTTATCCCTTGGACTATGTGAACTTGAAGACTGGAGCCTCTAGAGATTACAGCAGCAATTTTATAAGAGTTTTTGATCTTTGTGCGTGATCCTTTAACAATGATTGGAAACTCTATTTATAGAGTTATGGAAATAAATGTTTTAGCAGTTATTCTGATGTGCGCGAGGCTGGGTTGCGCCACATTGAGTTGCGCAAACCTCATGTTGCGCCAACTTTCATTCAGTTATCAGTCATGTACTAACTATATTTAGACGCGTGGCATCATATGATTGAGATGTGCGTGGTCGTATACAGGATAGTAGATACGTCTTGAGAGATTAGTGGCATGTGCGTCACGTTATCCTGCTTTGGAAATAAAAATTGTCTCAACTTTATCAGGTTGCGCTCGAAGCTTCAGTCAACAAGTTGAATTGTGCCGGATTAGACTGCGCCTGGACATGTGGCAGCTTTTGAGAAGAAGTTCGTTCAGATTGTGCCTAGGCGCAACTACGAAAATGATTTAGATTGCGCCTAGGCGCAACTCATAAGATATGCAGGACAGCTGTCAGTCCAATCTCCTCGAACGGCCCAATTCGAGGGATTCGAAGAGATTTTCCTCGGTCACTGTGTTTTCAGTTGTCAGCGCTGTCAGGTAATGATGGCCATTAAATATCAGACGCCACGTAGATTATGGCACAATGTGACTGGACACAGTTTGATATATGGCGCAAACTGATCCTCAGCGCAGTTTGATCTCTGGGCTTCGTATCAGTGGCGTAGCTTAATTTTTGGGGCACAACATGATCACTGAGTAGTAAATACATGGCACAACTTGATTTTTAGGCCCTACAAGACCCCCTTCAAAGTTTTCAAAACTTAAAATATTTCATAGTTTTGAAATACTTTGAATTTATAAAAGCTTTGACTAAGTCAAGTTGCGCCAGTCAGTGCCCGGTCATCACAATTAAATTTCTTTCTCGAAAACACTCAATCTCCTCTTCGTCTTCCCGATTTTCATTGATGATTTTCAGTTTCCCATGAGGAATATGAAGAGTCAATTTGGTGATATATATGTAGGGGTTGATTTTCATGCTTTATTCTTCACTTCTGTGATTTCGATGGCATCTAAGAAGGAGATGGAAACCAATGCTGTCACCAAAATCAGGTCTCCTGAAGCGAAACCCAACATCACGCCTTCGACTTATTTGTTAGAAGCTGACCCGACACTGAGGGCGACGAACTTTCTAGGCTGCTTCAGTTTAAACCCAACCGTCTTTAATCGTTCGAGTGGTGGGCCATCCTCTGAAGAGATTTTTGCTAATGAAGATTGGTCTTGATACGTCCTTCTCTCCAATATCGATTTGGACTAATTGATCTTCAGTAGGTGGCTCTCGTTGTTCAAAACGAAGTTCCCACTGATTGTCCATCCTTTGTGCCCAAGGGTCCATTTCAGGAGCTTCCTCAACGTCATCTTCGTCATCTTTCGAAAATTTGGCAGACACCATGTTAGAAGATACTATCACCCTATGAACATGACCAATGCTGGTATCAGAATTTCATGAGATAGAATCAGAAGAGTTAGATCGTTCTTCTTCATCAGATTCAGAAGGTTCTAGAGTTGGAAGTGGTAAAGCATAACCTAATCCCCGTTTCATTTTACTGTGGTATTTTTGTGATTTCCCTTTCGAAACTGCAATACGAAGAGGAGTTCACCTTCCTTTACCGTTGTTGAAGCCTCTTCTGAAATCATAGCCTATTTTGCGGATGATTGCTTTGGATTGTGGACTATAGCGGCGTAATTGTAGCCTTCCTGTATCATCTCTATTATCGTTATAGAGCATGATTTTTGGTTCTTCTCTTTTATTGAAGAATATAGGCTTTTCATCTTTCTTTCGAGACGGTACTAAGAAGTACAACTCTTGTATTGAATCCCGTGATACCACATTTCGTAGAGATGATACGACTTCTATTGTAAGTGGTTTAAAGCTATCTAGCATATCCAAATAATATTGAGTATAGTAAGAGACATCAGTATACTGCAAAGGAGATGCTTTATTGATTTTTACACCATCATTTACAATAGGAACTTTAGCCTTAGTAGGCTTAGTCAGATTGATGATAAGAGGGGGAGAAGAAAAACGAGAAGGAGGGGGCTTCTTACGACGAAGGTTGATTACAAGCGGCTCAAAAGAGATGAGCTCTCTTTGTTTCTGACTATCACCCTTAGGCTGCTTTTCATGGGAAGGAAGATAGATAGTCAGTGATTTGGAAGACTGAGGACAGGAGGTACGTCCTTTGACCGGGATCACCAGAGTATCATTCGGCACATTTTTCTGTTCTTCATCTGTGTTCATTGCCAGTACCACCTTCATGAATTCCTCTTTGTACATGCGAGAATCGTTGCAGTATACTTCAACTCCTTTGAAAGGATTCAGGCTGGTCTGCAACCTCTTTTTGGACTTCTCCATTACCATCCACATATTTGAAACATTGGTGGAGAGTAGAAGGTACAATATTGTGCTCATGGAGGAATGGTCTTCCTAACAAAGCATTGTATGAGCCATGCTTGTCAATTACATAAAAGGTCACCTTTGTACGAAGATTGCCAATTTAAAGTTTTAGGCATATCTTCTCCAAAGGTTTACTTCTTCCTTGATTGAACCCCAGGGTAGTAGTGATAGTTGTAGAAAGGTTATGCACTGGGATCTTCAAAGCATCCAGCAAAGACTTTGGCATGATGCTAAGTGCGGACCCTGGGTCAATCAGAATGCGATCGACTTTCATGGTGTCTACATACACTACAACAGAAAAGTGTTTTAACGGCACTCGAAAAGTGTCGTTAATGACTTTCCATGGCACTTTTTTTGGTGCAGTCTAGAGGGGGTGTCATAGAAAGTTTTTAACTTTCAACGACACTCTGTAAGTGTCATATAATATCTTTACGATGACATTTATTTGATGTCGTGTAATGCTTATTCCACGACACTTTACTGATGTCATTTTAGTCTGCTTCAATGACAGTTCATAAATGTCATTGACTGTACGACACTTAATAGGTGTCATCTAAATCATTCTATGACATTTAATAAATGTCATTGATATTTTCACGACACCTTTTTTGTGCCATCTAAATGATAGAGGATAAACACTTTCATGACATTTTGCAGGTGTCATCTTAACGTGTTTCAATGTCATTTAATAAGTGTCATCGAAATTACTACACCTGAGAAATGTCATCTAAAATTACAAAATGACAATTAATAAATGTCATGAATATTATTTCATGGCACTTCTTATGTATCATATAAAGAGTTCAATGACAGATTTCAAAATGTCATCAGTGTGTGTGTGTGTGTGTATATATATATATATATATATATATATATATATATATATATATATATATATATATATATATATATATATATATATATACACCAACACCAAAACCAACCATGTTCACAAATAAGTAACCAAAACCAACCATGTTCCAAATAAGTAACCAAAATCAACCATGTTCACAAATAAGTAACCAAAACCAACCAACCATCCATGTTCACATATAATTAAACCATGTTCACGTACAAATAAGTAACCAAAACCAACCATGTTCCAAATAAGTAACCAGAATCAACCATGTTCATAAAGTCTATTACATAATATAGGATTCAATTTGTTTAAGACTAACAAAGTCGATTACATAATATATATGTAAGAGTCCTACTAGTAACTTCTTAGCGTCCTCATTCAGATTAGAATCATGTCTTGAGAACCACATTAAATGGACATAAGTGATTTCCTGTCATAAGTAACCTATAAAAGAAATAAGAAAAGATTCAACTCATAAGTCTTTAAATGAAATTGCAAGGAATCTGAAAGAAAGTAAGCATCTTACATCCACAGCTTCCCTAGCAGTCATGTTAACAAGAGGATCATTTTTCCTGAAAAAAGAATAATAATGAGTGGATGATGATAACATAAAAATTAATGAGTATTAATGCACTAAATAAGGTCCAATAAACAAAAGTAGGATCATGTACTAAAATAGGGCTATCATCCAAGCAAAGCAGACCATTAAGTAGACCATTAAGCTACTTAATAACAATTTATGCACCGCTCATTAATGACATCCTAGCAATTGAAATGCTGTCTTTTTAAGAAGTAACCAATTGCTTAAATGTTGATGCAAAGTACAAAAAGAAAACCTGGATCACAGGCTAGGTCAATAGCAAGCCAACAATTGAAAACCTGGTGCAATGCCAACAATGCAAGTCAATAGCAAGTCACAGGCTAGGTCAATAGCAAGCCAACAATTGAAAACCTGGTACAATTGAAAACCTGGTGAAGGTGAGTATATCTTATTATTCATTCACTGGTGCAATTCCAACAATTGAATTATCCTTATTGAGGTTGATCAGGGCCATAAACATACTGCCCTTGTTCATAAATTTGAAGGAATGTTTTCTGGTACAACATCAGACCAGAAACAATTAAAAGACATCATTGACACCATGAATCCAATGGATTTCATAAACCTGAGGATTCAAGACGTTCTTGCTCTCATTAAATCCTTCAAAATCTATCAGTAAATCCTTTAAAATCTAGATCGAAAAAGTAAGAGATTGGTTGTTGTACTCCAATTCCAAAAGCTACTGGATATGTATACACAAAAACAAAAGGATGAGATACAAAAGCCTGAGGATTCAGCTAGTTGTTCATAAACCTGAGGATTCAATGACCAGTCACTCTTTAAGCTTTTCAAGGAGTTGGAAGATACAAAAATAGAAGGTCAACTCAAAATAAGAGGAGTTGATCCTGAACAAAAATAATTGGCCTAGGATGTTAGCTTGTTTCCACACCATACCACAATATTAGTCAGCAAATAAAAAAGGATTGGTACATGAAACTTATCATAGTACCAACTCCCCTGAACACTTTGAAGACACTATACCAAAATATGGTTCGAAGACGGTCCTTGAATTTGCGTGCTAGTTCCAGAATGTTTTTCTCTTCAGAATTTGCGTGCTAGTTCCTTGGATTCAGCTAGTTCGAAGACACTATACCAAAACAGTATGTTAGAAGCTTTCCTAAGATCCAATAATGGGAAGTAAACCGACTGATTGACGAACCACGACATAAGAAAACAAAATTCAGAAGGATTTTGTTAAGAAAATCGAGCGTTAAAAAGCAGCACTTGAATTCCCTTTAATGAAACTCCAGAATACAGTAAGATATGCTAAAAACTACTATTTATGTGTCTGACATGTATGTATCAGATAGAACTGGATATGTATACACAAAAGGAAATCACATTCATCACTACCAGTTGTATGTATCAGATAGAACTGGATATGTATACACAACTGGCCTTACTGACCCTTACTGGCCTGTGCTACACATGTATGTATACACAACTGGATATATAAATACACATGTATGTATCAGATAGAACTGGATATGTATACACAACTGGCCTTACTGGCCCTTAATCACATTTCCTTCAAGCATGATAAAGGAAATCACATTCATCACTACCCTCCAATTCCAAAAGCAACTGGATATGTATACACAAAAGCAAAATGATGAGATACAAAAACCTAAGGATTCAATGAGTTGTTCATAAACATGAGGATTCAATGACCAGTCACTCTTTTTTTTGGGTTAACTCATTGACACAAACTATCCAATTGAGCTTCAATAAGTTTTGCCAGATACTTGAATAGGTATAGTGTAGAGTTGTGATGTTGGAATCATTTTTCAGGTTCAACTCTTTTTCCAGTTGACACAAACTATCCAGTTGGAAGATACCTATTCCAAGTTTAGTGTAGAGTTGACAAACTTGGCCCTATTGTAGAGCTCAACTGGATAGTTGGTCATAAACCTGGAAGATACCAATTCAACTCATTTTGGGTTAACTCATTGACACAAACTTGCCAGTTGGAAGATACCTATTCCAGGTTTATGTCAATGAGTTTATGTCAATTAGTTGGAAGTTCATCGTTAGTATAAATTTTGGGACTGAACCCTTAAGTATCGAGTAAAACTGAGATGCTATCATACATTAGTATAGGGGTTTCATATCGAATATCAGTCTCTAGGTGCAGGGGAACACTTAAAATTCTGCTGTGTCATAGTATCAGTACCATCTTGTTATATTAAGGCCTGTGCTACATAGGTGCTGACCATCTATGTTGAACCTGATCAATGCTCCTTGTCCTGTTAAGTACTATTTTATATCAAATAAAACATGAGCTATATGGTTAGGCAGGTCACCATGAAGGTATTTGATCTGTCACAGATTTCAGAGTTTGGCCAATCTTGACTGATACCCACAAGTACCAGTGATACATACCCGAGTCTGCTTGTTGCATAGAAAGTCCACGTTGGGGATGTTTTAGTAAAGAGTGGTAGTGGAAAATTGCTACAACAGTTTGAAACAAATGAACAGGTGATAGTGGAGATAAAATATCCATCTTGTGATATTCATATGTTTCCAACTATTCTATTGAAAGGGAAGTGTATCTCAGGATGGACAATAGCAGGAAGAACCTGTATCATACTGCCATACTGCCTGGGTGTGTGTGTTTTGAATAGGAGGGTCGAGACAAAACCTACATTGGAAGGGATATATTGATCATAGACTAGAGTAGGCCAAATGATCAGGATACGTGCAGTGCAGCATAGGTTAGTGGAACTGAAATAAGAATGCCAAATTGGAAGAATCTCAATAGATAATGGATTGAAATATAAGATAAAAAATGAGTGTAATCTTGGAAAGTTGGAGGCAGAGCCAATTAAGGATAAGTTGAAAGAAACTCGTTTGAGTTGGATGGGCATTAACTGGGTCAGATGTTCCTTACATCAGATTTTTGATATGAAATCTCCAAACTAGTCTACCATATCATAGCTTATTCAAAATTCAGGCATCGAAATAATGGGCAAAACTGTCTGTTATCCGATTTTCTTTTGTTGCTGATATTAGATAGCAGCCAGCATTTGGATCATCTCTTCATATGATTGCTAATGTCATCACATATGCCACAGAGAAATACTACTTGTTACACATATCTAGTAGTGCCATTGTCAAGTGTCAGGTCAGCTGAACATTGCTACATGTGATGAATATGTGTGGTTCCTTAGGCATTTTACACGTGGTGATTGGTGTATTACACTTGTTACTATCTCCCCATTTATACTAACGATGAACCCCTATACAAAACCTGAGGATACACTATACCTATTCCAGGCTGAACTTCCATCTGTTCATTGTGTGTCAATTAGTTTAACATGGCAAAGCTCAAGTGATCTTTTTGGTACATTTCTATGTTAGATGATGGTACAATCTATCCAACTTCTAAAATTGAAGTTGAAAAAGGTTACAAGCTATTAACTTTGAGAATAGTAGGTTCATGGCATTCTCATTTACCAAACAACAAACTTCTGGGAATAAATCCTCCCCGTGTAATTGAAGACGATCAACAAAAACAAGTCTCAAATACAAAAAGAGATTCAAATAACACGACAGAAGGAAAAAAAGAAGAAGAAAAAGCATACAGAACCTGAATCTCTAAGTATCAGTACCCTTCTATATAAATATAATAGAATTGAGTTAATGTTAAACATACATATTGATAATTCAATTACCTGAATCTCTTCAAAACTAATATACTTGTGTGGCCACGCAATTGTACTTCCTATAGCATCTTCAAGGGTGAAAAATTCTCTTGAGGCTCGAAACAAAGTAACTTCTGGAACTAAAACTTCCTTAACCCAAACTTTGTAGCAATCAGGTCCAAGTATAACATGATGTACCATTGATTTAGAATCTGTAGCTGCAATTTCTGCCTTTGCCACCACCTGCCCTGAGGCAGTCCAATTTAACAGGTGGCACTTTGCATTCATAAGGTTTGTAGTAGCACTAGCATTCACACTCTCAGGACGGGACTATAATGAAACAAGAAGATAAAAGTAAAATTAATGTTTCAGTGTTAAATTTTAATAGCATTACCACAGTATACCTGTCGACTTGAAGGAGATGGCAACGCTCTTCCATTACTAGACTCTCCTGGAAACTGTACAACAATTTCATGACTTTAGTTTTTTGAATCTCAAGACAACATAGTTTTTAGAAAAATAATAGAGTTGATGATGGCATTATACAACTTACCATGTCCGGCCTAAGCTCTTTTAGAATTTGTACGTAAGTTCTTGAGTTTTGCGAACTTCACTTAACTCATTCATAACAGATTGCATCAACAATTTATTTTGAAATTGGCCCTCTACCTTAGATGGGGTAACTCCAAATCCAAGACCTCTAACAGAACCTGAGCGTTCTGGACCAAAATATTTACTCACTGGAACCTCATTTATGGAGATCGAATTCCCACCATCTAGAGCCTCCTTATATTTTTCCATTTCAGACTAGAAAATAAATGTTATTAGCATATTTAGAAAATCATTAAAAATAAAATATAATAATGAATTTTAAATAAATAAATTTTAATCACATACAATTGCCTTCTCTGCCTCAGCATTGATCGGTTCTCCACTCTTCTCTCCCTTCCTTTTCTTATGTCCTTCAATCCATAAGTCCACCCTCGATATAGATTTTCCTTTGTTCTCATTTTTCTAACAAAAATCAAATGACAAAATGATCGAAATCTATCATGCTTATTACATGCAAGAGAATTTTAAAGATACGTGAATTAAAAACAAGCACAAGTTATACCCATTCATGCTTATATCTTGCATAACCTTTCCGGCTCAGAGTGTAAGGCATCGTTTGTTTTGCCCTTGCAGTCTGCTTTGTTTCACTTAATTCCTACACAAAATTTGTCATAAACATACATATAATTTAAAGTTTGTCATCCCTTTATCCTTGGTTCCACAAATTAAGAAAATGCTTACAACTCCAATATAATGCATATCATTAAAAACACTTAACCTTAAAATTTACCTTAAATTCATCTGAGGTGCGAATTTTTACAAATTCATCCCACTGGCGGTCTGTAGGTTCATTCGGTTTGAGGAAGGTGATACGTCGAGATACATCCACACCAGCATCTACAACTTTCCTTATACTTTGAGATAGAGATGATTTCCAATTTTGCCACAACTTTCCCATCAACCGCAGGATGAACTTCTTGTAACAATCCTCAATAACATATTTTTGCTACGTTTACAAGTAAAATCAAGGATAAGTAATTTTACTAAATGTGTTACAAGAAGCAACAATAATAAAATACATAAACAAAGTACATACCATCATCAAATCCCACAACTTTTCTTTGATTCTCTTATCGACGTTGTGCCAGGTATTTATATTTATTGGAACATTCTCTCGAGCAAGACATCCAACAGTTGTACTGAATCCAATTGATTGTTTTCCCACAGGTTGCCCATATTCATTCCACTCAATCATCGTACGGTTCTTTTCACCAACTGCAACAGCTGGGACCTTTGTTTTTTCTCTGGTTTTTTTTCTTTTTTCCTCCAGTATTATTTTCTTCTGATGAAGAATCAGCATTCTCATCAGAACTATCATGAGGTAACCTAGATAAAGGTGGGCTATCATAAATGACACGTTGTATTTTCCTCGACATATCTCTGTAATTAAAAAAGATGAATTAAATCAGTATCAACATTAAGTATTATGCAGTTTATATAAAAACGAAGGTAACATGTGAATACATTCAATACAATAGTAAATAACATGTGACATAAGAAGTCCTCTTTGAGTACTCGCGACAACAGTAGGTGCAGGATTGCTACCCCCTCCTTAATATAGGATAGATTGAAATCATGTCAGTATGTAAAGCTAAAATACACTTCAAGTGAATATAAACATGAATGATAAGGATGTATTCAGTATGTAAAAAAATATGCTTGAAGTGAAAATAAACATGAATGATAAGGATGCAGTATTTACGGGCCAAAGTAGCAGTCAAAGAGGGAGATGGTACAGCAAGAGTTGTCACTGTGGATGAAAGAAGATGAAGCTGGCCAATCAAGCTGATCTGCATAAATAGCGAGGATAGATAAAATACTGTTGTACCAATTAGTAACTGTGAATGAAGGGAAATGAATCAGTGCAAGCAGTTCTGACAAGTACATAGTGGCTTCTTTATCTACTAAAAAGGCAAGGGCATCATTTGTCAACTAAAGAGGTGTTTCTCATAGTCTACACAACAAGAGTTCCTTAAGATGGTATGTCTACACAACAAGTGATCATTTGACAGCCCGAAATCCATGTTTCATGATATATCACCATAATCATGGCCGTGAAACCTTCAAACAACTCATTTTAAAAACCCTTTGAAACCAGAGAACTAAATTGCAGGAAATTTTAAAAACCCTTTGATTACTGGAAAGTGCAGGAAATTTGATTACTGGAAAGTGATCAAATTGCAGAAAAGTGCAGGAAATTTGATTACTGGAAAGTGCAGGAAATTTGTCAAATCCCAAATATCTCTTATGTTGGGTAACGTGATCAAATTTTCCACGAGAAACACACATAGTGCTAGAGTTTCTTTGTTAAATTACTTCTCTTGTTAAGTTCTTTTTTGGCTATTGTATAAACTGAATTCAAGTTATTTCCTCTTTCATGATATCACAGAGCTTTTTCTCTATACTTCCCTTGTTAAGTTCTTTTTGGCTATTCTATAACGGACACTCAAGATTTTATTTTTCTCTCTTTCAGAAGTTTTCCATACATGCCGATTCATTTTTCTGTCAACATATCATGCTGGAACTTGAGATACCAAATAGGTTCTAAATTTTTGCAGAAGAACATGAAGGATAACTTGAGATAACTCTCTTTCAGAAGTTTTGCAGAAGAACATGAAGGATAACTTGAGATACCAAACAGAACCTATGTTCATGATCCAAAATGTAACATGTACTAGATAGCTTTCCTTATGTAGACATATGAATATGTTGAAAAACAGGTTCTAAATTTAACCCAGGTAATACATTTTTCCTTGAACCACACCTTTGGCTGCTTTGTGCCTTTGTGGTTATTTTGTATATTGACAATATAAAAGATGGGCTCAGAATAGCCTTTGTGGTTATTTTTGGTGTTGTTGCAGATTATAAAGGCATTTTTGGTGTTGTTGCAGAAAAAGATCTTGGGTGTTTTCAACAGTTGATAATAGAAGGAAACAAAAAAACTAACCTGCGTACAATACTCCGTGTCAGAGACTGCACATGCCACGTGGACCCACCAAATCTGCGTACAATACTGCGTAAAAAACTAACCTGCGTACAATAATAGAAGGAAACAAAAATAATGTTAGGTATGATGAAGCATACAGTAAAATAGAAGAAAAAAGATGAGCCAATATCCGATCAACTTGAACACTAACCTGCAAATAATATGACATATGGGAGTAGGAACAACTATTGGTGTGTACACATTAAAACTTAAATATTTTATCGATAGTATTCGGATGCATGATGGAATAATATATGTAACAACTATAGCCATTAACCATAAAGTCAGGAGCCTGGAAGCTAAGAAAGGAAACATATAGTACACACAGTATCAGGGAGGAAAAAGGAAACATATAGTGATGCCCAACATGTGCCAAATAGAAACTACACCATCTTCAACATGTGCCAACAGGAGCCTGGAAGCTAATACATCTTAAACAGTAATTCAATTTGACTAATATACTTAAGCAAATAAAAAGGAAGGCTGCTTTAAGCCATATTTGTCCAAGATACAAAAAAAAACAAATACTTCAAAAGATTCTCTAATTCATCACAACAACTATAGTGACACAAGAAGTCCTTCACAATTCTTCCTCTTGTACAGCTCATCACCACCTCTATGGTCTATCTCAAGTGCAGAAACATCTTGTGGGCAATATGATGTATAAACACTTTCATCAAAGGTAGCCAAGTCATGAAAGCCTCTTGGTGGTGCCTTTAATACTACATGCCAATTTGATCTTTCACTTTCTCTGGAGTAAAATACTTGCTTTGCTTGTGATGCAAGAATGAATGGATCCCTTTCAAATTTATTTAATCCTTCATGAAGATTAACTAAAGTGAATCCATGCTCCTTCTTTAAACCACTAACAATGTTGGCCCAATCACATTGAAAAACAGGAATTCGGAATGTGTTAAAGTCCAATAACAAAATATCCCTTATAACTCCATAGTAAGAAACATTTGCAACAACTTGTGTTGTGTCCCTGGCACTGGATCTACATATAGTCTCAGCTTCTATATAAACACCATAATCTTGAGTGGATCGCTCAATTTCTGTTGTATGAAAGCGTTTTCCATTGATCACATAACCCAAGTACGACATTGCAACACATCTAGGCCCTTGCACAAGCCATCTAAGCGTATCCGACATTGTGCTCGTTGCACTTTCAAGATTAATCTGCAAAACATAACTGATATTAAAAGTTACCCCTCATATATATATATATATATATATATATATATATATATATGTGTGTGTGTGTGTGTGTGTGTGTGCATATATGTTATATATATATATATATATATATATATATATATATATATATATATACACACACACACACACACACACACATATATATATATATATATATATATATATATATATATATATATATATATATATATATATATATATATATATATATATATATACATATCTGACCTTCTCTGACATCCATGAAATGAATGTTTCTAAATGCCTCTTCTGCAGCAAATTACTATCCCGTAACAAACGCCTATCAGCACGTTTTAACTCCTCCATGTGTTCTCTAATAAAGACATCAAAGTTTATATAGTTATTCATACATACATATACACACATATAGCTAGAAATCTCAATCAAACTTCTGCTATTGGAATGTGTTGGTAGTATACTCACGAAATATAGGGTTCAACTTCTGCACTATTTAAAAGAACATAAAGATGAGCTGCCTTCAACATTTCACTTGACATGGTAATTACTTTTCCTTTTGAAATTGGACGTCCCTCTATAATTGCATCATCCTCAAAATCTTCATTGCGGTTTAATTTTGTGCCTAAAGCCGCTGCTTGTGGCATGTATTCACTACAAAATCTCACACACTCATCCACTAGATAGCATTCGGCTATGCATCCTTCAGGACGAGCACGATTTCTAACAAATCCCTTGAGATATTTCATAAATCTGTTGCAGGTTAACACACAAAACTTAGATTTAATAACTTGATTTAAATTTTTGTTGAATAATCTATAAACCCTAAAAATGTAATAAGGTTCTATTACATACCTCTCAAAAGGGTACATCCATCGATAATGCACCGGTCCGTATAATCTAGCCTCCCTTCCTAAATGTATCGTCAGGTGAACCATGATATCAAAAAAAGCTGGAGGAAAGTACCTTTCCAACATGCATATAGTTTCCACAATTTCATCCACTAATACTTCCAATTTATTTTTGTCAATCACTCTTTGACAGAGTTCATTAAAAAATGAACACAAACGAAAGATTGTGTTCCTTGGTCCCTCTGGAAGAAGTCCTTTTAAAGAAACTGACAACAATTGTTGCATTAAAACATGATAATCATGGGACTTGAGACCAATAATCTTGCATTCTTCAAGCTTGACACAACTGCTAATATTTGAACTATAACCATCAGGTAACTTCAAATCAAACAATCTCTTACAAAAGATTTGCTTCTCAGCTTTTGATATGTGTAAGGTGCCGGCGGAAGAAAAAATCTTTGTCCTCTTGGTTCTGCATATAAGTCATGCCTAATGTTCATGTCTGCTAAATCTCCACGAGACTATAATCCATCCTTCGTATGTCCTTTAATATTCAATAGTGTTCCTAAAATGCTTTGGCAAATATTCTTCTCAGTATGCATCACATCCAAGTAGTGACGCAACGGTATAGCCTGTGATACAATAAAAAATAGACTAAGTTCCTAAAAAAATTAAGCTATTATAATAGAACTAACTAAAAAATGAGGATTATAGTAAAAAATAATTAACCTCCCAATATGGTAGTTGAAAAAATATTGACTTCTTTTTCCACATTTTAGGAGGATCATTGTTCTTTCTTTTCTTTTTCTTGCTCTTTCCCCACACATTTTGAACTTCATTTACAGCACTTAAAATTTCATTGTTAGTCAATGGTCTTGGTGGGAGTCCTTTTTCTTTTGTTCCGTCAAACCAGCTAGCCTTCTCACGCCACAAGTGACTAGGTGGAAGAAAACGCCTGTGAGACATGTACACAGTCTTATGTGACTTCTTTAAGTATCGAGAACATGTA
Source organism: Iris pallida (assembly GCA_029216955.1). Lineage (NCBI taxonomy): Eukaryota > Viridiplantae > Streptophyta > Magnoliopsida > Asparagales > Iridaceae > Iris > Iris pallida. The sequence continues at coordinate 5,686,212 of JANAVB010000800.1, read as the reverse complement.
TTAGGACCACATATAGGACATGCAAGTTTTTCCTTTGTTGTACAACCAGCCAAATTACCATAAGCTGGAAAATCATTGATTGTCCACATCAAAATAGCTTTCATATTAAATAAAGACTTAGTAAATGCATCATATGCCTCCACACCATTGCTCCAAAGCTCCTTCAAGTCATCAATAAGTGGTTCAAGGTATACGTCTATGTCATTTCCAGGTTCATCTTTGCCAGGTATAAGTAAAGTCAACATCAAATTTTCTTGCGACATACATACATTGGGAGGCAGATTGTATATACATAGCAAGACTGGCCACATACTGTATTGGGTACTAAGATTTTTGTAAGGATTAAAGCCATCTGATGATAGCCCAAGCCTAAGATTTCTTGGATCTGAAGCAAAATCGGGCCATTTTTTATCAATAATATCCCACACAACCGAATCTACTGGATGTCGCATCGTTCCATCTTGACTGTGGTGGGTGGAGTGCCAAGTCAATTGCTCTGCCTTATCTTTGGACATAAAAATCCTTTTCAATCTTGGTATTATTGGAAAGTATCGCAAAACTTTTGCAGGCACTCCCTTCCTGATCTTGCTTGTCCTTAGATTTACTTTCCAACGTGAAGAACCACATATGGGACACGTATCCAGGTGCTCTTTCTCTTTTCTAAATAAGCAACAATCATTGACACAAGCATGTATCTTCTCATATCCTAAATCAAACTCTTTAGGAACTTCTTTACCGTGTATAATGAATCTGGAATATTGTTTTCCTCTGGTAACATATCTTGCAAAATCTCAAGAAGTTCATTAAATGCTTTATCTGACAACCTATTTGTAGTCTTATGCTTGTAAAGAGTAATGATTGCTGACATCTTTGTGTACTTGGTACAACTTGGATACAAAGGAGCTTCAGCTTCTTCCAACTTTTTTCTAAAAGCCTCATCTACATTCATATTCATACCCTCAGTAGCCTCTGAATCTCCAACAGAAGGAATATATGCATCATAGTACATCCTATGAGCATCTGGCAACTCAGAAGTCTCATTTTGTTCAAAACCACCTGAGTCTTCCCCGTGAAGAACCTAAAATTGATATGAAGGATCAAAACCAATTCGGACCAAGTGATCAAATACTACATCATTTTTTTGTGACTTTTCAACTTTGCATTCTTTACAAGGACATACGACCCTATCAGGATTCATGGCATGCTTCTTAGCATTTGCTATAAATCTCTTCACTCCTTCTAGGTACTTATCACTAGACCTACAAAAAAACAAAAAAAAAACTATAATTTATGTAATTATTTATATATTTGATAGCTTAAAAGTAAAGATAAATCAAGAAAATTTAAAAGAACCTGGAGTAATTAATCCATGTTTTATCCATCCTTAACAACCAAATTTAGTGACTTCGTTGGCTGCTCACAACTACTACAATCTCAACCAAAATGACCTATCATGGACACTAAGAATGAAAGTGAGTATATTGTATAGATAAGCAACAATTATATGTAATTAAAAATATAGAAAAATGTCAACTACAAAATTCCAGGTGGTTATGGTATTTGAAAGTGAAGCAAGTAAGAACAATATAATTTCCTCAAAAACTTGTCATAACCACAAAATTCCAGGTGGTTATGGTATGACCATTCCAGGTGGTTTCAGAGCCTTTCTAAAAGTATTTGTTTCTGAAGCTTATTGGGGTTTATATTAGTTAGTTTCAGATGGTTTCGATGCTCTAATTCTGATTCTAAATGACCGAAACGTGTCTTTTTGGCCGATACTTAAAACTTTCATAACAGATGCACATACCTAATTTTGCGAGTATACCCATTCGTAGAGCACCTAGAATGCCAGTTGGAAAGCAAAGAAACCCATTCGTAGAGCACCTAATTTTGTGGGTATACCCATTCATAGAGCACCTAGAAGGCTAGTTGCAAACAAAACAAAAGTTGTATACGTAATTGGCTTGATCCCTGTACGGAGTATGCTTTCAATGGTCTTCTTGAGCTTGAACATAGCCTTAAAAGCTTGATCTTGAACTTGGCTCGACAAAGTCAAACCTTAAACAAACCAAGCTTCAACATCCAAAGCTTGACTTGTCTTGCAATGAATTCAACAGTAGGGAAGAATTCATAACGAATCCTACAACCTCCTATAATATTGTATCCTGCAACCTCCTATTATACCCTTCATTTGATAGACTTATGCTAATATTTTCTGTTTCCATTTTATTACCACTATGTTAGTGCATTTGAGTTTCTTCGCAGCATCTTTCTTAATAAATGCTTTATGTAACCCGAGGGCTCTAAATGATTTAGAGTTTTTCTATCTTATTTCTGTTGATATGGGCTTGTAATTTTAGGAGCATTTGGGTGTATTTGATGCAAGAGAATTTCCGGTATGTTTTAGCATTTTGGTTGCCAATTGGTAGACTTGCTTTTCTTGTGCAAAGCTTCTTCACACAAGATTGAACGTGCCATGGATGTCTTTGTTCAAAACCAAACTTCACTAATTAAAGTCAAGTACACATCTTCTCCTTGGATTTGGATTATTCAATTTCAGGTCTAGGCGTCTAAGCTACTAATTGTCCAAAACCAAACTTCTTTCTTTACTAGAATTACAGTAGTTAGTGAAAGTTTTCCTTGGCCATGGTCAAGGAGACTTGTTTTCTTGTACATCTCAAAGAGCTCAAGATAACAAAAATTGAAGCAATTACAGATGTTGAAAACTGTTGACTTGTGGCAATTCAAGAACTGGAATAGGGTTAATATTTCTGAAACATTAGCTCTACTAAATTTTTGATTGATACAGAAAGCTGTTGCTTGTGGCAATTTATAGTAACTTAAGTATGGTTGGAATTTTTGAAAACTTAAGCTTAGCAAGAAATTATTTCAGTTAGGTGTTGCAAGATTACTAAAGGAGATGACTTGTTGCATTAGCTGCTGAAGCGGTCTAGTCCCGAACGAGGCAGACAAGAACAGGTATAAAAAATTATTCAGAACAGGTATAAAAAATTGTTCAGAAAACATACATAGGCTTTTCATCTGCCACCTCAAATTGTCAAGACTATTTCTAATTAAGTGTTGTAATTATGAGCAGATATGAAAATACCCCTCTATGGGAGGCCATATTCGGAGAAGACGACGATGGAAATTAGCAATAAAATTGAATAATAACATCAGATCTAACAATTTGGAAGAAAAAAAAGTTAGGGTTTTCCTCACCTCCGAGCGAGATTGGAACAGTGATCCGATGGAAAAAGAAACGGCTAGAATGTTTTTCCCCTTCCTCTCGCTTCTACTGCAAAAAAATTCTTAAAAAATGAAAAAATTCTAGATAGAGATGTAAAAATTTATGTAAAAATTCGAACCCTAACAGTGATCCGATGTAAGAATTTTATGTAAAAATTCGAACCCTAAAAATTCTAGATAGAGATGTAAAAATTCTATGTAAGAATTCGAACCCTAACAGTGATCCGATGTAAGAATTTTATGTAAAAATTCGAACCCTAAAAATTCTAGATAGAGATGTAAAAATTCTATGTAAGAATTTTTTTCCCCTTCCGATTGGAACAGTGATCGGATGTAAAAATTCTTAAATAATGAAAAAAGAGAAAAAAAATTCACAAAAGATCCAAAAAAATCAATATCAAGAAAGAAAATCCTAGATAATGATCGATTCATCTTCTAAACCCTAACAAAAGAAAGAAACCCATCATCCATTCCAAAATCCCCAATTATTGTGCTTATAAAATCCTACATAATACATGAAGAAACAAAGTGAGGGATGACCTAGACTTACGATAGAGATGACCGGCTCCAGCTGAGATGGTGGCGCCGACGACGATGGAAATCGCTCCGCTCCAGCCGATATATAGAGAGAGAGCTGAGATGGTGGCGCCGACGACGATCGAAATCGCTCCGCTCCAACCGATATATAGAGAGAGAGCTGAGATGGGGGCGCCGACGATGGAAATCGCTCTAGCCGACGAGAGCTCCAGCCGGCCGACGATGGAAATCGCTCCAGCCGAGAGAGAGAGAGAGAGATAGAGAGAAAGTTTCGGGAGAAATAATTAGTGAAAGAGGGAAGAAAGAGATTTTATTTGGGATTATTGGGACCGCGGGCTCCAAAGAGCGCCAAACTTTGGGAAATTTTTCAGGAAGCGGTAAAACCAATTTTTTTGGGGGAGAATTAAATATTCAGACATCACCTATTAAGTGTTGTGTTTAGTATAATATTTTATACGACATTCAAAATTTGTTTTAAAAGTGTTGTCAAAATTAGGTTAATGACACTTTTTAGAAAGTGACATAGATGAGAATAAATATTAAATTATAATGACACTTTTTAGTATACTCACATCACAAAAGAAATATAATGACACTTATTTAGAAAGTATCGTAAAGAAAGTGTCATTATTTATCTATTTTGTTGTAGTGATACCCCATGAAATAGAGAGGACGATCATAACGATTGTCTTCTAACAACATGTCATCTTGTGTAAAAGTAATATTGGGCATTAATTCAAATATACTATGACAATGTGCACAGCTGACTGGCTCATTTTCAGGCTTCTTGAGAAGAGTAAGACAAGCATCAGCCTGCATCAAGGCTTCACTTAACGTTTCTCGAGTTTCTTTTGAGAGGCGTAAAGTTCAAAGATTTATAATCTCGCCGGAGTATTGGCCAATTGAACCAATATATCAAAGTTATATGGTTTTTCGTTTCCAAGAGACGAGGACTTTTTTAATGCTTTGTCAAAGCGAACAGGTTGTTTTCCCTTGTCTGTTAATGTGGGTTTAGAAGGAGTTGGTTCAACTACCGGCGGGGATGTAGATGGTATATTCTCTGGAGGAGAAGATGATGTAGGAGGAGCATCAGGAGATGGAGTAGGATTCTCTTGATTTTTAGGGTATACCCGAAGATAGGGTTTCCCAGATCTAGTGCCCATTAGAATTTTTTCTTCTGCTACTGGTTCAAAGGATACCATGTTGCAGTTTTGGATTTGGATTTGGAGTGCTTCTTTTGCTAAGAAGAGGAAGATGTTTCAAAATCTGCCACCAGATCTGGGTGAATCCACATAATCTCTTCTCTGTCAGTCGATAGTAGAACAAGACCTTTATTTTGGGGAGGTGGGAGATTCATAATTTCAAGAGTATTCCTTGGAATTGGGACAACACCATCTTGTACAAGTTGTGGTAGAAAATCACCAAATTGTAGAGAAACCATTAGCAGTCACCGTCTTCTCGTCATGCTGAAGAGTAATTGCTCCAGAGTTGACCAACTCCTGGATTTTGCCCTTGAGCACATAACATGCTCTGGTTGGATGTCCTATAAATCTATGATAAACACAGTATTTAGGGTGATCGGTTTTACCCACTTCTTTCGGCCGTTTTGCCTCTGGCAGTTGAAGCTTATTGCTTTTGATCAAGTAATCGAAGATGCTCAAAGTATCATCTTCATCGAAAGAATACGCTTCTTTTGGACGAGTTGTTTTCGACGGTGGTGTTGATGGAGTGGATGCTATCTGAGTAACATTGACAGCCAAAGACTCTTTGCCTTTGAGATTGATGGCCAGTGTTTCTTTGTCCTTGCGGTTATTTTGGCGATTATTACCGCCGGTTGTAGAATGTTCGTCTTAATTAGGATGAGTCATCTGAACTCCTAACTGTTTGAACGTTTCTACACTGACTTCAGCCGCCTTGGCATTCACAATGAAAGAAGGCCAATCTTGAAATTGTGTAGATCCCGTCTACATACTGATAATAGAGAACAAGTTTGATTTGTAAGTGTCTATTGTTACAACAGATGGAGTTTCTAAAGGCATTTTGAGTGCCTCTCGGCGGAATCTTTCAATAAAACTCTTCGTGGATTCATTGTGCCTTTGTTTAATCTTAACAAGGGCATACATTGTCATGCCGTTGACTCCCTCATAAAATCGTTCCAAGAATATTTGTTTGAAACCAGCAAAAGAAGTTATGCAACCATCAGGCAAGCTACGATACTAGTCGTATGCTGCGCCGGCTAAACAACCGACGAACACTCTGGTAAGGAGCCCATCATTTGGCTGTAATTGGTCAGTCATCACTTCAAAGTGATTAATGTACTAACTTGGAGAAGTGCTGCCATCAAACAACATAACGGTCAAAAACTTGTATTTAGGAGGGAATGGAACCTCTTTCCACTCTGTAGGATATGGTTGCTTTATGCCCAATCTTTGTAGACCATCTTTCTGCTTGAAGGCTTCAAACTGAGTGCGTAAGAGTTTCACAGCCTCATTAGCATCCCCTAGTGTTTGATAATTGGTGGCCTGGTTAGAAGTGTTAGGAGGAGGAACAGCGTGATAATTACCACCCCAGCACCAGACTGACTGGGATCAGCTTGAATTGGCGCAGAAGCAACCTGAGGAAGCGGTACCCCCAGACTAACAGGTATAGAAGAAGCTATAAGCTCTAGATTGGTGGCAGGATTTATAACCGGTGGTACTGTATGTTGAGCCACGATTATTGTATGCATACTTGCAACCATTTCTTCCATGGTCTTTAATTTGTCCTCAAGTACAACAATTCGTTGCTCCTGACTGGTCGAAGTAGAGGCATCTTGATCTTCTGTAATGGTATATGCCGTTACTTCTCTTGCTGCTATTGATAAGATAGTTTGTTCATAACTTTCACTATCTGCATCAAACTCCGAAAAGGAGTCTTCTCCTAGATGAGCAATGGGGAGATCTTCTTCATTAAAGACACCTTGGTTCAAATTTAGATTTCTTGATCTGGTGTATTGAAAGACACCTTCACTGGATGCATGAATCCGATCCAAGTATTGCTGACTGGAATTTTGGGATGCATTACGTCTTGGACGTTTCCCACCCCCAGTGCCTTGAGAAGTCATATTGACAGAAGCATATAATAGTTTGTGTTCATTGTAGGAGCGTAAAAAGTGCTTCATAGACCAAGTCAAAGAAAGTTAAGAGCTTTTCAAACAGAGTCAAAATCAGACTTTACGCAAGACAGACAGAGTAAAACTCTACGCGACCTACTTACGCAAGAGCCATCCTCAAAGCTTTTACGTGAGGGACAGGCTATCAAATCATCGCATTTAATGCACGTGATACTGTTCTGACGTAATGATTTTTTGACAGCGGACAACACAGAAGTCGAGAAGATTTGATTTACACCAAACCCAACACTGTCGTTTAGTGTGCAGATGGCCTACTTTACGCTCAAGAGATGACTTCTTTTACGAATGAAAGCTATTCGAGCTTTTTACACTCAAGACAGTTGTGCGCGTAAAGTTTATTTGAGCTAATTTTACGCTTAAAGCTATTTTAAGCCACTTTACGTGGGAAGTTTATTTTGTACTATTTTACGCCCAGTCTGCTACTTTACGCAGGAAGTATATTTTGGGTCATTTTTACGCCCGATTTTTTCTGGCTACATGAGAACGTGGTCTGCATACGTGGCTTTTATGCCACACTTATCGAGAAACATGTGTACGTGCTCTCCTTATATTGCTAAAGTTATAGGACACGTGTCATCACGCGTAGAGTTAATTTTCAATCGTGGGTGACAGTTGCTTGCGTAGAGACCCTATTATGTTACTTTTTACGCACAGAGGGTCTAGTCTATAAATAGACTTATTTTTATCAAAAGATCAGGGGAGACAGGAGAGGAGATTCTGAGAAAACTCATACTTTTAGAGTGATATTCCCAGAAGCATATCGTCAACTTTTTCTCAAGAACAGGGTGAAGCAAAGCAGGAAAGCATTCGACTGTGTCATTGTTCGATACCTTTCTGGTGACTTAGTTCTTTCGATTGTTCATCTTCTTCAAGCAGTTTTCTTCTTCATCATCGTATGGTCCAAGGAACAAAGTGATCGCTCTCAGATCAGACTTCCATAGCAATACTTCCCAGAAACAATTTGTACTTTTGTACTTTTTCTAGTTTTTATTCAAAAGCAAATTTTAGGCATTTTGTTAAGTGAAACAAAATGGCGACTCTGCTAGGGACGACCTTCTCCTCTGACGAGAAGCCAATTGCTCAGTATGATGATGTGTCGGTCGGATCGACAAAGAAGACTCTGGTTGTTCACTTCGACCAGACTGCTTAAGAAGAAATACTCCGAACTGGGGGTAGTACTCGCTACTCCAATGTTCAAAAATTGTGGAAGGTACAAAAAATTTGGATTCCTAAGTCCAAAGCATCCTCGGATCTACCTGCTGTCTCTGAAGGCAAAGGAATCCTTCCCACTCCGGTTGTGGAGGCTCCCGTCTGTGACGAGGCAATCTCTACTTCAGTGATACGCCCTGGGCATAAAAATCAGTCTTCCGTCTGTGATGTGGCAGACTCTCAAGTTTTACGCTCTGTGCGTAAAAATCAGTCTTCCGTCTGTGACGTGGCAGACTCTCAAGTTTTACGCTCTGCGCGTAAAAATAAGTCCGCCGTCTGTGACGTGGCAGACTCTCAAGTTTTACGCTCTGTATGTAAAAATCAAGTTTTATGCTCTGCGCATAAAAATAAGTCTCCCGTCTGTGACGTGGTAGACACACAAGTTTTACGTTCTACGCGTAAAGAAAAATCTCCCGTCTGTGATGTGGCAGATACTCATGTTTTGCGCTCTACGCGTAAAGATAAATTTCCTGTCGGTGACAGCGTAGATAAAGTTCACAATGATGCCTGTGCATCTAAAGTGAATTTTCATGCACGCATGCAGCGTAAAAATATGAATTTTATTGTTGGTAAAACTTCAGTTTTCTACCAACAACCTTCTTATACTGCTTTACGCAAGGTACCAAACCTTCAAATTACGCGTAATGCTGATGGAGTCCTTTGTGCACAAAAATTGCAAGATTTACGCACGCAACTCCAAACGCATAAAAATGTACAATTTGGTTCTGCTAATACAGCCAGTAATCTTCTTTATACACAAGGGACTAAACGTTTCTCTGACCTAAATATAATAAAGAAGACTACTCCCTCTACTCCTTCTGATTTACGTGAGTTGCTCGTACAAAAGCATAAAAACAGAAAATCTTCTGTGACATTCCCCCAAGAAAATTACCATTGTGAGTGTCACCAGATTGTAATCAAGTATTGTTGTTCGATTTCTAAATGGTCATTTTTCGACCGATTAAGCTATAATGTGCCTCAGCAACAAGTTGATGACCAAGAACATGAATTGTCATATGCTTCAGTCAATATGGCATCTCATACCAACAGAGGACGACGTCCAAGACACAATTCGTCCCAGACTCCTAGCCAACAACAGTTCAACCAACTTCTTGATAATTTTGAAGGGGTATATCAGAATACCCGGTCAAGAAGTCAAAGACAGTTGCAATCTTCAGATTCAGAAGCTGGGGGTACCCAGTCTTTAGAGTCCGAAATTGATAGCGTTGATTCATACTTCTACACCAATCCCTCTGTATCTTCAAGGAAGGTTGAATCATATGCTATCGGAGATGAACCAGAGACGTCAACTGCTAATACAGAACAACGTCTCTCTGCAGTTGAGGAGTCACTAAAGGACATGCTTGCCATGTTACAAAGTATGCATCAAATAATAATGACTCAGGAAACTGTTCAGCCGACAGTGATCACACCAGTTTAGGTAACAGCACAAACTCAAGATAGTCAAGGAGTTGATACACCTTTGAATAATCTTACTCAAGAGCCTGCTATCAATCAAAATTCTGCAGTTCCAGATCCTCTCATTCCAGAAGATGTACCACCTCCGGTGGGGGTCACGGTACATCCAACAACTATTCAATCGAATGTGCTTTCTCAAACTAGTGAAGCTATTCAAGCAGTACGGGAGTTAAAAGCACAGTTTGAAGTTCTGAAGCACAAGGATCAATTCCAGAGGTTGGGGATTAATCAACCTTATCCTTCTTATTGTTATGATGTACCCTTTCCTCCAAAATTCAAGCCACAGTCGATGGTGTTATTTGATGGAAAGGCCTCTCCTAGTCAATATATCAATTACTTTGATATTATGACTGTGCATCTGCAGAAGAATGATGCTCTTCTTACCCGAGTTTTTATCGGATGCTTAACGGGTTCAGCTTATGACTGGTATCGCAGTCTACCGACAATTGCATATCGTCTTTTGACGAGTTTAAAGCAATATTTCTCTCCCATTTCTATGAGGAAGGAATGGACATGAATATGTCCTCCTTAATAGAAATCAAACAAAAGGAGAAGGAAGATACCCGGACGTTCATTGAACATTTTCGACAGGCAACTTTGAAAATGCCTCCTGGTATGCCAGATTCAGCATTGATTGATACGTGCAAAATGAATCTGCGACCATCCATTGCTATCTTTACGGGCACTCAGTTCACAGATTAGGTCTCGTTCATTATAGTAGCAGTATCAGCCGAGACCAATGGTAGGTTGGCTCATGAACACGGGATGATCTTTGCTTCAGAAGACAGAAAAGAAAGGCTCTTCAGGTAATAATTCTGGCAATCGCAATGGGAAGGGGAAGGAAACCCTAGTGGTTAACCTTTTAAAATCTAAAATAACGTCAAATAATCTGGAGTCTTCTAAACCAAAAGAAGAGTACTCTTTTGATGACAGTGATATCCCAGGAATATTCCAATATCTCGTTAAGAGTGGCAAACTCCAGATTCCGGAGCCAAAAAGGCCTAATAAGGTAAATCTGACTGACAATCCCAAATATTGTATCTATCATAGATACATAAATCATCCGACCAAGGCTTGTTATATTTTAAAGAAGAAAATCCAAGAGTTGATAAATGCTAATGCCATCGCTTTAACTAATGATGAGCATACAGTCACAACTAATATGATTTCTCTTCAATTTGGAAGTTTTCCTCCATAGCAAGTTCCAGATGGGATTGTCCCAATCCCTAAGGCGATAATAAAAATTGTAAATCTTTCGCCTGCTAGAGAGCAAAGTGAAGGATTATTGCCTCTCACATTAAAAAATGGTGAAATCATGTGGGTACATCCTGATTTAGTACCTGAAATAGAGAATGAAGGTAAAACTTCAAAATCCAAGAAAGGTAGGAAAATCAAAACCTGCAATATGATTTCTCATGTTGTTACTCTAGATCAAGATGATTTGGATCATCTTTGGGATGGCATTCCTTTGGAGGATAGATTGAGGGGACTGAATATATGCCCTCCAAGTTTAGCTCCTCCTACCAAACTCAAACTTACTCATCAGCAATGGCTAGCAATGAGTAGTGTCCCCTTATACAGGGCACAACAAGTCTTTGTTGCTTATGAGAAAGCTCCTACAGGGATTTTTCCTTCTGTCCCGAGTATTCTTCCTTCTCTTGTGGCTACAGAGGTTTCTATTCCTCCTTCTTTTGTGGCTACAGAAGTCTCTATTCCTCTTTCTCCTGTGGTTACAGAGGTTTCTGTTTCTTCTTCCTCTGTTAAACCATCTATTAAAAGTCCGCTACCCGTTCATACGTATAGTCAACAATCAGTCCATCTCATGAAAAAGATGGGCTACGACTTTCAGAAGGCGGAAGGCTTGAACTATGATAAAGGAATGCGACTTTCTTTACAAATTCCAAGTCAAAAATCTACTGTTGGATTGGGTTTTGAGGTCCCTCATAAAAATCCTCACAAGAAGAAGACTAAGGGAAAGAAGAACAAAACCTGTAATATAGTACTTCATTCTCCTGAGTCTGAAGAAGAAACCTTTGCTGGTACGAGATCTGAAAAAAAGTACCACAAAGATTATGAGGGAACTTCGAAAGAAGCGGAGGACGTTGCTGAAACACTACCAGCTCAACCATCTCTTGTTCCTGCTGATGTAAGACCTTCTAAACCATCTGTGGTTGAGAAAGGAAAACAGAAAGCAGTAAGCTTTGACGTTCCATTGAAATCTGCTTCAAATCAAGGGACGGTGATGAAACCCTACAAGTTCGATATTCTAGTCCAACTAGCTAATACTCCGGCTAGACTTTCGATCTTTGAGCTGCTTCGCCTTTCTAAAGAAAGCCGCAAAATTTTGAGTGAAGCTTTGCTACAAGCAGACTCATGCTTAGCTCAACTCAAGAGTCCTGACAATATACCAGTGTCGTGTCCATAATGTCACAATGTGATGGAATCAATTCCAAACATTACCTTCACATAAGAAGATATACTGTTGAAGCATAATAAGCATGACAGGCCTCTGTGTTATACATGGTATATTGAATCTACTAAAATTGACAGGATATATATTGATCCTGGGTCTTCTATTAGCATTATTCTTCAGAGTATGCTACGACCCTTGAGGATTCCTACTAGTGATTTGACTTACACTAGTACCACAATAGTTGGTTTCACTACCAAAATACATGGATTTACCGACGGCCTTATCCGTCGGTAATCCGTCGCCAAAAATAAATACCGACGGATATTTTGGTAAAACAGCCGTCGGGAATAACCTCGTCGCTAAAACATATCCGTCGCTACTTCCGTCGCTCAGCGACGACTTAGCGACGGAATCCCGTCGGCGCATCTAAATATATATAGCGACGGATTACCGACTAGCTTTCGTCAAAACATGTATCAGGATATAGGGTTAGCGACGGAAAACTCCGTTGCTAACCAGTCGGCAAAATCGTATCACTGATTTTTTGATACCCAATATCCGTCGCTAATCCGTCGTAACTTTGTCGGCAAAAGCGTATCAGAGATTTTCTGATACCCAATTACCGACGGACATTCCGTCGCTAAACCGTCGCTCAATGTAAAATTCTCCAGGTAGCGACGGATATTACGTCGCCAATCCGTCGATACATTAAATTCCTACAGTTAGCGACGGATAGTCCGTCGGGACTTTGTCGCCAGTCCGCCGTAAGTTAGTCGCCAATCCGTCGCTAATGCTAAAATTTATGGACATCAAACAGCATCAGTTCGACGGATCGTCCGTCGCCAATCCGTCGCTTTATTGAAATGCTCCAGGTAGCGACGGATTTTACGTCGCCACTCCGTCGCTAACCTCAGTTTCTCCAGTTAGCGACGGATAATCCGTCGCTGCATGGTCGCCAGTCCGCCGTAAGTTAGTCGCTAATCCGTCGCGAAAGCTAAAATTTCTGGACATCAAACAGCATCAGGTCGACGGATCGTCCGTCGCCAATCCGTCGCTTTATTGAAATGCTCCAGGTAGCGATGGATTTTACGTCGCCACTCCGTCGCTAACCTCAGTTTCTCCAGTTAGTGACGGACTATCCGTCGCTGAGTGGTCGCCAGTCCGTCGCTAACTGCTAGTTTTTGAAAAAAAAAATACTGCAAACAGACTCTTTCCTGTTTATACAACACATCCAACACAATATCAAACATGCAAAATATCCATATACAACACCATATATCCATATCCAACACGAATATCCAACGTATCCAATATCCAACACCATATATCCATATGCAAAATATCCATATCCGACACCAATATCCAACGTATCCAATATCCAACAAAATATTACCAACACAATATATCCAATATCCAACATTAAATTATCCAAACATAAAAAAAATATCCGAACATACTCAGTATCCAAATGTCTACAAAACCAACAACATAAACAAAATCAAACCCCGTCCGTCGGATCGTCTCGTGCTCGTGCCGCCGCATCCGCTTTGTGTATGTACTCCTCCACCGTGTGTGCCGACACTTGGGACAAGACATGGTCTGGAAGCGCGCGTAGCTGCTCTGGCGACATCATGTCAAGGAGCGTCAAGATGGTGTTATCCGATACGATGCAGGCGTCCGCAGAGCAGTTAAACGAAAGCCGTCCGGGGGAAGAAGGACCAGGTCGATCCGAAGCACCGGCAACAGCAGTAGACGGATCGGAAGCAGACGGACCGGGAGCAGACGGATAGCGCCCCAACACTATCGCCCGCAAATCTGACACCGCGGAGGTCAGAGTCGTAAGCTGCGCCCTCACATCGTCAACCGGGGGCGCTGGGGGAGACGGAGGCGGTGGATATCTCGGGGACGGCTGCAACGAGGGCGCCATGGAACCTAAGCCGTAGACGCGCCCTTTCCTAATGCCGCCGACGGATTCTACGAACACGTCGTCGTAGCGAGCGGCCATAGAAGAGTGCGTCTGGGTGGGCGTCGTTTCGCCGACATTCTCGGAAGGGGGCTCGATCTCAAGCCGACTAAGTGCCTCACGATACGCAGCCTATCCAATGAATGTGTTTATACTATAAGTTTTCCTAAGTTATAATCTAAATCCTATGTTTCCCTAAGTTATAGTCTGAATCCTAAGTTTATCTAATTAACTTAACAATAATTATATTTCTAACATAAATCTCATAAACGTAAGTACTTACATCAGTCTCCTCGGCCCTCGCGTCGACGAAGCTCCCGTCCTTCCGCCTCTTGTACGTATGCACGAATACATCATGAGCGGTGACCGTCTCCGCCTCTTTCCCCTGCTTCATCGCCCGTTGGGCCTGCATACGTAGAATTTAATTAACTTCGTATATTAACAGTACGAAATTAAATAATAGAATGAATTTGAATTTGCGCTATCTTACCAAATCTGCACGCGTCAATGCGTGGGGCCTTGATCCCCCCGTATGCAGACCCGCGACCTGTCGATTAGCCTTAGCTTTCTCCGATTTTAGCTTGAACTGCGGAGTATCCATCTTCTCCAACATCTGCTCATAGTACTCCGCCCGGATCCAGTCCTTCCTCGTATGCGCCGTACGAAGGTCGTACACCGCATCCCGTATCTTCTTCCCGACGACGGCTTTGTAGGTCCTGCGGATCGCCTCCTCGCGATGGGGGGGCCACCAGAACGTCCTCTGACATACAAATTCAAATATCACGTAATAAAAAATTTAATGATTTAAAGAATAATTAATAATTCACCGACGGATTTATACCCTCATCTCGTCGAGCCAGACGTACTTCATGTCCTGAGGCACCTCAGAAAAATTGAGGTAGGGGCCATGGTAGTTATCCCGGATAATGTGCCCTAGAATTCGGGCAGCATCCCACGAAAAAAACCTATAAAGAAGCAACAACTGGATTATTAACTTGAATAAATGAAACAAATTTAATAAATTAACTTAAATTTACTTACGATTCACCAGCGGGCCATAGCTCTCGTCGGAACTCGCCCACCAGCCTCTCTGGTGGTGTCGGGGGATCCGCGGGTCCGCGCACGTACTCCTCGGTAACAGGATGAAATTGAATCTCGGGGTAATCCGAGGCCTACCCTGCAGTAACTGCTGGGCCCCCTGCTGCATCTGCTGCTGCATCCGCTGGTACATCCGGTGGCGGAACGGATCCGCTAGCGGATGGAGTCACAGGCCTCGACGACGATGTCGGTAGCAGCGAGGAAGAATGACGGCGGGAAGAGCCTGTGTCCGGGCTCTCCAACTCGGGATCGGAGGTCACATCCGGGGAATGCGGCTGGCGACCACGACCGCTACCACCACGCCCACGCCCACGCCCACGACCACCACCACCACCACCGCCGCCGCCGCCGCCACCGCCACGACCACGGCCAGCACCACCAGTACGGGTGCTCGCAACCATGCCCTGTAAATAGAATACATAAACAAAATACCGACAACATAGATTTATAAATGAATATAAAACTAAACATATCCATACCAGCAGCAGGACGATGAGTGCCGCCCAGACGAGTAGGCCTAGGAGTGCCATCTGCAAAAAGAAACTCATACAATAATACGCAAATATCCCAAACTGAAATAAATATTACAATCAGAAGTGAGGTACGAATAAAAGCTAGATACACAAAATCTGATAAAATCACGCACCAATACAACAAAGTACAATTCTTGTAACTTTTGATGAAAGGGCATCTTGTGTTCCACTAGACTTGTAATTGTAAATCCAAATGTAATAGGGTAATTTAGGATTCGAGACTAGATATTGGGTGCTTCAAGATACAACTGAAATATAGCGATATTTAATCATCGTCATCGTCCTCTTCCTCGGCCTCGGCCTCATCATCATCATCATCATCATCATCCTCATCGTCGAATTCATCTGTATCCTCATCCTCATAAAGTTCTTCTTCTTCTTCTTCTTCTTCTTCTTCTTCTTCAGTCTCAATACTTGGGACAAGACGCCTCTTTCTCCCCTGGTTGACATCTAAGTCTTGTATATCAACCTCTTCCTCCCCTCTATTTTCATCAGCAAGAGGTATATCAACCTCTAATTCAACATCCATGTCACAAGACTGTTGTCCCAAGTATTGGGGCTTTTCGATCTGGTCCTCTTGGTATGCTGGGTCTCCAACGTTGAATGTATTTCTAGATTTAATCTTGCATACTGCCCACCAGTCAAAGCGATCTCTACGACGTCTTGGGTAGCTTGTATAGTAGACTTGAACAGCCTGACTTGCTATCGCAAACGTGTCGGACCCTCTATACCTCCTGCGATGATTTATATCGACGAATCCAAATTGTTTATCGATTCTCCAACCGATATTTGGTGTCGTATCGAACCACTCACATTTGAACATAACAATATGCATATCAAATGGGGCACTATATTGTAATTCTACAATATCCCGAAGCACTCCATAATAGTCAAAGTCTGGCTCGTCGTCATAGATTGTGCCTCTTATGCAAACACCAGAATCCTTCGTACTGAAGCCGTCATTGAGAAATTCGGCATTTATAGGATGTTGAGTTGTCTTAAACTTGAAGCCATTAACGACAAAGCCGTCATTGAGAAATCCTGCCTGAAAATCGTCACTCACACCAATTCTGCTCTCGTGTTGTCGTTTGTACATCCATGTACGATCAACAAAGTAACGATTCATGCTCGATTTGATGTGAATATCTGTATCGTAAGACAAACTAAACATAAGAATTAATAGCCCGATACAGATACTCATATCGTAAGAAAAACTAAACTTGTGGATAACACGCTAGGCCTACGACGAGGCTACTTAGTATCACAATCTAACATAATTAGTATATAATCATGTAACTGGTGGATCCGCTAGCTAGTAAGCCGGATGTACTTAATATCAGAGAGTATCAGATTAGTATCAGTATATAGATTAGGTAGACCGTATCAAACGCATATCGGAATAGTAGGCCGAATAGGAGGCCGAGATAGTCGAATGAGAAGAAGGGAAGAAAGGAGGAGCAGATGGTATACTAGACTAGTTCTGGGTCAAATTAGGAGTCCAAGTCAACTCTGTCAAAACTAACCTTAATTAGGCTAAACTTCTACCTTAGCTAATCAAATATATATACTAGACTTCACGACGTGTGTCTGTGTATATATATATATATATTATTAATAAATTACTTAAAATTATGCCTATATATATATATATATATATATATATATATATATATATATATATATATATATCAAGGTTCAAAGTATCGGTATCGGAATCGGTATCGGACTATTCCTATGAGTATTGGTATCGGCGATATCGGTAGTATCGGCGGTTTCGGATCGGAGTATCGGATTTTTTGGTATCGGAGAACAAATAATTATTAATAAATTATTTACATTTAAAAACATATATTTTATACATTTAGGCATAATTTTAAGTATTTTCAGTGTTATTTCTTAGTAGTTTTGAAATTAAATGAAATAGTAGTCACCCTTACCGATTGGTTTACAAACAATAGATTTGATTTTCTTCAATTGATGTGATTTTCTTCTTTTACATGCTTCTACAACCTTGTTATGCTTTAAACCCTTGTTGATTTGTCTTTTCTGTTTAATTTTCTTTGTCGAATTGA
Source organism: Iris pallida (assembly GCA_029216955.1). Lineage (NCBI taxonomy): Eukaryota > Viridiplantae > Streptophyta > Magnoliopsida > Asparagales > Iridaceae > Iris > Iris pallida. The sequence goes on along the minus strand of JANAVB010000800.1, from coordinate 5,668,487 downwards.
CCGGAACAAAGACCCCCAATGTCGGTATCGGTCAATACTTGGTATCGGTCGGTATCGGATCGGAACATACCAAACCGTATCGGTATCGGCCGTATCAGATCGGTATCGGCCGATACTTTAAACCATGATATATATGTCTGAGTGTGTGTGTATCCGTGTGTCTGTGTCCGTGTGTGTCCGTGTGTGTGTGTGTGTGTGTGTGTCCGTGTGTGTGTGTGTCTGTGTGTGTGTGTCCGTGTGTGTGTGTGTCTGTGTGTGTGTGTCCGTGTGTGTGTGTGTGTCCGTGTGTGTGTGTGTGTGTCTATGGGAGAGGAGGAGGAGGACTCCTGCGCGGGGACTCCAGAGTCCCTCCTACGCCCCCCTGCCCCGACCCCCCCCAACCCCTGCCCGACCCCCCCAACCCCTGCCCGACCCCCTCTCCCACCCCACTGCCCCCCCTGCCCCGACCCCCCCCAACCCCTGCCCGACCCCCCCCTCCAACCCCTGCCCGACCCCCTCTCCAACCCCCCTGCCCCCCCTGTCCCGACTCCCCCAACCCCTGCCCGACCCTCCCCCAACCCCTGCCTGACCCCCTCTCCCACCCCCCTGCCCCCCCCTGCCCCGACCCCCCAACCCCTGCCCGACCCTCCCCCAACCCCTGCCCGACCCCCTCTCCCACCCCCCTGCCCAGACCACCCCCCCACCCCTGCCCGACCCCCTCTCCGACCCCCCTGCCCCCTCTCCCACCCTACCCTTGCCCCGACCACCCCACCCCCTACCCGAACCCCCCCTGTCCAGACCCCCCCACCCCTGCCCGACCCCCTCCCCGACCCCCCTGCCCCCGACCACCCCACTCCACCCTTGCCCCGACCACCCCACTCCGTACCCGAAACCCCCCTGCCCCACACCCTCTCCGACCACTACGACAGCCCCCCAACCCCCCAAATCGTAAAAGAGAGAGAGAGAGAGAGAGAGAGGGAGATAGAGAGAGAGAGAGGGGGGGAGAGAGAGCATACCTTAGAGAGAGAGAGGGAGATCGCCGGTCGGAGAGAGCGAGATCGTCGGAGAGAGGGAGAGGAAAGAGAGAGAGTGTTTTGGGGGGAATGAAAATTTCTCCCCCGTCGGTTCAATTTAAGTTAGGGTACAGAAATTAGCGACGGCTTAGCGACGGATTATTCCGTCGCTAAGTAGTCAGTAAATCTCGCGCCAGAGTAGCGACGGATTATTCCGTCGCTAAGTCGTCAGTCAAATCTCGCGCCAATATTTTAGGCTTTTCCTGCCAAAATATGCGACGTTCTAGCGACGGATATAAAACCGTCGCTACATGGCCGACGACCTATCGACGGCGTAGCGACGGATATGGACATAAAAAAATAAAAAAAATTGTCCACTGCTTTCTGTCGGTATTTCGTCACAAATCCGTCGATGATCCGACGGTAATAGCGACGGAAATTTTCCGTCGCTAAATGGCCGTCGCTAAAATGCTGTAATTTGGTAGTGTTTCAACTCTGGTAAGAGTAAACCACTGGGAAAGATTCGTCTGAAGATTCAAATTTGTGATCTTCGAACTATGGCGACTTTTTATGTTATTAACTCAGATGTATCTTACAATATACTTCTTGGAAGATCGTGGATACATGAGCATAACATTGTGCCTTTAACTCTCCACCAATACTTTAAGTACGTGGATTCTCAAGGAATTGTGAAGACTGAATTTGCAGATATTAATCCTTTTAAGGGTGTTACAGCCTATTTCTCTGATTCAATACTCTACAAACAGGAGCATGTGAAGGAGATATCGGATATGGCCGAAGATCAATCACCTGCCGAAGATCAATCTGTCAATGAAGATCCTCCGGAAGAGCAACCTTTGAAGATTAAAGTCAAAGGTCGAATCCAACCCCAACTTGTCAATGATCAACCTCTGATGATCAAAGTCAAAGAAAGAACTCGAGCTTCGTCTGAGGAATCTGTGAAGATTCCAGTCAAAAGCCAAGTTTAACCTCTCATGATCAAGGTCAAAGGACGTACTTCTCGTACAAATGAGCCAGAGCCACTGATCATCAATCTTGGCAAGTCTACGTGGAAGATGGATGACGGTCCGTTATTAATCAATCTAAAGCGTAGTAGTCAAATTATAAATGATGTAAATATTGATCATTCTGTACTTTCTAATATTAATAAAGATTTCCTTTTGGAGTATATGGCTGTCAAATTCATTGAAAGAATGACTTTATCTGCTGATAATCAAAGTCATCAACATAAAAATGACATAAATACAGAGAAAATCTTATACATTAATCATAAGGAAAATTCTTTTCTTCCTCATGTCGATGTTGGACCCTATGCTCAAAGGTTCTTAACATCTTTTCCTTATCTTCTTCCTGTAGCCTCATCATCACAAGCTTGTGTGACTTATAGACATCACGAAGAATCTTATTTTGTGATTCCGTCTAATAAGAAAAACAAACGCCAAATTATGTTTGGTCTGGCTAGAAATATTCCTGTCACTCAGACAGATGATCTTAGAGAGAAAGATAAAAGAAGAATCTGAATTGACAAATATAGTCAACAATCTCTTAAGATTATCCAGAATATGGGATATGATTTGAAGACTATGCAAGGTCTCAATCAAGACAAAAGTAGACGGTTAGCATTGTGTGGTGATCCATTTTACCAGAAAACTCGTCATAGGTTGGGATACGATCCGTCCCACATGTTTAACGAGGATATACAAGAAGAATTCTCTTCAAGTTCTTCACAATCCTCAGATTTTGAAGAAATCCTGTTCATCGAATCGGATACATCCCACATGTACAAAAAAAATATGAAAGAATGTTCTTCCAATTTTTTATAATCCTCATATTTTGGAGGAGACTATTATAATGAATCTGAGTGCATCTTTTCAGTCAACATGGTTCAAACTGATGCTGAATCTGAACCATTTGAAAATGACCCTTGGGCACAACAGATGGACACTCAATGGGAGCTTCGTTTTGAACAACGACAGCCACCTACAGAAGATGAATTGTCCAGATTGACATTGGAGATAAAACTACGTCTAAGCCAATATTCATCAGTAAAAACCTTTCTGAGGATGAAAAGGAAGAGTTAATACAAATGATTAAAGAATATATTGATATCTTTGCATGGAGTTATGAGGATATGCCGGGTCTAGATCCTAAAGTAGCTACTCATAAACTCAATATTCTTCCTAATGCCAAGCCTGTAAAACAACAGCAGCGACGTTTTTGACCAGATATGATGGATGCAATTGAAGCAGAAGTCAAAAAGCTGATCACATGTGGCTTTGTTCGTGAAGAACAACACCCAGACTGGGTTGCCAACATTGTTCCTGTTATGAAGAAGAATAGAAAAGTCCGAGTTTGCATAAATTTTCGGGATCTTAATGCAGCTTGTCCAAAAGACGAATTTTCACTTCCGATTACAGATGTCATGTTAGACAATACATGTGATTTTGAACGCATGTCTTTCATGGACGGATTTTCAGGATACAATCAAATTAAGATACATCCAGAAGATGAAAAGCATACCGCTTTTCGTACACCCCTTGGGGTTTATTGCTATACGGTTATGCCATTTGGTCTGAAAAATGCCGGTGCTACATATCAACGGGCTATAAGCAACATCTTTCAAGAACATCTACAGAAAATAGTTAAATGTTATGTAGATGACATTGCTGTCTAAAGTCGATCAAAAGATAATCATATTCAAGACTTGAAGACACTATTTGAGTTGATACGTCAACATCAACTGAAGATAAATCCCACTAAGTCTTTCTTAGGGATGTCCAGTGGCAAGTATTTGGGATTTGTCATCACTTCTCAAGGTATCCATGTTGATCCTGATAAAATCAAAGCAATTCTTAAAATGCGTCCTCCACGCAATCTAAAAGAACTCCGTGGCGTCCAAGGTCGCATTGCTTATATCAGGAGATTTATATCCAATCTTTCTGGGAGATGCCAACCTTTCTCTCGACTATTAAAGAAATGTGTATAATTTGTTTGGGATGAAGCATGTCAAAAAGCCTTTAATGACATCAAGCAATACCTTACAAATCCATCTGTTTTGGTACCTCCAGTGGTAGAAAGACCATTTTTGCTCTATGTTCGAGCCTTGGATCATTCACTTGGTGCTCTTCTTGTACAGAAAAGTGATAAAGGTCATGAACAGGCAATTTATTATCTTAGCCGAATGATGGTTGGAGCTGAACATATGTATACTCTTGTGGAGAAAGAATGTCTGACTTTAGTTTTTGCTGTTCAAAAGACACGACATTATGTGTCAGGACAGACTATTCATGTCATTTCCAGAATAAATTCTATTCGGATATTGACGAGAAAGTCGAGCATTCTTAACTCCAGGTTAGCAACCTAGGCGATATTGTTTACGCCTTATGATATGGTCTATGTACCTCAAAAATCAGTAAAGGGTCAAGCATTAGCTGATTTCTTAGCAGCTCACCCTATACCTGAAACATCGAAGCTATATGAGGACATTCCAGATGAAGTCATGAATTGCAATATGACTTTAAAGGATGACATTTGGCAACTATATTTTGATGGAGCATCGCGGGTTGGACCTAAAGGCAATATTGTCTCCGGAATAGGCATCGTCTTGGTCTTTCCTGATAAAATGGTCATATACCGTGCTTATTCTCTTAATGAACCATGCTCCAACAATGTGGCAGAATATAATGCTCTGCTAATTGGTCTTCAAATAGCAAAAATATTGGACATTGAGTTCCTGGAAGCTTATGGAGACTCTCAGCTGATTGTTAATCAGGTCAGAGGGACATATGAAGTCAGAAATCCTGACCTTATTCCTTATCATCAAGTGGTAATCGAATTGGTCCTTTTATTCAAAGGGTTCTTTATCGAATTCATACCACGTTCTCAAAATTTGAAAGCTGATGCTCTTGCTAGTTTAGCTGCAGACTTAGCTGTTCTAATTAGAAGACAAAATACCATCACTTTGTTGGATCAAGACTTATTCTGTGTAAAGAATAACTTGCATATTGAACAGAGTTATACTACAGAATCAAGTTCTCAACAAAGGGATTAGAGAAGTCCATTCATTGATTATGCGTGTAGGTCCTAAAAAATCAAATTGCACACATCAACAAAGTCATGAAGATCAAGAAATGCATCTTTCAAATGAACTGCACAGACATCAGATTGCGCAACATACAGATTGTGCAGCATACAGATTACGCAAACTAGACTATGCACACTCTCAAGCGCGCAGGCTGACGTGGCAAATCATCATCATTACCTGACACAATCAAATCTTCTGACAGCTGACAGTACGGAGAGTGAGGCGACTGTTTGTTTAATCGTGCAGCACAGCGCTCGAGGACAGCTGGCAGCGTAATCTGCCAGCCTATCTGATGCGCAATCTATTCCTGTACAATCCAGAGCCAGCACAATTCAGGTTGCGTACTCTATCAACACAACTGACAGTATATACGTGGCATTCATGCCATCAATTGCTCATTACGTGGCAACCGTCTATGCACGATCATGCGCATTTCAATCAAATGATGCCATGTGTCCAAGATAGTTGGCCCATAATCAGATAACTGCCTGCACAGTCCACTGTTGTGCAATCCAGTTTATGCGCAATCCATCATGCGTAGTCCAGAATAACTAAAAGTTAGTTATTTTCCGAACTCTATAAATAGAGTTTCAAGTCTCCATTCAAGGGGATCACAAATCACAGATTATAAATCAGAGATCAGACATAAAAGTTTAGAGAGTTTAGGAGTTCTTGCCCAAGTGCTGCTGCATTCTTCCGAGGCTTTTGCCTTCAAGTCAACTTCAGAGGCTACAGTCTTCAAAGTTCACATCGTCCAAGGGATAAAACAATCGTCTTCTAGATTGGATTCCTATAGTTGTATCTTTTCCAGAATTCTTGTAATCTTTACAAAGTTTGTATCAATAAAGTTTCATACTTTTGTTTTTGCAAACAAAATGGCGACTCTGCTGGGGACGACTTTCTCCTCCGACGAGAAAGTGACATCTCAATGTGACATAGCGTCTATCGGGAAGACGCAGAAGACTCTGGTTGTGAAGGTCAACCAGACAGCCTATGAAGCCATGATCAATTCTAAGACCACTCTTCGTACTGTAACCACTTCTGCCATAAGCAAAGTGCACCCAGTGTGGGTCTCCATGACTGCTGTGCAGTCTATCAACTCTGTCAACAAGACTGCTACGCAGTCTGCCAAGAAGCCTGCTGCACAATCTGCTATACAGTCTACAGTTGCTGCCACTAAGACTGTTGCACAATCTGTCTCAATTACTCATACACAAGCTGCTGCTGTCAGTGCACAAAAGACTTCTTATGCTGCCTTGTCAAAGCATACGACTCCTCTGCCTCTGGCACAATTGGCTGCCCATCTTCCTGTGCAAACTAATACTCCAACAACTAGAGTGTACCCCAAACACTCTATGGCCAGAACTCCTGATACGCAAACCATAGTGTCTATAGCCAGAACAAAAAAATTCTCTGTCACGGACTCTCCTGCGCAATCTGCCAGTGCGCAATCAACTCATGCGCAAACCATGTCTGTGCAATCCAAGAAAGACAACCCTTTGGTTAATCTTTCTTCTTCTTACAACAAAGGGAAGAGTGCTGCTCCTCTCCAACACCCTGCTGCTCCTGCACAATCCACTGGGGGTAGTCTTTTGGCTATTCCTCCTCCTCTCCAGAATAAAGGAAAAGGCCCTTTGGTCTTTTCTCAAACTTCCTCGTCTCATGACTTGGAAGACAACAGAGGAAAATGCTCTTTAGCTAACCCTTCTTTTCAAAATAATGGAAAAGGCCCTTTGGTCTTTTCTCAGTCTTCTTCGGTTTTTACTGTTAAAGATCAACCTGAACGTGCTCCGGCATCAGTCAGTACGAAAATTCTTTCAAACAAGGATTCTTCTTTACATGTTAAAAGAACTTGTACCGATCAGAGAGGTATTCTGCCTACTCCGGTAGCAGAGTTCCAAGATCTTCCAACCCTCAAAATCTCCCATTCCAGACAGGGAAAACTACTGGTGTCTCAAACAGAAACCCCTGGGGGTGAGTTTGCTGACTTAAGAACTTATCTCAACAGGCCAACTTCGGTAAAACGCAAACAACCAATGCCGAAGATCAAACATCATCAGAAGCAAACTTCCAGGATCAGGAATCCAGACACTTATGCCAATGAAGTAAGTACTTTCCTGTACACTCAGGGGACAAAGCATTTGAAGAACCAGAACTATGTTCCGAATGTTATCAAAGAACAAGTCCCTCGAACTTTTGCTCATACTGTTGCTGTTCCCGATCTCCGAGAACACCTCCAACAAAGGCGGGACAACATTTCAACACTTCCAATTCAACCAAGTGATCATCATCACTGCAATCATAAAGTTGTTATTAAGTGTTGTTGTCAAACAACAAGACGATCTGTCTTCGATCGTCTGAACTTTCTTAAACCTGAACCTATGTCTGAAGATGAAGACGAGGTTTTGTACGCCTCTGTCAACATGACTTCGAGAGACACTGGGGGTAGGAAGTGCTCCAAGCATGGAAAGCCTCGCAGGCCAAGCCAACGGTACTTGGATTTACTCCAAGAATCCTCTGAAGGAGTATTCCGACATACCCGTTCTCGAGGCCGAGACACAATCGGTCAAAGGAATCTTCAAAATCCTTCTGGTCGTTTCCTTCCTTCTCACTCAGGAGATGATTCCTTCTCTGATTACGATGCATACAGCAAAAGCTCATAACAGACAGTGTCTTCCATTGTACCCAGAGAAGTGACAGCTTACGTTGTCAATGAAGATCCTGATGCTTCCAGTTCAGCTAGTCAAGAACAAAGAATAGCTGCACTAGAAGATAAGTTGAAGACAATGACGGAAATGGTCGCAAGTATGCATTCCATCATTGTGGCTCAGCACACAGTGCCACCGACCGTACTTCCTACAAATCCTGAAATTATAGCATCATCGGTGCCTGTCAATACTGGATTGGGGGTAGCACCTACTCAAATACCTCATGTACAAGTCCAACCTACACCCAGTTAGTCAGGTGATGGGGGTAGTGCTTATCATGCTGTTCCTCCTCCCAACACTGTAGTTCAGCCTGCTCCTTCTACATCAGTGGAAGATGCCAATGAAGCTGTCAAGCTCCTGCGAACTCAGTTTGAAGCTTTCAAGGAGAAGGACAACTTGCAAAGGTTGGGGATCAAGCAACCCTACCCAGTTGAATGGAAGGAAGTTCCATTTCCTCCGAAGTACAAGATCCCAACCATCTCGCTGTTTGATGGCAGCACATCTTCCAGTCAGTTCATTAACCATTTTGAAGTTATGACTGTCCAACTTCAACCAAATGACGCTCTTCTTACCAGAGTATTCGTCGACTGTTTAGCTGGCATAGCATACGATTGGTATAGAAGCTTGTCTGATGGTTGTATCACCTCCTTCTCTGGTTTGAAGCAAATCTTCTTGGAACGATTTTACGAGGGGATCAACGACATGACTATGTCAGCCCTCAACAAAATCAAACAAAGACACAATGAAACTGCTGAGAGTTTTATTGAAAGATTCTGTCGAGAAGCTTTGAAAATGCCTCCAGGAACTCCGACTGCTATCACCATAGACACTTGCAAGGCAAATCTTTTGCCTATCATCAGCATGCGGACGGGGTCTACTCAGTTCCAAGGCTGGCCATCTTTAATTGTCAACGCTAAAGCCGCTGAAGTTAGCGCTGATAAATTCAAATAGCTAGGGGTACAAATATCTAACCCCGACCGGGATGAACATCAAACATCAGGTAGTGGTAATCGCCAGAACAACCGTAAACCAAAAGAAACTTTGAACATCAATTTGAACAAGAACAAAGAATCTCTGGCGGTTAATGTAGCTCCTCCTACGTCCACTTCTACTCCTTTAGCACTTCCACTGAGAGAACCTCGTTCCAAAGTGGAGTATTCCTTCGACGAGAATGACACTGCTAGTATCTTTGATTGCTTACTCAAAAGCAATAAAATTCAACTTCCAGATCCTAAGAAGCCCGATGAAGTCGGTAAGACTGATCATCCCAAGTACTGTGTCTATCACAAGTTCATCGAACATCCCACTCGAGCATATTATGTGCTCAAAAGCAAAATCCAGGAGTTGGTCAACGCTGGCGTCGTCACTCTGCAACAAGACGAGAAGACTGTTGCTGCAAATATGGTAACAGTTCAGTTCAATGATTTTCCACCACAGATGGTACAATATGGTGTCATTCCTATCCCCAAGACTACTCTTGAGATTGAGAATCTTCCTCCTCCACAAAGTGAAGGTCTCGTCCCTTTGTCTCTTGACAATGGCGAGATTATGTGGATTCATCCGGATCTTGCTTCAGAGTTTGAAGTTCCCTCTTCCTCCAAGAAGAGAGATCGCTCCAAGGACAAGACAAAGACTTGCAATATGGTGTCTTTTGACCCCATAGTTGATGAAGAAATCTTGCTAGGCACCAGATCAGGGAAAGCTTATCTGAAGGATTACCCCGAAACTCAAGAGAATCCTGCTGCTTCTTCTTCTGAACTTGCTCCAGTGCAGCCTGCTTCTACTGAAGATATTCCTACTGCTTCTTCACCGGTTGTGAAACCCATTCCTCCCAAACCAACAGTCGTTGACAAAGGCAAACAGCAAGTCCGCTTTGACAGACCGTTGAAAAAGACATCTCCTTCTGGACTTGAAAAGACTTACAACTTCGACATCCTAGCTCAGTTGGCCAACATACCGGCCCGATTTTCAATCTTCGAGCTCTTATGCCTCTCCAAAAAGACTCGAGAAACTTTGAGCGAGGCTCTCATACAAGCTGAAACCTGCTTGCTCTTCTGAAGAAGCCGAAAGCAGAGCCGGTCTCTTGCCTTCATTGCCACAGCGTATTGGAGCTAATTCCGAACATCACTTTTACTCATGATGATATGCTGCTAGAGGATAACAGGCACGATCGTCCCCTCTACTATACAGGATACGTCGACTCGATGAAAGTCGATCGTATTTTGATAGATCCAGGGTCTGCCCTCAGCATAATGCCGAAGACAATGTTGGATGCGCTGAAAATCCCAGTACATAGTCTCTCCAGCACAATCACTACTATCTTGGGATTCAACCAAGGAAGGAGTGAGCCTCTGGGCAAGATTCGTCTAAAACTCCAAATAGGCAATCTTCATACAAAGGTTACCTTCTACATCATTGATAACCACGGTTGTTCCTATAATGCTTTGCTGGGAAGACCATTTCTGCATGAATATAACATTGTTCCATCAACTCTTCATCAATGTTTCAAATATGTTGATGACAATGGAGAAGTTCAGAAGGAAGTCGCTGATCTCTATCCTTTTAAGGGCATTGAAGCATACTGCAATGATGCACGTATGTACAAGGATGAATTCATGAAGGTTGTCTTATCTCTGGACACCGAAGAAGAGCAAGAAACAACGCCTAAAGATACCCTCATCATTCATGTCAAAGGGCGTATTTCTCGTCCTCAATCCTCCAAGCCACTGGCTATTCACTTGCCAGTCCAGAAACAATCTAGTGATGATGATCAGGACAAAAGGGAGCTCACCTCTTCTGAGCCACTTGTTATTGACTTACGTCGTAACAAGGATAAAAAGCAGCTTACTTCTGCTGAGCCCCTTGTTATAGATCTATCTCATAACAAGGACAAAAGGGAGCTCACCTCCTCTGAGCCACTTGTTATCGACCTCCGTCGTAACAAAGCTAATCCTCCTCCATGTTCTTTTTCTCCCCCTCTTGTAATCAATCTGACTAAGCCTGCTAAGGCTAAAAGTCCTGCTGTAAATACCAATGTACAAATCAATGAAAAAGCATCTACTTTCCAGTATACTTATGTCATTTATCATGCTAAATGTTACTTGGATATGTTAGATAACTATCAGTCATTTACAATGGGAGTTGTACAATCTCTTCAAACTGAAGTTTCAGTTGAACACCCAAAGGATTTATATCGTATTGTTCCCGCTCGTAAGAAAGGCGAAAATCTAATACTTTTTAGTAAAGGACCGGAACAACAATTCAGTTATACGGATGATAGCAAAGTTAACGACACGGATCATCTTCAGTTCCGTCGTTACAGTCAACAATCAAAAGACATCGTCCGAAAGATAGGTTATGACTTCAAGAGCGGCCTCAACTACGGTAAGGGTAGAAAGACTCCTCTCCGTACAGCTGTTCCACAAGGGAAGTCAGAGATGTACTACAGCAGGACCAAAAGAGGTCTCGGATATGCTTCTCCTCCGCTGTTATCCCCTGCAGGCTCTGAATCTGATAGCGAGGAGCATTCTAACTCTTCTGATTCCAGATCGTGGGACTCTGACACCAGCATCGGTCAAGTTCATCGGCTGACTGTATCTTCTAACATGGTCTCCGTCAAATTTCCAGAAGGCTATGATGAGGATATTGAAGAAAATCCTGAAGCAGATCCTTGGGCTCAATGAATGGATACCCCATAGGAACTCCGATTCGAACAAAGAGAACCTCCTACCGAAGATCAATTAGTTTAAATTGATGTAGGAGAGAGCGGGTCACCTCGTCCAATTTTTATCAGTAAGAACCTTCCAGAGGCAGACAAGCAAGAACTAATTCTTCTGATTAAAGAATACATTGATGTCTTTGCCTGGAGTTATGAAGACATGCCAGGACTAGATCCCAAAGTTGCTACTCACGAGCTGAACATTCTGCCGAATGCAAAACCGGTCAAACAACAATAACGTCGTTTCAAACCAGAAATGATGGACGCAATTGACGATAAAGTCAAGAAGCTCATTGCTTGTGGCTTTATCCGAGAAAAACAACATCCTGATTGGGTAGCTAATGTTGTCCCAGTTCTAAAAAAAATCGGCAAAGTTCGACTCTGCATCAACTTCCGGGATCTTAATGAAGCATGTCCAAAAGATAAATTTCCTCTCCCTATCACGGTCATTATGATTGACAATACGTGTGGGTTCGAAAGAATATCTTTCATGGACGGATTCTCCGGATACAATCAGATTCAGATGCATCCTGAAGATGAAAAGCATACTTCTTTCCATACTCCTCGTGGAGTCTATTGCTATACTGTAATACCGTTTGGTCTCAAGAACGCTGGTGCAACATACCAACGAGCAATGAGTACTATCTTTCGAGATCATCTGCACAAGACCGTCAAATGCTACGTTGACGATATTGCTGTAAAAAGTCGTCTGAAGAAAGATCACATCCAAGACCTAAGAACTATCTTCAATCTCATGCGCCAACATCAACTCAAAATGAATCCCACCAAGTCATTCTTGGGTGTTTCTAATGGCAAATTTTTTGGCTTCGTCATTACCTCTAAGGGTATACACGTAGATCCCGAGAAGATCAAAGCCATTCAAGAGTTGCATCCTCCACGCAATCTAAAAGAGCTACGAGGATTCCAAGGTCGACTTGCGTACATCAGGAGATTCATTTCGAATTTGTCTGGACGCTGCAGACCATTCACTCAACTCATGAAGAAAGGTGTATCTTTCGTTTGGACTGAAGAATGTCAACGAGCATTTGACGACATCAAGCGGTATCTCATAAATCCGCCAGTCTTGGTGCCACCAATCTCTGGCATATCATTCTTAATGTATGTCCGCGCTATGGATCATTCATTGGGTGCTTTACTTGCCCAAAAGAACAAAGAAGGCCATGAACAGGCTATCTACTATCTCAGTCGTACTATGATTGGTGCTGAACACCGTTATAGTCCGGTCGAAAAAGAATGCCTAGCTCTTATGTTCGCTGTTCAAAAGACAAGGCATTACATCATTGGCCAAACTATTCATGTCATATCCCGAGTTAATCCTCTTCGGGTACTGATGAAGAAGCCTAGCACACTTAACTCTCGGCTGGCTACATGGGCCATTCTGCTAGCCCAATATGACATGGTATATGTTCCACAAAAGTCTGTCAAAGGTCAAGTCCTGGCGGATTTCTTAGCAGCTCATCCTGTTCCAGAGACGTCCAAACTCTATGACAAAATTCTAGACGAGACTTTGGAATCTAATACAGTCTCCGAAGAATTTCCTACTTGGCGTCTATTCTTTGATGGTGCATCCAGAGTTGGACCCAATGGTGCCATTGTCGCAGGAGTCGGAGTTGTCCTCGTTTCTCCCGATGGGTCAGTTATTCAAAGAGCCTACTCCCTAGATGAGCCTTGCTCCAACAATGTGGCCGAGTATAATACTATACTCATCAGCCTCCAGCTAGCCAAACAACTTGACGTCGAATATCTCGAAGTCTACGGTAATTCTAAGCTGGTGGTTAACCAAGTTAGAGGAATCTATGAAGTTCACCATCAAGATCTGGTGCCTTACTTTGAAGCAGCAATCAACATAGCTACATCATTCAAAGCTTTCTTCATCGAATATGTACGTCGAGCTTGCAATACTGAAGCAGATGCTTTGGCCAATCTTGCAGCAGTTTTAGTCGTCCCCATCAGAAGACAACAAGTGGTGGTTATCTCTAATCGAGAACTATTCTGTGTCGAAAATAATCGTAATATTGAGTTCAGTAATTTTACTGAAGTCAATGTTATCAGTGAAGATTGGAGAACTCCTTTTATCGACTTCGTGGTTCACGACATACTCCCTAAAAATCTCAAGGAGGCTACGAGTATTCGTCGACGGTCTCTCCGATTCTATTACAATCAGACTACCAAGACTCTTTATCGGCGAACTTATGACGGCTTACTCTTGCGTTGTCTGGCTGGTGATGAAGCAAAACAAGTACTACGTGAAGCTCACGATGGCGTTTGTGGAGCACATCAACCCGGTCCTAAGCTACAGGATCGCATTCGACGCATGGGTTATTATTGGCCCTCTATGGTTTCTGACGCCATTGATTATGTAAGAAAATATTGAGCTTGTCAAATCTATGCAGATTTCATTCATCAACCAACGGAGTTCCTTCATCCGATGGCTGCTTCCTGGCCTTTCGAAGCTTGGGGCATGGACATCATCGGTCCCATCAATCCTCCTTCTTCTAGAGGACATCGGTTCATCTTAGCAATAACCGATTACTTCTCCAAATGGGCTGAAGCTATACCTTTGGCTGAAGTCAAGACCAGCAGTGTCATCAACTTTGTCAAATACCATGTCATCTATCGATTTGGTGTACCTCGACGAATCATCCATGACAATGGACCACAATTCATCAGCCAGAAGTTTACAAGATTCTGTGATGATCACCGAATTGACAATGTCGCTTCGATAGCTTACAATCCTGCTGCTAATGGATTAGCTGAAGCTTTTAACAAAACCATCATCATGCTCCTTAAGAAGTTTGTATCCACTAACAAACGGAATTGGAGTGAAAAGCTTGGTGAATGTCTTTGGGCCTATCGAACTACGGTCCGCAATCCCACAGGCTTTACACCTTTCTCTCTGGTGTACGGTTGTGAAGCAGTTCTCCCTCTAGAACTTCAAATTCCTTCCTTAAGGATTGCCATTACCAATGAGCTCACTACAAAGAATAATGACTTTCTTCGACTTCAAGAATTGGAGGCACTCGACGAAAAGCGGTTATTAGCTCAACAGCATATTGAATTGTATCAAGCCCGCATCTCGAAGACTTTCAACCGCAAAGTTAAAGTCAGAGCCTTTCAGCAAGGAGAACTTGTTCTAACGGTCAGGCGTCCTATGACTATGACTCACATGAGCAAAGGCAAGTTCGATGCGAAGTGGGAAGGACCTTATGTTGTCAGCAAAGTCTTTTCAAATGGAGCATATCAACTTGCAGAATTAGATGGTCGAGTTGCAATGATGCCTATCAATGGCAAATTCCTCAAGAAATACTATATATAAATGTAACATAAATTTATGTAAATATGATCAGACAATTCATAAATAAATTTTGATTTTATTTTATCATAAATGATGTTACATGATATCAAGGAAGGTCACTGTCATACTTCTTAACATTGGGACAGGGATCACTGCCGTCCTTATCAAAGACATAATTAGCAAAAGAGCTGAGAATATCTTTGCTGAAACCCACGAGGAACTTGCAGGCAGCCATCCTCATGGCCTCTTCCTCTTCAGTCTTGCCTGGTTCAAGCAGGAAGTCCAGGATATCTTGCGGTGGTTTGGGTGCAAACGAACCTTCGCCTGCCTCTGCTTGCTTTGACTGGACCAGTTCGGCCAGATGTTCTTCAATGCCTGCTTCAACCTTTGGGGTGACTTCGACTTTCTTGGATGCATCTCCGGACGACATCTTTTTGTTAAGAAGTGGAAATGATCATTTCTTCCAGATTTCTGTTCCATTTATAGGCAGAGATTATCAAGACAATGAAACGACACATTCATCCGACGGTTCATCCGTTCATTATCATTCATCTGACGGTTGACCCGTTCACATTCATCTGACGGTTCATCCATTCATTCATCATTATCATCTGACGGTTCATCCGTTCATTAATACCCGACGGTTCATCCGTTCATTATCATTCATCTGATGATTGACCCGTTCACATTCATCTGACGGTTCACCCATTCATTCATCATTATCATCTGACGGTTCATCCGTTCATTAATACCCGACGGTTCATCCGTTCATTATCATTCATCTGACGGTTGACCCGTTCACATTCATCTGACGGTTCACCCATTCATTCATCATTATCATCTGACGGTTCATCCGTTCATTAATACCCGACGGTTCATCCGTTTATTATCATTCATCTGACGGTTGACCCGTTCACATTCATCTGACGGTTCACCCATTCATTCATCATTATCATCTGACGGTTCATTCGTTCATTAATACCCGACGGTTCATCCGTTCATTATCAACACTTGACGGTTCATCCGTTCATTAATACCCGACGGTTCATCCGTTCATTATCAACACTCGACGGTTCGCTTGTTCATTCATTATCACATTTATTCGATGGTTTATTTACATTCACCTGACGGTTCAACCGTTCATTCAATTCATCATTATCCGACGGTTTATCCGTTCATTTTGACGATTCATTTCGTTCATTCACACATTTTGACGATTCATTGCGTTCGTTTATCCATATCAGCAACTTGTCGTCTTCGATTAAGTTGTCTATTTGAAATAATAATATTCGACAAATTATATTCTGCCACGTCCATATTACCTCTGAATTGATATAATGAATATAATTATTTTCTACAAAATCATCAAGAAATATATCATGTTCTGTACCTCTGAATGTATTTTCTATCGCTATTATTTGTATCTGAATAAGATACAAAAGAAATAATAGAGCCACAACAAAAATATCTTTTATTGATCAAAATTTGAGACATTACATGCATAGTATGAAGAAAGACAAAAGATACAAAATGGTCTTTCTACTAAGACGGAGGCTTTATTAGATTATTGATTTGTTGTTTTAAAGTCTGCAACCGTTCTTCACGTGATGTCATCACTTTCCTCCTGGCCTCTTCCATTCCCGATTCTTTATTAAAAATGGGCATGGAGACCATTCGGCGAGTGATTTCCGCATTATGTGCTGCTATATACTCGTTTCTTTCCTGAGTAAGAGCATCAATTTGTTGGACTGCTGTCTGGTGCTCTGTAACTTCATTTTCTAGTTCTTCTTCGAGACGAGCAATTTCTACTCTCAGATCGGCAATTCTTTTCTCTCTCCTCTCAGTAGCTGAGATTACCGATTCTAACTTGGAATTATATTCAGCAGCTTTTGTAGTATAAGCATCTAAGAAATTCTGGAGATTTACTCTTTCAATTGCCGCTGCTTGAGCCATTTGTTCGAACTCGGCCTGCACCAAAGGTTCCACTTCCCCTTTGTTGAGATCTTTATAATTCTTCATAGAGATTTCCAGCTCACTTAATATATGTTCAAGGAAAGTGGCCTGAGCCTCATCACCTTGTTTCCGAATGGCATTCACCAAGAAAGAGGTCGGACCTCTAACCATGTAGAAATCCGCATCTTCTTTATCCATCATTCTATTAATCAGTGGTCCTAAGGACTCGAAAAAACATCTGGTGAATGACTGGATGACAAGCTGATTAGTCGTCAGAGCACCAGGAGTCGCAGCAACTCCTGTTGATGACGAAGTAGCAGGTCGCTCAATCTCTCGTGTCTGAGCAGCAGGTTCTCTGAATAAGGGAACCAAAGTGGAACTAGTTGCTCCTCCTGGTTGATCTTCTGCAAAATTAAATACTGTCACTTTGCCTGTCATTGGCTATTATAAAAAAGAATCAAAAGTGAAAGCAGTCTTATCATGGGTAGATTCAACAACAGGCCTATCATCTGCAGGCACAAACTTTAGTTGAGCAGAAGTGGCTTCAGACGCTACGGCCTGGCTGCTTCCCGTTTCAGAGCCACAAGATAAATGGCGGCTGCTACTGGCAATTGTCGTTGCCAGTACTATATCCATACATGTTGGAGGAGCAGAAGAAGATCCAGGTTCTGTATGAATAAAAGTAACGATTTTAGCTATCAAACTACTTATTAAAAGAAGATCGCTAACTTCATTACAATACCTTCGGGAGCAGCAACTGGAATTTTCTCCACATCCACCTCTTCATCAACAATCTTTTCAGGAGATTTCGGCACCTCAACCTCCTTTTCAGAAATCAGAGTGTCTCGAGGGGATGTATGGATTTCAACATTCTCTTCCGGCTTCTGTGTCTCATCAGCAGCTTCTAATGAGGCGCTTTCCTCATTCTCGCTGTCCTCGGGAACCTCTTCACTAGTAGCATCAGCAGTATGATCAGCTTCTATTTGATAACCGAAGTCACAGCCATATAAAGCTTCGATCATCAAACGATCTTCTTCTGCAAGGGTTGCACCAGGGGTAAGAGGAAGTTAAGTAGTCTCTACAGCAGGTGAGGGAGATTGTACGGCATTATGCTCTTCCTCTACAATGTTATTCCTGGGCTCTTCAGCTTTATTTCTCTGTTCCAGCTCTTTCCTCTGCTCAATATCCTTCCTCTGTTCTGGACTAGGAGTCTTATGTCCAGTCTCAGAAATAGGAGTTGGAGAGGGCATAGTGATTCCCGCTGCAGCATCTATCACGATTGAAGACGAAACTTGTCTTCTGCGGACCAATCTTTTTCTTCTATGTAGAGGTCTCTCAGGACTCTCTGCGTCTATTGTCTCGACTTATTTTTGAACAGAGGTCGGTGTGACAGCTTCTTCCTGCTGAATTGTCTCGGCCAGCTGCCGAGATTGAGATCTGGTTGTAACCTTTTCCGAAGAATGATCCAAGATCAGTTTCTTCTTTACAGTCGGGACGGAAGGCTCCTCTCTCCTTCTCTTCTTGGCTGGAGATTTAGCAACTTTCAAAGAAACGTGCAGTGGTGCGTTAACCTCTTCAGGGAACATAGCGTCCCTCGAAACTTCTAATGGAGCATCCACTGGTTCGTGCACCTCATCATTACCTAGGAGTGACATGATGACTCCTCCCTTCCTCAATCTTGTTGCAGACGCGAAGCTATCCGCAAGATTGAAGTTCTCTGCAAAAGTGTTCGCTGATGTATAGAACACTGAATACGTGAACAGCATACGAGGGCCATGACTACTGTTCACCGGCATCGAGAACGTTGCTTTTGTATCTCGAGCGTTGTAATAAGCCCAAGCTCGGGCTCCATCTATCAAGAAACCTTTTCCTTGTAGGTATGTGATGGCATTACCTACATGGAATTGGTCATATCCAAACTGCCGAGCAAACCGGCTGGAAAGATATGGCTCCAAGAAGCATTCTTCTTCAAATCGATACACCAGGTGGGATGGACGGATTGTCTTCAACCAATTAAAAGCTGTACGACTCAAAGGTTGCATCTTTGAGTCAACCATGTTCGTCGGCATTTGTTCATATCCGGCAGGAGGATAGGTGCAGTAGAAGTTCCACCCTTTACCCAGGTTCAAAGCATATCTGCAATCACTCAAAGAAGTGTATCTCCACTTCCCTTGGGAGTATCTTCGTAAAAGCTGCCACCAACTGGTCCCATGTTGGGGTCCATCAAAGTAGGATGGTGTAGGAGCAACCACCCGAACAGATAAGTGTACGGTAATTCTAGCCGAGGAAACTCTTTCTCGCCCTTAGCTTTCAGCATCAAATTGACGTACAGGCGAAGACCGGCGTTCAATCTACTTGTCATCGCCGATAAAAGATCCATCTTATAGCCGAAGACTAGTCGAACGGCGGCAAAAAGAACACCGCGATGGAAGCGGTCTATTATTTCAAATAAATAGTTTTATAAATCAAAATATTTAAAAGTAAATGATAATAATAAATTAAATAATTCTAAATATATTTTTGTAAATGGAAAATCTCTTTTAGAAATAAATTTGTAAATAATTTCCTTTCAAAAATATTTAGAATAGAATTTAAAAATAAAATTTATTTTCCAACAAAAAATATTTAAAAAAATTCGGGATGTGGCCTTACAAATCTACCCACCTTAGAAAATTTTTGTCCTCAAAATTTTAAAAATATCTAGGATATAAAAAAGTAGTAGTAAAATATCAAAACAAGAAACTTAAGTCATTATATGAAAATAGCAAAATAGAAATATTGATCTAATCATTGGTCAAAGAAAGATGGAAGAAAATCTTGATTAAGGCCTTGAATCCTAGAAAGTTCTGAAGAGCTTAGGACTGAAATAGGCAATTGAAGTAAAGGAATATTGTTGGAGGAGTTTGACCTACGTAATACCCCATCAATGACTTAATCTATTCTTTTGATCCACATCTAAAATTCTATCAATCGATATCCTCAAAAATATAAAAATCATCAATTTCAATTATTCAATCTAAATCAATAATTCAATACTCAAAGTTTCAAATTCATATCAATTTAAGAGGATTGGTTTTGCCATCCAAAAAGGGCTGGCGGTGCAGCTTGTTGCCCGCTTGCCATATATTTCAGTGTAATCTTTCTCTCCAAACATGATATGAATGAATTATATTATAATGAAAATTCATCCTTCATAATCTCCTCGATATTTAAAATTCAATACGTCTTCAATGTCTTATCACAATTTGAAAATCATTCTCTTCCAAAAATTTCATCCATAGCAACAAAATCAAATTCATCAACAAAATTTAAAATTATAATCATCAATAATTAATTATCCTCGAAACTAATTTATTAATCGAGAAGTCTACCCACCTTTGATCGTAACTTCATATAAAACAAATTTAAATCCTCATACTAACAAATATAATTTTTTCTCAAATTGATCGAACCTCAAAATTCAGCATATATTCCTATCTTAACCACATAGCCTATGTATCAACCTTAACTATCCATTAATCAAATTGAATAAGGGCTTCCCTATGGTATACCTAGTCCTAGCCATTCTCATAAATTCTGATCAATCCTAATTGTGAATAAGCACTTCATAGTTACAGGCTAGCAATAATACGACTAATATAGGTACTATTATGAGTTCGTAATCTTTTGCAAAAATAGACCTGTATGGGCCACCAAAAAAACTTGTCACTACCCGTACCCGCTTTTTGGGATACAAGTACGTTGTCTAGGTCTCAATATCAATCTCAAATACAGACCTGTATGGGCCAAGTATGGGCCAAGTCCAGCCTACGTCGCAACATCGACAGTAGTACGCTGTCTAGGTCTCAATATCAATCTCAAATACAACAAAAGCATATCTAGTTGCTCATTCACAATAACTATTTTTTATTTACAAATCCAATAATACAACAAAATAATATTTTTGGAACAAATCTGCTAGACATTTAATACAAGAACTTTCTAATCTAACTAGAATCTATGTTTGGTCTCCAAGATATCTCTAACTATACCCAAGGAACCAAAGCAAGACGGTAGTCATCAAGAGCCTATCAGATGAAAAAAATATCTAGTCTTGATTGGAACAAGTTCACCATAATACTACACTACACAATATAATATACATGTATGAAGGAAACAATAATAAGAAAAATGAACTATATGCATGACATGATATGATACAAAGAGTTCAGTTATAACATATGGGCAATATGACAGTCAACTCGACGGAAGGAAAATGAATGAACAATATAGCCAAATGAGTCACATGTGCGGTGTGTTTTAGAATACCAATGTTCAACATGTGGTTGGGATAGAAATCGGACAGTCAACACGTGAAGTGTATTAACTGAACAAATATTATAAGACGGTCCCCTGATCAAATAAACTCTGAGCTACACTGGGGTACCACATGTCTACTAGTCGCATTCTTCCACCCGACTAACTCACAAGTACATGTCCAACATGATATACATTAACAATACGATAACCAATAAACACGATAAAGTATGAGTAAGACATGAACATGTACATATACTCTAGGGACTCTAACTCTCGTGCCCAAGCGGTAATCATGATAAATCAAGAACAGTGACAACATAAAATATAAAAATGTAATAGTGAAAAGACGACATAAGATACATGCAATACAAAATAAAGGTAATATAATGTCATAGTGAAACTTGCTTTGAGTTAAGTTGCAGTTGACGTGACTTGATCATGTTGGCACATGATTGTCGTAGAGGTCATTAGTATGCAAGACGACCTCAAATGATGGAACAGATTGTGTCATTGGGAATCGAAGAGAATCGTATAAATAAAGAGAGATAATTATTTTGGAAAATATTTATTATATTTGAAAACTACATTTTACTAGTTAAAATAGTTTTAGATAAATACTTGAAAGTCAAAAAAGTCATTTAAGGCTAAAACCCAATTGTCAAAATATACTTTTTTTTAGTCCAAAACTATAGTCATTATTTTAAATAGCTAAAATAATTAATACTATGGTTAGGTTTCGAAACCAAATTTGAAAATAGCTGTAGGACCAAGCTCAAAACTATATATTTGTTACACTATAATTTTAGAAAATAATATTTATATATTTCTCAAAATAACTAATGGTAACATTAATAACAATAATATGAATAACACTAATACAAATAACATCCTTGATAATTAATAATAATAATTAATACCAAAATAATATTAATCATAATAAAACTTCTTATAACATTATGTACATACATAGTAAATAACGATAATGATAATGATTATAGTATATAGAAAATACTGTATTAATTAATACAGTAGATAAAATACTATAATACATATAACATAATACAAAATATACCAAAATCAACTCTCTGCCAACCTCTCTCTTTCTCGTACACTGTGTTGACACAATTATAACAACAATAATGTGCTGTTGACCTCCTCAAAAGAGAGAGAGAGAGAAAAAGCAATGCTTTCCTCTGAGAAAATAAGAGGAAGAGGAAAACCCATTCCTTCTCTAAAAAATATATATATACTTTTCTTTCTTAAATTGTTGTTTATATATATATATATATATATATATATATATATATATATATATATATATATACTTTTCTTTCTTAAATTGTTGTTTATATATATATACTTTTCTTTCTTAAATTGTTGTTTATATATATATATATATATATATAAATATATATATATATATAAATATATATATATATATATATATATATATATATATATATATATATATAGAGAGAGAGAGAGAGAGAGAGAGCTTAATGAGGATTTTCCAAGATTGATGAGGCAGCGCGCTGAGGTCGAGAGGATGGAGCAACTGGCGTTGCGCGGTAGGTAGCACCACCAGGAGGAAGGGTCGGCACGGGCAGCATTCTCATGCAGAGACGCGAGCGCTGGAGGCTTGGCACCGACGGTCTGTCGAGCGCATGCGGCGCTCGACGTGAGGGTTAGGCATGGTAGCAGGGGGTTAGGCGCGTGGCCAAAGGCTCGATCGAGGTAAGAGATTTATCTTGCTTTCGGGCAGGGATCATCATTTGGCCCGAAGTTGATGGGCGTCCGAAAAGTCCGTCCGACCCGATGGGCCAAAGCCCGATAAAGCCCAGTCATTAGGCTAGTCCGACCCGGCCCATATTAGTATAGGGTCGGGTTGGGGCTATGCATCCGTCCGTCCGAGCCCGGCCCGAGGTCCTTCCGATACAAGTGTTCTCTCTATGTTGGAATTCACATAGTGTAATGTACATGTGATATAGTTTACAAAAAGTACTCTCTCTTTTTTTGTTGCAACTGACATGATTCTCTCTATGTTGTCATCATTCAAGAGCTTAAAACAGTTGTCTTTGAGAGTCCGTAGTGGTAATGCAGAACAACTGGTTCAAGCAACCGGTGGACTAGAATTCAGATATCTTAATATAAAATATTCACAGTGTTTATGTCACACTGTTGATGTTAATTTCTAGTTTCATATGGCAAATGAAACATTGCACTTGCAAACATTGCATTTTTTGCTCATTCCTACTGTGTTCTGTATTGGAAATATTTGCAGTCTTCTTGGTATTGGACCTTTTTTTTTCCGGTGCATGCACTAGAAAATATCAAATATTCAATTGTAAGAGTGTATGTCTTTGGGGCTATTCAAAAGTAAGGGTGTGTATGATTCTCTCTATGTTTTTTTTTTTTTTTATAAAACTAGCCCGGCCCGATCCGATTTGGCCCGAAAAGTTCGACTCTTGTGGACGGATTTGGGCTTCATAAATAATAATTAAGCCCGGTCCGATCTGGCCCAAAATTTCTTTAGGGTCAAATAAAATCGGCCCATGTCCGGCCCGAGCCCGTACTTTATGGGCTTGGGCAGTACGGCCCAGCCCAATGCCGATCCCTACTTTCGAGTGTAGCATTACCACTGGTGTGTTGTGTGATGGTGGTAGGAATATGGTGGGAGAGGTGGTGATGATGGGGGTTTGTTGTGGCAGTGATGGTGGTTTGCAGGAGGAGGTCGAGAGGAGAGGGGTTGGTAGTGGTGGTGTTGGCGAGGAGATGGTAGGGCGGACGGCTTCGGCGGTGGAGTGAACGCCGATGGGCTTGGTCATGGTGATGAAGGGTGGTGAGGTTGTCGACGGGTGTTGGCCCAGATTTGGTGTCGGGTGTGGTGGACTGGAGGTCGGCCGGGGAACTGTGTTAGCCGACGATGAGTATGGCAGTAGTACAGGGAGGATGCTCGGCCAGGGATTAGGTTAGGAATTAGCGATTAGATCAGGGAATTAGGGTTTTGGCTGTGTCGGGATTGTTCGACACGGCGGAGAAATTTGGGTTCGTGTCCGGGATTGTCGGACACGACCTAGTATAATTGTACTAAAATTGTGGAAAGGGAATATTGACGCGGACACAGTGCACGATACGATGGAATTGGCTATGGTGTTGGCTATATAGTTTAGGAATTTTGGGTTGTGGTTGAGAATAGAGGAAGGCTCCTATATATATAGGAGTTAGGGATTCCCTAATTAGGGAAGGAATAGGATTGATCAAATCCTTCCATGGAATTAAATCAAAAGATTGATCAAATATTTATACATAAATAATGTCTATTATTTAATATCTATTATTTAAAATAAACAGTTTTATAATCAAAACCTTTAAAAATAAATGATAATAATAAATCAAATAATTCTAAATATATTTTTGTAAATGAGAAATCTCTTTTAAAAGTAAATTTGGTAAATCTTTTCCTTTCAAAAATATCTAGAATATAATTTCAAAAAAATTATTTTCTAACAAAAATATTTAAAATAAAATAAAAAAATTTCGAAAAGTGGGCTTACACTTTATGCAGAAAACACTGATACATTGATACCAAATGTTGCACTTAGGATATCAATTGATACACTGATATCAAGGAAAAAAAACACGTATTGTACTACATAAAAACAAGTAATTAGCCCACATGTAAGCACATATTGCACTTATGATACCAAATGAGGATACAAAACGCATACTGCACTTAGGATACAAAGCACGTATTGTACTACATATTGCACTTAGTGGTTTAACAATGTAAAAAAAATATAATTAATTGTATATTACGATTGACATAACAAGTGCATAGTAGTGTATGCACTTGAGAAAACACGATGCCTATAGCGTTAATTAGGACATATTCTCTGTCAGTAAAAAAAATTAATATACGATTCTCCATGACCGGTGTAAAGTGTTTTAAGTTTTTCCAACGTCCATGTGTAGTTTTCAAGTTTCTCACTCTTCATGAAGCAAAAAGCAATTGGAAACATTTTTCCCGTAGAAGTGAAGCCATGCAACATGAAAGAGAGACATCTTGAACTTATTGGTCTTATATGTACAATCAAGAACTAACACGTCGACGAAGGACCTAGCTAAATGTGTGCAATCTGTATGAGCCCGAAACAGTTGAAGGACTTCATTGCTCTGGGGATGTCTTCTATGGTACCTAGCAAAAATTTTGCAAGCGGGATGGGATTTTAGTATATTTGATTATCCGGATTCTTCGATATGCATTTTTTCTACAATAAACACATATAATTCAATATTTATATATGAAAATAATGTTTGAAAACCAAATCAGCATATTAACTCGATGACATACCAAATAACGGTTGAATTCGATGAAAGTATAACTACACTTTTCACCCATAATCTTCACACAATCTAGGTTGGAAAAAAGTTGGACTAGGGTTTATTTATGTGAGTTAGGAATTTTTGGGGGAGAAGAGAGCAACAAAAAAAAAGTTGGATTTTATACACAAATGTGGTCTAGCCTCAAGTAACAAATAGGAGTGGCAAACTTGTAAATATTTGGAAAAAATTTGGGTTTGCCCCAAGTAAAACTCAAAATGCCTTTAGAATTAGCCTTTGTTAAAGTAGAGAACTATCACACATGAATCGTAATATTTATATCCTTTTATGAATATTTTCTTCCATGTATCAAAATGTATATAGATCTTCTCTTATGCGGTCTCTCTCTTAAATAATGACTTCTTATAACTCATTATAGGTTCAAACGTTCCAACAAACATTACTTCATACATA
Source organism: Iris pallida (assembly GCA_029216955.1). Classification (NCBI taxonomy): domain Eukaryota; kingdom Viridiplantae; phylum Streptophyta; class Magnoliopsida; order Asparagales; family Iridaceae; genus Iris; species Iris pallida. The sequence goes on along the minus strand of JANAVB010000800.1, from coordinate 5,642,602 downwards.
CTCTATGTGTGCACAATTAGGGGTGGGCATTATTCGATTTTTGACCGCAAACCAAACCAAATAAGGGATTTGATTGGATTAGGTTTGGTTTCGCTTTTGAAAATATTGAAAAAATCGATTTTAGGTTTCAGTTTTGGTCTAAAACTTAAATTGAACAAGAAATTTTAGTTTATATATATATATATATATATATATATATATTAACAAAAAAAATGCAAATAAAGCAAAATTTTGAATAAACTGAATAAACCGAAAATCGAACCAATTTAATTCAGTTCGGTTTGATTCGGTTATGGGCCATTTCGGTTCGGTTTCGATTTTGTTTATTCCATTTTCGGTCCAATTCGATTTTTAGTTATTCGGTTCGGTTTGAACCAAATTAACCGAATGTTCACTACTATGCACAATCATAATTATAAATGAACACACTTTACTGATTGAAAATAATTTCAAACAAAAAATATAACTAATTAGACAATTAAGCTAAGACAAAACCCCATGTTTTTCACATGTTTCAAAAATGACTTTACTAGAAGTCATTTAGTTAAGGGATCCACAATCATCAATTTTTCCAAAAACAAGAAACTTTATGTCAATGTGCCTGCTTTTGCTACCACTTTTATTGTTCTTAGAAAAGAAAACAACAGCTGGAATTATCACAATAAAGCCTTATTGACCTTATCGAGTCAACAAATCTGAACTCCTGTGATAAAATTCCTTTAACCATCTTTAGCTTCAAAGCATCCTAGAAGCTCATCTTCCATAGTAGACAATGCAATCATAGTCTGATTGCTTTAAAAAAAATGAAATAACATCTCCAGCTAGCAGAAAGACGTACTAAAGTGGATTTTTTGGAGTCTTGACAACCCATAAAGTGAGAATCTGAATATCCAACCACTTCTAGATTGTCAACATGTTTATAAGTGAAATTATGGTTCTTGGTTACGTGTAAGTATCTCATCACCCTTTTAGTAGTCTTCCAGTTATACATTACAAGGTTACTTTGATATCTTTCTAATATCCCCCTTTTAGTATCTCATCACCCTTGCAAAAAATGAGTGTACTACAAAAAAACAGTAAAATAGCGACTGAAAATTTAGTCGCTAAAATTGTTATTTTAGTTGCTGAAAGAAAATACCGACTGGACACCGACTAAAACTTTTAGTCGTTGACCGCAATGTCGCTGTTTTTTCGTCGCTCGTTCGTCGGTATTCTGACTTGCGACGAACCTAGCGACTATAAGTTAGCGACTAACTACCGATTAAAAAACACGTCACTCCTTTAGCGACTAATTATCGACGGACAAACACGTCGCTCAAGTAACGAGTAACGGTCGAATACCTGCCAACTAAAGTGTTTGCGACTAACTATCGACTAACAAGCGATGGTGTCTGATACTCTTAGTAACTCTGATACTTTATTAGCGACTAACAGTTTGGTCGACAGTTAGTCGGAAGATAGTTGCAGGTTAATCGCTGATTAGTTGGTTGTTTGTTATTTTTTCAGGTTTTAGCCACTACTTCGTCGCCAGCTAGTCGTAGATTTCCATTCAAGAATCATTAATATTCTTTTTGGCAGAAACAATGCTATACGCATCCTGTGATAGGTTAATATTAATATAAACCAGCCCACAACACGCTTAAATACGATGCAAACAATAATAACTAAAACAATAATAATAACAAACAAAAATTACGCAAACAAATAAACTAATAAATATATATTAGTCATGTCCTTCCATCAACCATACACCATCCATACAACAAGTACAAACAAATATGTCTCTAGTATAGTAATATATACAAAAGCATACAAAATCAAAACGATGGTGGCTGCATGTTGCCCATAAACTACGTCATAAGCGTTAAAAATGCCTGCTGCTAGCTCTGTGTAAATATAGGAGCTGGAACAGAAGTCCCCGGAGGAGTGATATATGGAGAAGTAGTCGGAGGAGCAACAGATGGAGAAGTAGCCGGAGGAGCAACGGAAGGAGTAGTAGCATGAGTAACAGAAGGAGCAGCAACAGTAGAAGGAATAATCGGAGTATCGGTAGTACCATCATGAACACCAGTAGGATCCACCAACTCCATAATGTCTCAACTGTCTCTGAAAATCTAAAATCATGGTGGTCATCTCCTCCATAGTGAAAATGCTGGTAGGAGAAGTAGTCTATGCAGGACCGGTAGTAGAATGTGCAGGTGGAAAAGCTCTTGAGTATACCGATGGTTGCGTCGCTAATGGCTCGATACCGTACACGGTGCCTCCCTTTCCTCTCCCAAAAACCTGTACCCACAAGTCATTTCTCTCGATGGACGTCAGTGACGTACTAGTGCCAGCTCTCCCCTCCTGATCAGCAGCCTGAGCTAGAGGCATGACTATCCAATTTCTCGTAGGCCTCATGTATATATATCGCGTAGGTATCATGAATATATAATAATTACAATCAAGCTGCATGTTTACAAGTAAAAAAAAAAGAGATGCTACCTATCGTACATCATATGTGAACAACCAATACATAAGTAGTCTATCAAGTGTCGTATCGAATCAACCATGACCAGAACTTCACTACCAGAATAAGTTAGATTAGCGATGCAAGATGACGTCGCTAAACATCCAAAACACGTCGCTAATTCTTTTTAGCGACATTGTTAGCGACGTAAAGACCATGTCGCGTAATACATGGTCGCTAACTAAGAATACGTCACCGTTCGTCGCTATGGCAACGTCTATTTGCGACGCATAGCATTGCTAGTGTTTTATCCTACTAGCGACATTTGCCAACATGGCATTGCTAATTAGCGACGTAAGAATTCGTTGCGAATTGTTGCTGGCAGTTCAACGTTTAGCGACGCAATCTGCGTCATTTAGTGATGTTAAATCTGACAATTTGGATTTGCCATGTCACTTTTTAGCGACTTCTTGCGACAATCAGCAACGTCGCCGAAATAGGCTAGCGACGTCCTGATACGTACATAGCGACGTTGTCTTACTATTTTTGCTGACATGTCCAATTTACCACGTCAGCATAATAGCGACGTTCTGCAATGTTTTGGTTTTCCGTTAGAGATGTTCTGATATATCTTAGCGTAGAATGGCATCACTAAGCATCGCTAAACGTCGCTAAATTCTAAAAAAATATATAAAAAAGGATTTTCTATGCTTTTTTTATCAATGATAGTTATATTATATATCATTGTACCTACATTTAAAATAATATTTTATAAATAATAGACCCGAAGCAACCCTTCGTAGAATTCTCTGGATTCGTCGACCCCTTCGGTAGAACACTCAACACCGGTAAACCAATATAGAGACATATGATAAAATAGCACTACCAATAATCAAATAAATAGAATCCAACGATCAGAAAGACAGAAAATAGTCGGGTGGATGCAAATCCACTACCAAACGGCTATAAAAAGTGTTTGTCCAATAATGTTCAACATAACACAAAATGTCACTAAATGTATAAAATAAATACATAAAGACCCAAAAATGGGTCAGCAACACAATAAATAAAAATAAGTCCAATAAAAGACTACGCCTGGTCAGGAGGAGGAGGTGGCAGTCGCTGCATCCGGGACACCATGAACCTATACTGCTCTGGGGTCAGCATCATCGATGATGACTCATCAGTAAAGGAAGAGGAGGCAGTAGAACCGCTACAGTCGGTGTGGATGCCGACGCCTGACTAGGAAGTATCTGCTCCATGGCTAGCAGTCTAAAGTTGGTGGAATCTATAACATCCGCCAGCCTCGAAACCTGATTGCCAATGGCCATCTGTGACCCCTGCAACGCATGAACGACAAGATCTGCCCTATCCTGCACCGTCTGAACGGCCCGATCCATCCTCTCGCCCGTCTCCCTAATGGTGCGCTCAAGCATATCTAATCGTGCGGTCAGCACCGCATCGTCCGTCTGCTGCTCCGTAATCCTCCGTAAAAGCCCATCATGCAGCTCAGTAAGCGACAGAGTTCCTCCACTCGGACCGACTCTTGTGAGTGTTGTAGGGAATGCATACTTGCAGAGGGAGCCCTGGATGACTGCGTCTCCACAAAGGTGCCGTATGATCTCGTACCGTGGTACGTACCCCTCTGAAGACCACCAACAGGGTCATCCAGAGCTCGTCCAACGTCCGAGCAGGTGGCGACTGCGAGGAAGTACCAGCCCCTCCTTCCGCAGATGCACTACTAATCTCATGCTCTAGCCTAAGATACTCATCCTAGAAAAGTATGCATCTCGATAAACATAATATTTACTACAAATCTAGTTGTTCCACGTCTATGGATATATATTGCATATTTCTTAAGTTATACTAAAGTTAGTGACACGTAAAGTAATACTTACATCACTCTGCGTGGCCCGATTATCGATGAGCTTTCTGTCCTTCTGATGGATGGCCAGAAAGACGGTCACCATGTTGGCGTCCTCACCCCTCTCTATCTGTTATAATAATTTATTTGCCATTAAAATTAAACATTTTATTCATACTTTCATTAAAATAATATATTACAATAAAATACATACCAGGCGACGGAAATGTTCCATCATAGGGATCGAGCCACTACACCACTTCCCTACCCTCATCCTAGCCGCCTTCGCCTTCTCTGACCATTCCTTGTACCTGGGAGCGTCGAATCTAGCCTTTATCGCAGTCCACTGCTCGGATGGGATCCAACCTTAGATCGGTTTTTTAGAGCGGTCTCGAGCCTTCTGGTCGTCGATCGCATCTCGGATCAACTTGGCGACAACGGCAGGAAATTGCTTCTCGATCATTTCGGTCCGATGTGGTAGATAAAAATATATTTTGTACAATAATTAAATTAGTTAGTTATATAATATGCATAAAAGATAATTTATACTAAAAACAATATACTTTAGTTACCTTGAATTGGGTAAACCAGAAAGCCTTTCTCTCGTCCGAGGCATCCGAATAGTTGATCCAAGGGCCTCCGTAGTTGGACCTCAGAAATAGCTCCAATGCCCTCTGAACTGACGGGGGATAATATCTACACAATGATAATTAAATTCATAAATATATAGATATAAGTATAAATAAATGTTAACTAATTAACTTACTTTGTAGGCCCATCGGACCAAATCTCCATCCTCGTCTCATTCGGAGGGGTGCAAGGGGGATCGTTCGGATCATATAGAGACGACGTAGGTGCGACCTCCTCGATCTGCTCCTCCGTCTCCATAGTGTCATCCGCAGAAGGAATATTGAACGGGCTAGGATCAGGCCTGGAATTGTTCGTCCCCGGAGTACTATCGCGTACCGTCGACACAGACGGATATCTGAGTGGTTGGTACACTGGACTACTATGACGAGGGATCGAAACCATTATCCACTAACGGAGTACCACTCCATCCACCGATGGAACCTCTACCGGCACAGGATACTCCTCTACCGGTAGAACCTCTTCTGGTACGGGATGCACTGAGGTACGATCCTCTGCATCCTGCCATACTTGATAAAAAATAGATATCTACAAGAAATGTAATACATATTCAAAATCAAATATGCATGCATTTAGCACATCACAGTTTATAAAAAATAGACCTGAAGCAACCCTCCGTTGAATTTGTAGATAATAACCATGGATTTACCATATCATAGAAACATCCATGTCTAGATAATAGCATCCAGAAACATCTATGTCTAGAAAATAACCAAATCTATACAATACCATCCAAAAACATCCATGTCTAAAAAATAACCGAGTCTACATAAAAAGAGTCCAGAAACATCCAGAAACATCCAAGTCTAAATAATTCTACCTGAAACAAATCCGGTAAAAAGTCATATCATATATATCTACCTTCTACGCTGGGGCAGATAGAACTCCCTCAGCCACCGCACATAAGAAGGCTCCACGCCAGCAAGATCAATATCCAGGGGAGTTGGATGACTGGAACTCCCGATGCAACTGCCTTCTGGTGCCACTTCCTCCTTTACAGCGATCTCGGCTTTAGAAAATTCATCTTCTTCATTCTCCGCGTCCTCATCTTCCTCTTCCTCCTCATCTTCGCTTTCATCTATTTTATTTTCCTCTTCGAATACTTCTACCTCTTCTATACGATTAGATGTATAATATAGAAATTCTGTTGTGTCCACGTCAACTGTATTTGTTACGATAGGTAGCTCGTCCTCCTGATAAGCTATTTTGTCAACATCATAGGTATTTCTGGCTTTAGTCTTGCATACTGCCCACCAGTCCAACCTAGTTGTTCCCCGTCTAGGATAAGTAGTGAAGTAAACGAGTTGAGCCTGACTTGCTAGGATAAATGGTTTGTATCCTTGATATCGAAGCTGGTAGCTAATATCTACAAAACCATGCTTGTCAATTTTCTAACCTTGATCTTGGATCGGATCGAACCAATCATACTTGAACAACATGATCTTAACCAGCTCTATACCGTAGTTATATGTCAACTCCATAATCTTCCGTAAGACGCCATAGAAATCATTGCTCGGATCGATATCTTTGTAGTTTGTAGATCTGATATACAAACACTATTTTTGGTTGAATCAAGATCCGAAAAGTTCTCTCTGATCAGAGCATTTGTAGACTTGAACCTTAACCCATCCACACAATAGCTAGGCCAGATTTTGACAGAATAAATGGGCCCCTTGGCTAGAGTTCTAATAGACTCATTATCTAGTGTTGTATCCGGACGATCGACCTAAATATCATAAATAAGAAATTAAATTCAGCATTCCATTAATTACTGTGTAAAGTGCATATACAAAAACTAATTATTGAGCATCTTACATATGCAATCAATCTTGAAGAAAAATGACATCACATTTCCTGTTCTATTCTTCATCTGTTATGTACTGTCTACTCGACCTCATCTCATCATTAAATGTGCTAAAATGACAACACATTAGCCAATTAGTGTAATAATAATATTGGATACTATTACATGTATAGATGACGTAAATGTGGATGTATTAGTTACTTACCCCTCAAAATTCTTCACTTCATCCTCGTCGTAGTTGAGTAATATATATAACTGAGTAGCCCTTAGTTCCTCGTCATTCATATATCTTTTCTTTATTTTTTTCGAAGGCTTTCCGAAAGTATTGAAGACTTTCAGTATTGCATCATTAGATTCAAGATATCCATCATCATTTCTCGGAGCTCTTATTCTATTAGTAGCAACATGTGGCTTGAAATACATCAAGCAGAATTTTGTAATCTCTTCGAGAACACAGGCTTCACAAATAGAACCCTTGACCCAAGCCTTATTTTTTATCTTTCTCTTTAGGTGGTTCAAATGCCGCTCAAATAGGTACATCCACCGATGATCGACGGGCCCACCAACACGTGCCTCGTAGGAAAGATGAATTGGCAAATGCTCCATGGAGTCGAAGAACCCAGGAGGGGTACCCTCTCAAGTTTGCACAGTGTTATCGTAATGTCCTTTTTTTGCTTTTCTAGACGATCGACAAGAAACTTAGTAGAACAAAGATCTCTGAAGAATATGCTCAGCTCTGTCAACGGATCCTAAACGACCGACGGTAATAGTTCCCGAAATGTGATCAGAATTAATCTCTCCATAAATATGTGACAGTCGTGGCTCTTCATATCCGTCAGTTTGTTCGCCTTCAGGTCGACGTATCTTCTTAAATTCGACACGTACCCGCATGAAATTTTAGGCCCTGAATACACATACAAAGTCTCCCTTTATCCTTCCTGTATAGTGAGAAGGGCGAGCCAGAATTCTTTGACGGAGGATTTTCCGTCAAAGGATTGGTGGTGGGGCGAGCCAGGATTCTCTGTCAAAGGATTCTGGCTCATCCCACCACCAATCAAAATCTTTTTTACTTCTGATGTTTTGAATATAAAGCTCTGCTTCACGTTTGGTTTTATATTTTGCTCTGGTAGAAGAAGCCATCATATTCATGGTATCAACCGTAAATGATACTGATTCCGATACTGATACTGTGAATCTTGGTTAATATTAATATTTTTATACTTCTCTAGGCTTTGGTTGAGGTAGATATCATATAATGCAGAATAGGAGGCCACATGACCCGAATGAGAAGAAGGAAAGTACAGAGGATACACTCTAGATACTTTCAATTAAACCCCAAACTTACCTTGACAATTACCCAATTTCTAAAATATCTTATATACTACTAGAATACTCACTCCATACACTCTAGGTACCATAATATACACTTTAGGTACTCACTCTAGGATACTCACTCTATACACTCTAGGCACTATGATATACTACTAGGATACTCACTCTATACACTCTTACTTATGCAAGCCTTTTGAGGCAATCAAAGTTATACTAGATTTCCGAAAAAATCTATAACTCTGATAGGCCCAAAAGGCTTGGCATAAGTAAATTTAATTTTTAGAGAAGCGCTCACATGGACACTTAATTTTAGGCTAATACAGACACTTAACATAAGAGATAATGATATATCTGTCGTCATATGTTCCTTGTGAGCCCACAAGGAAAATTTGACCTCGGAGTGTCCAAGCTAGCACTTACCATAAAATACTTGGCGATACCTAGCTAGCACTTACCTATATACCTAGTATCTTGACATATGTCTTGACACTGTACCAATTATACCTACACTTCTAGGATACTCTATACACTCTAGGTACTAGGATACTCCTTAGCAAGGTTCTCAATAGTTTTGAAACTAAATGAAATAGTAGTCACCCTTACCGATTGGTTTACATATTGATTTTCTTCTTTTACATGCTTTAACAACCTTATTATGTGTCGGTATCGGCCATATCAAATCGGTTTACATACAGTAGTTTTAGATACTTGATAATATAGAATAGACAATTATATCAACCTTCCATGGCGGTTTTAAAGGAGTATTTTTTTTACAGAAATACTCCTGGTACCAAAAGGGGTCTTTTTGCTCCTTTGAAGGAGGAGGAGGTTTTCTTTTGTAATTTTCATTGAAATCTGGGGCCCACTCCTTTTCCAGCTAAGCTATTATTCCTCTATTGGTTTGGTATTTCTTTGAACTCATTTGAACGTTACTCTCTCTCTCTCTCTCCCCCTTCCCCCCCCTCTCTCTCTCTCTCTCTGACCAAGCCTTGTACTTCCAACTTGTGACAGCAAAATTTCAGGTTTGTTTCCAATCTCACTGTAGTCAACATTATTATCATAATTATTAGGATCATTGATATGTTTTAGTTAATTGTATGAAAAATATTTTACTACTAATCCCTTTGCATATAGCTGTCCTCTTTTAAATTATATTTGCATTTAGTCCAGTCATTCTCTTGATCATCAACGGCTTCATTGTCATCCATATGGTGCAAACTCCATCTACCTTTAGTGAGTAGAGATTGTGGACATTATGCCAAAGTTTTGTTTCCATCACTTATCAATTCATAGTTGTTTACTTTATTTTCCCCGTCAATGAAATATTTGCATACGATCACTTCTCAATTTGTTGGTTCTGCAAATATTCCAATTTTATTGCTTGTGATCTTGTTTAATATTTATACTAAAACATCTACTTAGTTTGGTCCTACAACTTTTTTTTTGCCTATTCCTAATACATCTCCATGATCAAACCCATGTTATCGTTATTCTTAAGAAATTAATATATTTGTTGCTAGCTGATTTCTTCACACAAAAGCCATATTATATGTCACTAAACAAGTCTGCCATTTCATAATAAATTTTTTGCTGCTTCCTGTGACCTATATATTATATCCAAATACACATATATCAATTTTGAAACATGAGTTAACTAATACGTAAATAAACCTATATGTGTTGTGTCTCAGTCGTGTCTCAGTCGTGTCGTGTGTCTGTGTCGTGTTATGTCGTGTCGTATCTCTGTGTCTGTGTCGTGTCTCAATGTCGTGTGTATTACGTGAGTATTACATGTCTCAATGTCGTGTCTCAGTGTCTGTGTCATGTCATATCTCAATGTCGTATCAGCAAGAGGGAGTTAGGGTTAGGGTTACATGAGCCGAAGTCGAGCGGTTACTACGACAGGGGTTCGCCGGGGGGAGGGGGTCACTGGAGACGAGAGGGACGAGGGGAGAAGGAGACAAGAGGGGCACGAAAGGCAGGGAAAGGAGACGCTGGGGAAGTGTTTGCCATTGATCGTCATAGAACAGAACAATTTTGTAGGAGGACTGAACTTGACTCACAATTACAAACTCGCTTGTACAAAAGAGAGCCTGGGAACAAAATCTAGGAAAAGCAATCTAAGTACAATTGTTCAGTTTTGATTCTGGGGATGACGGTAGAGGCTCGGGAAAGTTTTATCATCTCTGCCTTACACCTTGGACGATCGAACGCAACCTCGGCTCGGTGAAGAAATGCTCTCTGAAGACACGAAGGAAAGAGTCTGCTTCAGAGCTTTGTGTGCTTTCTTATGCGTATCTCTCTGTATGCATGTCTCTGCAATGGAACAGCACCTTGCTATTTATAGGAATTCATGAGTAATGGGATGTACAGCCATGTGGCAAATTTTGGGCCACATTCTTGTAACTGTGCCTCGAGACTCGGTTTATAGTGGACTGCTGGGGATTGGTTGAGATTGTTCATGATCTATTTGTTGCAGTAAATCTGAACTGTCAAGACTTGGTCAATCTCTGCCACGTGTCTCAACTACTACTCTGTGGCGAGCCGCATAAAGGATGTATCCTGGCTGAGCCGCATAGGACTGTCTCATAACCAAGCCGCGTGAAGAATGTCTCATGACCGAGCCGCATGAAGGACGTCTCATAACCGAGCTGCATGAAGGACGTCTCATAACCGAGCCGCATGAAGAATATCTTATGACCGAGCCGCATGAAGGACATCTCATAATCGAGCCGCATGAAGGACGTCTCATAATCGAGCCGCATGAAGGACGTCTCATGACCGAGCCGTATGAAGGACGTCTCATAATCGAGCCATATGAGAGGTGTCTCATGACTGAACCGCATAAGGAGTGTCTCATAGGCGATCTGCATGAAGAGTTTCCTTTGATTCGTGAACTGTGCCGGATATCATGATGATTTTTTCGTCTTTTAGGAACACGTCACGTCTTATCTTTATGTCAGAGCTGTCATCTTTGTCAGAGCTGTCACCTTTGTGTCAGAGTAATTATGGCCAGCTATATAAAGGGACATTTATTGCTTTAGGCTGATTTTGAACTGCATAAGGCTCTCCGTTGCTTTTGGGCCGCATGAAGCTTTCTGGGTTTCGAGCCGCATAAAGCCTTCTGGATTTTGAGTCGCATGAGGCTCCATATTGATTTCAAGCCACATAGAAAATCCCCTTCTTTTCCATGCTTCTACAAGACCCCCTACAAAGTTTTTAAATTGTAAATTTGAAATACTTTGAATAAGAAGCATGGGTATGTCCTAGGAAGCGTTGAGACCGTATAGGTTCTTCATGTCGCATAGGCTTCTCTGACCGTATACTGGTTTCGTGCCACGTGGGCATCCCAACACTTCGGCATTAATTGTTTTAGATTTGCTTTGATGATTTGGAGCCATTTTTTGGATAGAATCCTAAGAGTCGTCTTTATCCTTCGGCCAGCACAAAATCCGAAGTGGCGTCTATCGATCCACGCGCCTTTGTCAGCCTATAAATACGAGAAGTTTGAGGAGAGAGGTTCCTTCTTTCTTTCTTCAAACTTTTAATTGCCCTAGCCGCCGTTTCTCCTCTTCTCTCGATCAACTATGGCTCCCAAAGCTTCTTCCAGCACTGCAGCGAAGGATAAAGGGCTTGCTTCCTCGTCGAATACGGCAAGCTCGATCCACCCTGACGTTTATCCTCCCATTAGTGGTAAGAGCGATGGAAAGAAACTACTTTAATCCAAACCCTAAATATAATGGCTATGTCGTATGTTTTATGTGCGGGCCCTTCTCTGTTATGTTTCGGCATAGTTGATGCTCTTTTCGTCTTCACTGAACTGCTCAAGTTCTGTGTGATGAATCTGTATGAGCTGTGCCGTAGGGGCCGCATAAATGCCTCATGACTGAACCGCATGGGATATGTTTCATGTCTGAGCCGCATGAGAGATGTCTCATGAATGAGCCACATGAGAGATGTCTCATGACCGAGCCGCATGAGAGATGCTTCATGACCGAGCCGCATGAGATATGTCTCATGACCGAGACGCATGAGAGATGCTTCATGACCGAGCCGTATGAGATATGCTTCATGATTGAGTCGTATGAGAGACGTCTCATGACCGAGCCGCATGAGTTATGCTTCACGATCGATCCGCATGAGAGATGCTTCATGACCGAGCCGTATGAGAGATGTCTCATGACCGCATAAGCACCTTATGGACTGGGCCGCATGAACGCCCACCTAACAGAGCCGTATAAGCTCGGAAAGCATTGAGTAGTTTTCTCTGGCTATCTTCTGACTTCTTTCTTTTTTCCTTTTCAGTGAAGCTGCCGATCAATCCCTAGGGAGAGCTCTTGGTAGGTCAAGCTCAATCTGCCTTGGGTGTGAGGTTCGACCAGGTGGTCGAATATGTGACAGCCCAAATTACCAAAAATCAATCGAGGACAGGCTGAAGGACATCAGAAACCAATCCTTCTTCTATCTCTTGGGCATGATGAACTCGAGGAAATTAGGGGACACGCATCTGAAACCTACATTCTTCTTTGGGGATGCCTTATCTGTAAAGAACTCCAGCATTCTAGATTTATCTGAAAGTTGAAGTTTTTCTTCCAACGGGATGGCGATTCATATTCCTCAGATGGAGCATCATTTCCCACTGTCCTGGTTTAATATGCTGCCAATTGACAAAAAAATGGTGGACTCCCTAACTCTAAGCCAGCAGGAGATCTTCGTGGGTGATATTCATTATAACAAAACATTAAGGTCGGTAGTCGCGAGCAAGATACCGGTCAACCGCTCTGTGATGGGGTTGGCCCCGGGCAGTTTCATAAACGTGCAGGGTCCCAACTTTAGGTTATCCTAAGCTGATACTTTTATGAACCAGATTGCTCAAAAGGGGTCCTATCCTACTGGTCGGCTGTCACTGCTGAACTGGATGAACCCCACCCCTCCATGGATCAATTTGATATTGTAGATCTTGCGGACATATAAGGAACTCCTGCACGAGATTGGTCTTTATCATGCCATACAGGGCACTTGTTATGGTCTGTCCATAAACAAGAAGCTGTTCATGGCTCTTCTCAAGATGTACAACCGTCGCACGGGGACCTTTTTCACACCTGGAGGGGAACTGGGACTCGCTCTTCATGAGATGCAAGAAGTCTCCAAGCTACCCTGGGAAGATAACGTTTTTGAGGCGTACACCCCTACAAATAAAGAATTTGAGGAATTAGAACGACAGTTTTCGGGTTTTGTGGCTGTTTACCGGGAATTGCTATGTCACCATAGCACGTGCCAATAAATGTCGAAGAAGAAGAATGATAGCTCAGAAGGGAACCTTCCTCACACTAAGACTTGGCTCAGCTACCTGTTTGAACTAGGTACCTCGGGTCGGGTTTTCCTTCGGAGTCCTCGAACCCGGGAGGAGGTGCAAAATCAGGTGTTGAATGCCAAGAGGGTTAAAACTACTGGTGATAGATTCGGGAGCCAATCTGACACCTTTAGTTACTTTTATCAAGATACCCAGAGGATGTCTTATAAGGCCCTCCTGGCGGGATTTCTGATGTTGTGGCTGCAAAATTGTGTAGTTTCGGGGGGGGGGGGTGGTGCTATTGAGAGAATCAGCCGTAACCTGATCCTTCCCGCTGTGAAGCTAGTCATTAGAGGTCGGCTAGCTCTACTCCCGTAATGGTATGCAGCATTCATCGTGGGCTCCATATTTTTTTGTCCAAAGTCATTGCTCGCGATACGGTAAAGGATTTTGAACGAATCGAGCTGCCCTATCATTATCTCACGGGATGGCTGTTAATGCATTGCCCGTCTTTGATAAGGCCCGGCCCAGAAGACGACGTGACCGCTGATGATGCCTTCATCTACCAGTACCGCTGTATGCCCTGGGAGTACACTACCATGCCAGCCTGTCGGATGGCACTGGCACAACTGGACATATACTCCTTTTTCGTGTATGTTTCTCCTTTTATCGATGAAGAAGTAATAGGCGTACATCTTGATGGTACTGTGTCTTCCTATTTCTTGTCCGAGAAGATGCTCTGCTGGTTGCTGAACATCCATCCTGCACATCTGGTGTATCGTAATCGTAACTCCGTATTTTTGGAGCCTTACTTACCCAGTCGATTCTCTCGGCAATTTGGGTATAGTCAAATGTTCTTGGACAACCCCAGCTCCTGTCTGGGTTTCGAGGGTAGCGTTCTAGATGGCATCCGTACTTGGCATTGTTATAGTGCGGTTCATACCCGTGCCAGCTTCTCCATACCTGATGCTAGAGAGTCAGGGCATATTTTGTATATTGCTGCCCTGTACCATGTCATATTAAATAATCCCCTAGTGATTTTGACCCAAGTACCAGCTTCATTACTGGTACTGGTTTGGAGGAGAATCCCATAGAGTCCCAGACGAGGATCAAGAAGGGGAAGACAGTTGAAGTGTCTAACTCAGAGTCTATCAACGTGGACGAAGAGGATGACCCTAATAACCTGCTTCCTCCTACAGACGATTTGGTGGCAGATTTGCCCCCTGCTGTGCCTAGTCCTTCACGTAAATGAAGCAGGCGTGAGTCCTTTGTCGACGGCATAACTTACTCCCAAAAATGGGTGCAGTCAGGGCCCACAAGCCGAGCACTAGGGAGAGAAGTGATGACGTCGAAGTTGTTTCAGAGGTGAATCGAGTTACGACTACCCTCTTTTTTTAGTCCTTCTTTTCTGAAACATAATCTGATCATCATTTTTTTTTCTTTGTAGGCGTCAGGAGAAGTGAACTCCCCAGAGCCGGGTATCGCCTCTGAGGTTGGCCCTGTTATAGCTACCTTAATTGGTGCTACGACTGCCGAGCTTCTTTCCACCATGGTCGTCCCGACGACGGCTGAGATTCCTCCTGCTGCTGACATCTCCACTAGGGACGATATGGGCTTTACCGAACAACTCCCCGAGGTTGCTGAACCTCAGCCGGTTGATACCAACCCAGTTGTATCTACTTTCGAAGCGGCTGGGGCAGAGGAAGCAGCTGTAAGTGGCTCAGGTGTCGCCATTGAAGAGGATATGGCGGTTGTGAGTGAGCCTCAGCCTCAGCGACCCTCCCCTGGTAAGCTATGTCATGTCTTGACGAGTGAGGAGGTTCATTTGCTCTATCTTCATATCCTTCAGGTTAAGTTGATCGATAGTTGTTTCGGACATACAGGTCCTACTCCTTTGCTATCGACAACGGACATCCCCGCGGGAGAAGTTGCCAGGGGGTCTAGTGGAAGGAAGTACGCCTCTTCCTACTCCAAGTAGTAGGACTACCAAGGCGGGGAGAAATTATCTCTGCACCCTCCTCGGTTAATTTGGCTTTATCACCGGAGGTTGATCTTTCTGCACTGCCAAGCCTTCGAATCCTTCGGGCTGCGAAAGAGGAGATGACTGCTATTCAGACGTCTTATCGCTCGGAACTTGCATCCCAAGTGATAGGGGCATCAAGTTCTGGTACATCTTCTTCGCAACCATCTTTAACCCTCTTAGCTACTCTTCCTTTAACATCGTCCTCTTCGGATGTTCTGGACGAATCGTCGAAGGACGTAATTGAGAGTTTTTACCGCCATTTGAAACGAGGGGTCGAAGCTGCCCTAGAAAGAGGGACATCTTTTGTACTGGCTCGTCAATGTGCCCGCGGTCAAATTGAACTTCTCAGAACACTCCCTAGTGGGGCAGGGATGGTCGACCTCTTGGAGCCCAAATTAGTAGAAGCTGATAAGCTCGTGGCTCAGCTTCAAGGGCAGCGGCAACTTGATATGTCTTTGAAAATAGATCAGGAGCGTGCCTTCCTTATAACATCCATGGAAAGGGTAACGACGGTACTAAATACGTCCAAGCCTGCTCTAGTGAAGGACCTCCAAGATCTGTCTCTAAAGTATGATCAACTAAGCCATAGAGGAGAGGACTGTTTAGCTCGGAAAAAGGCCGTATCTCGTATGATAGCCGATACCAACGAGCAAATCCTCCAACTTCAGATAAAGTTAGCTTCTTTAGAATCTGAGCTCCAGGCCACCCGCAAAGATAAGGAGTTAATTTGCCGGAAGACCGACCAGGTCACCCGAACCTCTGCTGCTCTGGAGTGTGCGCTGAAGAAACTTGAAGACCGTTGGCAGGCTCATGCGCGTCTAGAGGATGCAGAAAAGTTGACTCAAGAGGTCGAGCGACGGGTGTAAAACCCCCTAAATTTCTACTATTTTTTATTTAAAATTTGTACTGATTTAAAATTTTGTATCGTACGTCACGTAATCGTATTGTACGTCGTGTACGAAGGTTCATTTTTCGTAATTGCTCGACGAATGCGAATATGTGCGAGCGTACATATTTTTGAAAAACATTATTTTTATTATTTTTATAGTTTCAAAGAAATATAGACAATAATTATTTCTAACTATTATTTTCAAGTTTACGATTTTATTTATGAAAGCCTTTTTCGTTTATAGTAGTTATTAATGATAAATAATATTCTTAGGCATACATATATTTCCTAAATATTTTGCTAGTTTATTTTAAATAAAAATGTAATTTTCGAGATTTATTAATATTAATATTTTATTACTCAAAAAGATATTTAAAAATATATATTATTTTCGAAATTATTATTATTGGTATTTTGAAAAATATATTTGAAAGTTATTGTGCCATTTAAATCTTGATTTGATTTTTTGATTTATTTAATATCCATATTTGGAACTTGATTTATCCCATTTGATTTGAGCTAAGATTTAATTAGATTGGAATTGGATTTGATTTGGATGTAGATTTATTGAATTGATTTAAATTAGTAACTTAATTATCTATTTTGGGTTTAAACAAATCCTAATGATTATCCAATTGGGAATTCCCACATCCTATAAATAGGCAGGTACTCCTCCAACTTTTTATTATTCTTCCACAAATTTTTACAAAGTGTACGTACCTCGTGTCGGTGTCCATCTCTTCCGTGTCAGCCGTGACGGCCTCGGGTCCGACCCCGGATGTCTATCCAATAAGTTATTTCTTTACATATACATTCATCCTCTCCTCCGTGTCGACAATCCCGATACGGCAAACATCCAATCCTAATCCTAACCCTAGCCCTAGTCTAGTCGCCACTACTCCCTGCCTCCAACCCATCACCGCCAGTGTCTCCTCCTTGTACCGACCACCCAGACCCGACATCACCGTACCACCACGGCAGGACCTCCCCGAACCCCATCGCCACCAAAAACCCCCAATCACCACCACCGTCATCGCGGCCATCTCGGCGAACGCCACCACCACAGAACCACCACTGTCGCCCAAAATCCGACGACTTCCCGGCCAAACTCACAACCACAGCCACCAAAAATCACACAAGTAAAACCCGAATTTAAAACCACCACTCACCTTCCTCGACGCCGTGCCCGAACAACCGCCGCCGTGCGCGCCACCGCGCTCCGACCGCCGGTGAGCCGCGCCCCCTTGCTGCCCAGTCTTCGTGCCAGTGCCCTAGCCGCCGGACCCCTTGCTCGACCACCTACTCCCCCGATCCTCTCTTCCCTCCGCCGCTCGCCGTCCGCCCGCCGATCATCCGCCGCCCCTCTCCGACTGCCGAAACCCTCCGCCGACCCTGTCGCGAAGAGCTCCGTCGGCGCCCTCCGTAGCTGAGCGCCCGATAATCCACTCCATGAGCCGCTGAAACCCTACCGTTCCCCTCCGGCCGTCCGCCTGACCCGCCGCCCGTTGAACCCACCGACCGTGCCGCTCCGCCATGCGTCGCCTCCCGCACTCCGTGAAACCCCCTATCCTCCGCGTCACCACCGCCGGAGCAATCGCCGCCCGACTTCGCTCCTCCCCGCTCACCGCACCTCTCTTTTCCTCTCCTCCTCCTCCCTCTCGTCCTCACCTACTCGCTCTCTCTCTCCCCTTGTTCTTCTTTCTTTTTGTTATTTCTTTTTCGTTTTGGTAAAGTCTTCCACAGGAAGACAGCATCAGAGTCTTTCTAAGTTTTTTTTGTTAATTAATATATTATTATTATTATTATTATTATTATTATCATTATTATTATTATTATCATTATAATTATCATTTTATTTATTATTATGATAGTTATTATTATTATTATTATCATAATTACCGGTATTATCATTATTATTTTTATTATTATTAATGTTATTAAATCTTCTCACGAAACGAGGAGGAACAGTGAGTTATCATTATTTTTATTTTATTTTTATTTTTATTATTAGTATTAGTATTAATATTATTAATAAATAGATAGTTAACTTTTTTAAAAATTATGTTTGATAACTCAGTAGCCCTAAAATATTTTCCTAGATTTTTTATATTTTTGGACTAATGAAAAATTTAGTTTCTAACCTAGATATCCTATTTTGATAAGATTCAAGTTTTTGCCTAAAAGTTTATTTTGATTTCTAGTATTACCTACAAGTATTTTTACTAATGAAATATAGTTCTTTCTAAACCATATTTTTACTACTTAGAGCTTAGACGAAAAATGATTTCTAATTTATAAGTACGTATTTTATCTAAAAATATTTTTTTCAAATTTTTATAAATTGTTTTCTAAATTCGTATATATATTGTTTATCAAATTTCCTTTTGATTATCCTTTTGTCCGCGACTAAGCCCATTACTCCCAATCCCTCACCAATTCTGTCCTACCATATGTCCACCATAACCAAATTGACCCTTCTGGACCTAATGAAATTGTCCGTGCCATCACCTGAGGTCACCTTGCATAGTTGTTGTGCCGAAGTTGCAGATCATGCCACCTTGATCATCGCAGCACACCAGGTGCCCTACCAGGCAAGACACCTTACCATTTGCTATTTATTTATTTAAGCTCATATTTCATGCATTATTTATTTTCTTTATGCAAATAAACTGTGATACATGGCATAACCTGTTAGAACTTACTGTTCATTTATATTTTCTGCTATGTATTATTTTTCTTACACATTAAACCTAGATTTAAGGGACCACATTGTGTGTTGCATTTATTGGCCTTGACACATTGTAACACGAAGTTGTGTGTCGCATGTAGAACACGAAAGTGCGTGATTGGCTGGCCACCAGTACATACAAGCCGTGCGATAGGAATAACCGCTAATAGAGGTTGCATGTTAGTTTGACTTAGCGGTTATAGTGGTTTATGTTGTGGATACAACATAGTAGGCATTGGACGGGGAGGACAATTCCTTAGCGTATGGGCTTCGATGCACTTTCCCTTTTGTAACCCGTGAGCTCCATCGGAGACGCGGGTCAGATTACCCATGATTACTGACGGCCACTGGCGATTCTGCGAAACGTCATGCTCTTACTGATGGGGCCTCTGGTGCCCAAGGGGGGACTACGCCAATCCTATTTAGCCAGGGCCCATGTGCAGGAAGGATTGTTCTTAAATACATATCACTTAGAACGGTAGGCTACCTTTATCCATTAGGTACGAGTACTTTTGGTTTGGGTACTTGTATCTGACCGTGGCTTGGAACAATAACTTGTCGCGGATTAGTTCGTCACATCTTGTCCTTGTTTGGTTGTAGGTGTGACTTACTACTTCGATAAGAAGGTATTGAACCTTGTTGGGATCCGGATACCATATTGGATTCATAGCATGGGAAGATACGTTACCGTGAATTAGTTTATCATCTCCTGTCCTTGTTTGGTTGGGGAGATGGTACGCTCGTTCAGTAAGTGCGTATTGGAACATGTTATAATTCGATTTACTTATTTATTTGAGCAATATTTATTCAGTTTATATGGCATGATATTATGTGTCTTGTTACGTCCCTCTGAGGACCTGGTTATCTCTCCAGGTGTGTACTATTGTCTTTCGCAGGTGCTTTAGCTCTAGTCGCGTTCGTCGCTATTTCCTCGAGGATGATTGTATTTGGATTGTCTTCGCTTCGCTCGCCAAAAATCAATCTTTGTACATCATGTATTTTTCCTTTTCTTGTTGGTAGTGGAATTGTCTCTGCCCAACATATTGTATCAAGACAATTCATTATCTTTATATGATGTCTTTTATTCATTACTTTGCGTGGATGAGATTAGTTATGGTTCTACTGTATTTTACAGTTTATGTATTCATACGAGGGTTCCATATATTGGAGTATACTTCGTATATATGCAGCTGGCATGTCTACGTTCCTAGTCCTACGTATTTTGGGACTGGGGCGTTACATGTTTGTGTGGTGGCCCATGCAGGTCAAGATAAATTGTTTGGTTACTTACCGTACCAAGCAAGCCTGCGTATAGGATTAGAAGTCTAGGATCTCATCCACATACTTGACCACTTTCTTCAATCTACCGTTTGACTCATCGATTGCATCTTGCTTGATTCCTTCTATCATTATCCTAATCTTCTTTTCGTGCTTGCTAAAGATTGACCCTACTAGTTAGATGTCCCCAAACACTCTTAATTCTTTAAGTTGGGTAGAATACCCCATGACCTAACATGCCCTTGACCATTAAGGGAATACGAATAGTATCATCTAGACCATAGAGACTAGAGGAATTCAACCCATTAGGTCAACCAGGCCTTGGTCAATAAAACCGTAGAATTATGGTATAGGAATAAACAAGACGTAGATCCTTATGACTCTTAGACTATTCATATTTATTTTTATTCATCTATTATCGTGCCTATATTTTTACTATCTAGACTAATGATGCTAATATAGCCTAGTTTTTGCAAGCTTAACCTATTACCAACCTTGTTCGTGATATATATGTTAATGGAGGTACCCCACTAACATATTGTCTATCAGAACCAGTGCATGATGGTCTGATCAACCAAGTGCACTTTGGTTCGCTTTTATCTATCGTTCTACGTGGATGGAAACATAATTAAACTTAGCCCTTACAATCCCATCCGCGACTGCCTTGACAACTCCTTTGAAATTTTTCGATCGTCTTTGAATCACGTATTCGTATTCGATAACGCCTCCTTCGAACTCTATATTGCTTTCGCCTTCACCTATTCTAGGAGGACGAAGGCGT
Organism: Iris pallida; assembly: GCA_029216955.1. Taxonomy (NCBI): domain Eukaryota; kingdom Viridiplantae; phylum Streptophyta; class Magnoliopsida; order Asparagales; family Iridaceae; genus Iris; species Iris pallida. The sequence goes on along the minus strand of JANAVB010000800.1, from coordinate 5,621,513 downwards.
TATACTAGAACCTTTTATCTACTATGACCATTCTCACTCGATGTTGTTATATCTTCATCCTAAACTACTCGTCCTTCTCTCGGCCCTATAAAGACCCTCTAATCGCTTAATTTAAGTGAATCTTTTTCGTTCTATTAATCGCGACCCTCGTTCATTACCCGTGACCATACCGTATTATTTTTTTCTATGATCTAGATCGTGATTTCTTACGACATGATTTGTATTCGATTGTTTTCCATCGAAACCCCCTTGTGTCATCTTACCCCCTACTAATTCTTAATTTCGAGGACAAATTTTTTTGAAGTTGGGTAGGATGTAAAACCCCTAAATTTCTACTATTTTTTTATTTAAAATTTGTACTGATTTAAAATTTTGTATCGTACGTCACGTAATCGTATTGTACGTCGTGTACGAAGGTTCGTTTTTTGTAATTGCTCGACGAATGCGAATATGTGCGAGCGTACATATTTTTGAAAAATATTATTTTTATTATTTTTATAGTTTCAAAGAAATATAGACAATAATTATTTCTAACTATTATTTTCAAGTTTACGATTTTATTTATGAAAGTCTTTTTCGTTTATAGCAGTTATTAATGATAAATAATATTCTTAGGCATACATATATTTCCTAAATATTTTGCTAGTTTATTTTAAATAAAAATATAATTTTTGAGATTTATTAATATTAATATTTTATTATTCAAAAAGATATTTAAAAATATATATTATTTTTGAAATTATTATTATTGGTATTTTGAAAAATATATTTGAAAGTTATTGTGCCATTTAAATCTTGATTTGATTTTTTGATTTATTTAATATCCATATTTGGAACTTGATTTATCCCATTTGATTTGAGCTAAGATTTAATTAGATTGGAATTGGATTTGATTTGGATGTAGATTTATTGAATTGATTTAAATTAGTAACTTAATTATCTATTTTGGGTTTAAACAAATCCTAATGATTATCCAATTGGGAATTTCCACATCCTATAAATAGGCAGGTACTCCTCCAACTTTTTATTATTCTTTCACAAATTTCCACAAAGTGTACGTGCCTCGTGTCGGTGTCCATCTCTTCCGTGTCAGCCGTGACGGCCTCGGGTCTGACCCCGGGTGTCTATCCAATAAGTTATTTCTTTACATATACATTCATCCTCTCCTCCGTGTCGACAATCCCGACACGGCAAACATCCAATCCTAATCCTAACCCTAGCCCTAGTCTAGTCGCCACTACAACCTGCCTCCAACCCATCACCGCCAGTGTCTCCTCCTTGTACCGACCACCCAGACCCGACATCACCGCACCACCACGGCAGGACCTCTCCGAACCCCATCGCCACCAAAAACCCCTAATCACCACCACCGTCATCGCGGCCATCTCGGCGAACGCCACCACCACAGAACCACCACTGTCACCCAAAACCCGGCGACTTTCCGGCCAAACTCACAACCACAGCCACCAAAAATCACACAAGTAAAACCCAAATTTAAAACCACCACTCACCTTCCTCGACGCCGTGCCCGAACAACCGCCGCCGTGCACGCCACCGCGCTCCGTCCGCCGGTGAGCCGCGCCCCCATGCTGCCCAGTCTTCGCGCCTGTGCCCTAGCCGCCGGACCCCTTGCTCGACCACCTACTCCCTCGATCCTCTCTTCTCTCCGCCGCTCGCCGTCCGCCCGCCGATCATCCGCCGCCCCTCTCCGACAGCCGAAACCCTCCGCCGACCCTATCGCGAAGAGCTCCGCCAGCGCCCTCCGTAGCTGAGCTCCCGACAATCCACTCCATGAGCCGCTGAAACCCTACCGTTCCCCTCCGACCGTCCGCCTGACCCGCCGCCCGTTGAACCCACCGACCGTGCCGCTCCGCCATACGTCGCCGCCCGCACTCCGTGAAACCCCCTATCCTCCGCCTCACCACCGCCGGAGCAATCGCCGCTCGACTTCGCTCCTCCCCGCTCACCGCACCTCTCTTTCCCTCTCCTCCTCCTCCCTCTCGTCCTCACCTACTCGCTCTCTCTCTCCCCTTGTTCTTCTTTCTTTTTGTTATTTCTTTTTCGTTTTGGTAAAGTCTTCCATAGGAAGACAGCATCAAAGTCTTTCTAAATTTTTTTTGTTAATTAATATATTATTATTATTATTATCATTATAATTATCATTATATTTATTATTATGATAGTTATTATTATTATTATCATAATTATCGGTATTATCATTATTATTTTTATTATTATTAATGTTATTAAATCTTCTCACGAAACGAGGAGGAACAGTGAGTTATCATTATTTTTATTTTATTTTTATTTTTATTATTAGTATTAATATTAATATTATTAATAAATAGATAGTTAACTTTTTTAAAAATTATGTTTGACAACTCAGTAGCCCTAAAATATTTTCCTAGATTTTTTATATTTTTGGACTAATGAAAATTTTAGTTTCTAACCTAGATATCCTATTTTGATAAGATTCGAGTTTTTGCCTAAAAGTTTATTTTGATTTCTAGTATTACCTACAAGTATTTTTACTAATGAAATATAGTTCTTTCTAAACCATATTTTTTACTACTTAGAGCTTAGACGAAAAATGATTTCTAATTTATAAGTACGTATTTTTATCTAAAAATATTTTTTTCAAATTTTTATAAATTGTTTTCTAAATTCGTATATATATTGTTTATCAAATTTTCTTTCGATTATCCTTTTGTCCGCGACTAAGCCCATTACTCCCAATCCCTCACCAATTCTGTCCTACCATATGTCCACCATAACCAAATTGACCCTTCTGGATCCAATGAAATTGTCCGTGCCACCACCCGAGGTCACCTTGCATAGTTGTTGTACCGAAGTTGCAGATTATGCCACCTTGATCATCGCAGCACACCAGGCGCCCTGCCAGGCAAGACACATTGCCATTTGCTGTTTATTTATTTTAGCTCATATTTCATGCATTATTTATTTTCTTTATGCAAATAAACTGTGATACATGGCATAACCTGTTAGAACTTACTGTTCATTTATATTTCCTGCTATGTATTATTTTTCTTACACATTAAACCTAGATTTAAGGGACCACCTTGTGTGTTGCATTCGTTGGCCTTGACACATTGTAACACGAAGTTGTGTGTCGCATGTAGAACACGAAAGTACGTGATTGGCTGGCCACCAGTACGTACAAGCCGTACGATAGGAATAACCGCTAATAGAGGTTGCATGTTAGTTTGACTTAGCGGTTATAGTGGTTTATGTTGTGGATACAACATAGTAGGCATGGGGCGGGGAGGACAATTCCTTAGCGTATGGGCTTCGATGCACTTTTCCTTTTATAATCCGTGAGCTCCGCCGGAGACGCGGGTCAGATTACCCATGATTACTGACGGCCACTGGCGATTCTGCGGAACGTCATGCTCTTACTGATGGGGCCTCTGGTGCCCAAGGGGGGACTACGCCGATCCTATTTAGCCAGGGCCCATGTGCAGGAAGGATTGTTCTTAACTATATATCACTTAGAACGGTAGGCTACATTTATCCGTTAGGTGCGAGTACTTTTGGTTTGGGTACTTGTATCTGACCGTGGCTTGGAACAATAACTTGTCACGGATTAGGTCGTCACATCTTGTCCTTGTTTGGTTGTAGGTGTGACTTACTACTTCGATGAGAAGGTATTGAACCTTGTTGGGGTCCGGATACCATATTGGATTCATAGCATGGGAAGATACGTTACCGTGAATTAGGTTACCATCTCCTATCCTTGTTTGGTTGGGGGGATGGTACGCTCGTTCAGTAGGTGCGTATTGGAACATGTTATAATTCGATTTACTTATTTATTTGAGCAATATTTATTCAGTTTATATGGCATGATATTATGTGTCTTGTTACGTCCCACTGAGGACCTGGTTATCTCTCCAGGTGTGTGCTATTGTCTTTCCTAGGTGCTTTAGCTCTAGTCGCGTTCGTCGCTATTTTCTCGAGGATGATTGCATTTGGATTGTCTTCGCTTCGCTCGCCAAAAATCAATCTTTGTACATCATATATTTTTCCTTTTCTTGTTGGTAGTGGAATTATCTCCGCCCAACATATTGTATCAAGACAATTCATTATCTTTATATGATATCTTTTATTCATTTACTTTGCGTGGATGAGATTAGTTATGGTTCTACTGCATTTTACAGCTTATGTATTCATACGAGGGTTCCATATATTGGAGTATACTTCGTATGTATGCAGCTAGCATGTCTACGTTCCTAGTCCTACGTATTTTGGGACTAGGACGTTACAACGGGCCACACTGAGGATTGAGCGGTCGACAGCCAAGCTAAAGGACCGGCTCAGAGAACTGTGTATCACCGAACCATAATCGAATTTTTCTCTCTTTTATTATTATGTCCCTCCACTTTTTATGTAGCACTTTTGACTTTAAATGAATGAGTATGTTTATCCCATCCTTCATTTGTGGTATCAGTTGTGTTTGTACAGTATCTTTGGGTGTTATGGTACTTGCCCCTACTGGGTGACTTTCTATGGACCTATTACCCTTGGCATACCTTAGTTTTAGGTATGGATAATAAGTTCGATAGAGAAATCTAGCATATTTACTTGAATGTGGTAAACATGAGGTTTGATGATAGAACCTTCCTACTCAGAGGTATTGAGGACATGGTAGGGATGGGCCCAATGTAGATACATAGAACAACTCCGTGGTAAGGTGGGCGTGGAAGTTCTACATATTGGGCAAAAGAATGCCATGGAACAACTGGGCTCCAGAGGCATGTGATGATGAAGAAAAAGGTGCATGTACTAGAGGACCTAGTACAGCATTTGTGGTCAGCTGCGAACATTTGTGGTCAACTATGGACATTTGTGGGCCTATTACACTTGGCGTACACTGGTTTTAGGTACGGATAATAAGTCGAGGAAAAACCAACATACTTACTCTAAGGTAATGAGAACATGGTAAATTTGGGGGTTTTACAACGGAGTCTTCCTACTCAGAGGTGATGAGGACGTGGCAGGAGTGGACTCAACAAAGGATGCATAGAACAACTCAGAGGTAATATGGACGTAGAAGTTCTACGTAAGGGGTGATTTGTTTGTGATGGAATAAAAAGAACTCAGAGGTGACATCGACGTGGTTGTTTTAGGATTTTTGTGGACCTGTTACCCTTTTTTATGCACTGAAAGCGCGGGTAACAGACTCTGAGGAAAATGCTTTTTTAGGAAAGAAGTTCAAAGGTATGATCATACATGACTTACTACCCGGAAGATGCGATATGAATTCATTTAAGGTAACCAGAGTGTAAGTTCAGTGGTACCTAAGGGTACATAACTCAACAACTCGGTTGATTCGGAGGGTGTCGTTTAGACATAATATTTCTTCAGGAACTTACCGTTGATGGGCATCATGAGCAAGTCTCTGTTTTGCTTTGCGAGACGGTATGCACCATTGGAGAATATAGCCTCAATGATAAATGAGCCTTTCCATTTGGGCTGGAACTTGCCGGTGGTTTTATGAGTCACAACCATCGGCCTACGAACTGCCAAAACGAGATCGTCTACTTGGAATGTTCTCAGTTTGACCTTTTTATTGAAGTCTCCAGAGTTGCGTGCTTGATACAGATCGATTCGTTATTGAGCTAGCATGCGCTTCTCATCTAAGGCCTCCAATTCTTGTAGCCGACGACGGTAATTATCATCCGACGCTAGTCTGTAAGTGAGGGCGACACGGAACGAGGGGATTTGAGTTTCCAATAGGAGAACTGTCTCACTTTCGTATACCAAAGAGAATGGTGTGTTCCCAGTGGCTGTCCGGACTGTAGTACGGTATGCCCATAAGCATTCGCCAAGCTTTTCATTCCAGTCACATTTGTTTGAGGACACGAACCTCTTGAGAAGCTTGATTATAGTTTTGTTGAAAGCTTCAGCCAGACCATTAGCCGTCGGGTTGTATGGTGTTGAAGTAACATTCTGAATTCGATGTTTATCGCAAAACCGATAGAAGGTGTGGCTTGCGAACTGCGGACCATTGTCGTGGATGATCCTTCGAGGTAGTCCAAAGCGATAAATGACGTGATGCTTGACAAAGTTGATCACGTTTGATGTCTTCACTTCTGCAAGCGGAACATCTTCCGCCTATTTGGAGAAGTAGTCCGTAATTGCGAGTATGAAGAGGTGTCCTCTGGATGAAGGCGGGGCGATTGGACCAATGATATCCATTCCCCACGCCTCAAAGGGCCAGGATGCCACCGTTGGATGTAGGAATTCGGATGGTTGGGGTATGAAATCTGTGTGGACCTGACAAGCTTTACATTTTCTTGTATAGTATATCGCATCTACTACCATCGTAGGCCAGTAATAGCCCATACGACGAAGAAGGTCTTGTAATTTTGGGCCAGGTTGAGGGGCCCCGCAAACGCCATTGTGAGCTTCGCGTACGGCTTTTTTTGCTTCCGTATTTGACAAACACCAGAGCAGTAATCCATCATAGGATCGTCGATACAACATTTTTGTCTCTGTGTCGTAGAAGAATCTGAGAGAACGCCTTCTAATAGAAGTGGCTTCTTTCGAATTTTTCGGCAAGATACCATAGACTGCAAAGTCAATAAATGGAAGTCTCCAGTCCTGCGTTTCATCGACCGTCAGGGCAGAATAACTCACAGTGACTTGAACGTTGTTCTTAGGACAAACCAATTCATGGCCTATTACGTCAACCAAATGATGGGCATGATTTTGGAACTGCCAGAAAAGCGGTAAGGCCTGCTAGGGCATCGGCTTCAATGTTCTGGAGTCTGGGAACATGTTCTATGAAGAACCCTTCCAAGGACATCTATTTGATGATAGAGGATCATGTCTTCATGGCGAACTTCATATGAACCCCAGATCTGATTAACGATTAACTGTGAATTGCCATATGCTTTCAGGTACTCTACCTCCAGTTCCTTTATAAGTCGGAAGCAGATAACCAAGGCGTTGTACTCGGCCATATTATTTGAGCAAGGTTCCGTGAGGGAGTATGCCCGATTGATCACCAATCCAGAGGAAGAAATTAGTACCACTCCGACTCCAACGACGATATTGCCCTTGGACCTGGTTCTTGAAGTACGGTCGAAGAACATTCGTCAGACGGTATCATGGAAAGCCATATTTGAATTGGTGACCTCGTCTGAGATCTCTTCAAATACTCTGGTTGCCTTCGAACCTGGATGGACAGCTAAAAAGTCTGCCAAAGCTTGACCTTTAACAGCCTTCTGCGGGACGAAGATCATGTCGTAGAGGGATAATAGTATTGTCCAGGTAGCGAGGTGAGAGCTGAGTGCACCTGGTTTGGTCATGAGGACCCTGAGGGGGTTGAACCGTGATATAACATGGATGGTCTGTCCTGTAACATAGTGTCGCGTCTTCTGAATGGCGAACACCAAAGCGAGACAGTCCTTCTCCACGGCGGTGTATCTATGCTCAGGCCCTATCATTATTCGGCTGAGGTAAGAGATAGCTTGTTCATGTCCCGCATCATTGTTTTGTGCTGGCAGAGCACCGAGGGAATGCTCCATCGCTCGTACATAAAGCAAAAACGGCTTTCCAGCAACCGGGGCCACCAGGACTGGAGGTTTCGACAAATATTCTTTAATATTGTCAAAGGCACGTTGGCACTCTTCATCCCATACGAAGGAGACGCCTTTCTTCATGAGGTGTGTGAATGGTTGACATCGTCCGGAGAGGTTAGAGATAAACCTCCTGATATAAGCTAGCCTCCCTTGAAGGCCTCTAAGCTTACAAAGATTTCTTGTGGGACCCATCTCCATGATTACCTTTATTTTTTTAGGGTCTATATGGAAACACTGGGAGGTAATGACAAAACCCAAGAATTTCCTGCTGGATATGTCTAAGAAGGATTTGGTGGGGTTCATCTTTAAATTATGTGCTCGCATCAGGTCGAATACTATCCTCAGATCGTGCAGATGATCTTTCTTAGAGCGGCTTTTGACGGCAATGTCATCGACGTAACATTCTACTGTCTTATGCAGGTGGTCTCTAAAGATGATACTCATAGCTCGTTGATATGTGGCACTGATATTTTTAAAACAAAGGGCATGACTGTGTAGCAGTATACGCCAATCGGCGTTCGAAATGATGTATGCTTTCATCGTCAGGAAACATCTTGATTTGGTTGTATCCTGAGAAGCCATCCATGAATGACATGCGCTCAAAGCCACATATTTTGTCAATCATTATATCCGTAATAGGAAGAGGGAACTCATCTTTAGGACATGCTTCGTTCAGATTTTGGAAGTCGATGCAAATTCGGATCTTCTCATTCTTCTTGAGGACCGGTACTATGTTGGATATCCAGTCTGGATGTTGTTCCTCACGGATGAAGTCGTTGGCTATTAGTTTGTTGACCTCAACTTCGATATGATTTATAATATCTGGGCAGAACCGTCATTGCTGTTGCTTGACCGGCTTTGCGTTCGGATGAATGTTGAACTTATGGAGTACAATCTCAAGGTTTAGTCCTGGCATGTCTTCATAGCTCCACGCGAACACGTCAATATACTCTCTGACGAGTTGTAATAACGACTCCCGCTCTTCGTCTGTCAGACATTTGCTAACGAAGAGTGGCTTTGAAGAGGATTCATCGCCAAGGTCAACTTGTATGACCTCATCTTCGGTAGGGAGATCTCTTTGTTCGAAATACTTCTTCCATTGCGTATCTAGCTGTTGGACCCAAGGCTCTAACTTAAGAAGTTCGGGTATGTCTTCGTCTTCTTCATAGGCGTCAGCAAATGCTATATTGACAGACCAAGCTTGCCTGAGTACGTCCCCGATGCTGACATCTGAATCGGAAGTGGGTGATCCGGTCGAATGTGAATGCCATTCACATTCCTCATCCGAGCTCTCGGGAGTTGTTGCAGGTGTAACATATGTCTGGTCTTGCTGTAATAATCTCATGGTTTTCCAGTCGGGACTGGCAATTGTAAAGGTAATCGCCAGCTGATGCCGTGGTTCAAGCCTGGTGTAGTCTCCATATCATACCCCTATTTTTGCATAAGGTACTTGGATCGAGAACTATACAGATAAAACGGCAGTCTTCCGGTGTCGGGTTCGAGATCGACTTCTTCTGGCCTGAAGGACTGTTGATCATTATTTCGGCCGAAGATGATTGGATGATCCTCTCCCGCGACTATGAAGCAAGCGCCTTCCATGGGAGTAAGTTGGTTCGTGGTATAGACATTTGTCACTTGTGTGTGTCAGTTGATGCCCATACCGTATTCCATAGCATATATTATACGGAGCTTGTTAAGCTCGATGTAGTTCAAAGATAACCCTTTATTAATAAAATAAGGTATCTTTTCTGGCGGTATTACATCATCGGCAGAGGGAACATCAGTGTGTGCAGCCACATATTTGGCTGGCTCTAACTCCTCTTCAGCCACCCCCTGCATTATTGAAGATTGAGAGGATGACCTGGGCAGCTTGATCATCAAGGGTTCCACTGGTGGTGCTAGACGTAGGGTCGTTGGCTCACTAGCGGTCCTTGGCTCAGTGCTGGGCTGTCGATTTATCCTGGGGAGACGAATGACCATCGGCTTAACAGAAGGATTTACCTCCTCTGATTGTTGTTGGCCGGCCCTTGGCAGTCTGATTGTCATTGGCTCCACAGTGGGTCTCGGCCCCTAGCTAGACCTTGGGAGTCGGATAACCATTTGCTCCTTTTGTGTAGTGAGCACCGGTAGACTGGTTACTTTTTTATTCAGAGTGGCTACAAGAGGTACAGTTCTGCCTGGCTTGCGGGCCTGGAGGTGGATCTTCAGATGTTCTTCTGATCCCATTGTAGCCTTTGCTTGATCTTGCGCATCCTCTTCGACCAAGTACTTTTTTGATTTCTCGTACAAGCAGGCATCCGAATGGTAGGATTCAACCCCTTTGAAGGGATCGATGTCGGCGAATTCTATTCTTACGAAGTCGTATTTGTCGACATATTTGAAGTACTGGTGCAATATGGAGGGCACGATCATATAATCGTGTATCCAAGGTCGCCCCAGGAGAATATTGTGGGACGTATCTGCGTCTATGACGTAGCAAGTCACTTCCGTCTGGAGGTCGCCAATTTGGCATTTCAGACGAATCTTTCCAATAGGATAGCTTCTTCCTGAATTGAAACCGCTGATGGCGGTGTTGGTCGGTTTTAGCCGATACATAGGGATGCCCAGGAGGTGAAGCAAGCTCTTCGAAATGATGCTTATTGAAGAACCGAGATCAATGTGCATCCGATCTACTTTGATGTTGCCGATATATCCAGTGTGATACAAAGGACGATCGTGCAGGTTGGTCTTGATGAGCATATCCTACAGAGTGAACACGATGTTGGGCATTGTACATGTACAAGCATTGTCCTGGAAATCCGCTGGCGAGCTTACCCTTATAAGCTTGGCCTGAGCCAAATAAGCCTCAGTATTCTGGAGTGCTTCGCTCAGTGCGACGCGAATATCCTTGGAGAGCCTTAAGAGCTCATATAATGACAATTTTGCTGGTGTGTTGGCCAATTGTGCCAGGATGTCAAAATTGTAAGGCCTCTCCAGCCCCTGAGGTGCGTCTTTACGGAGAGGCTTGTCGAAGCGGGTCTTCTTTGGCTTAGGCTTGTCGGCCGACGGAGGCTGAGAAGGTCCTGGGGCATCAACAGCGACCGACTAACGTTCTTCAGCCGAGTTACTCGGTATGGGTTGAGATTGTACACCAGACCGGGTAACGACAGCTATTGCTTCTTCGATTCTGGCTGAGATTGTGTGACAAGACTTAGCCTTTCCGTCCTTCTTCTTGCCGATGGAGGATAATGCTGACTGGGTTACTTCAGGCACCAAGTCCGGATGGAACTATATGACCTCCCCTCTTGACGTGGTAAGGGACACCAGCCCAGTCGTCTGGTCTCGGGGAGGTGGAAGATTAGTGACCTCCATTGTTGCCCGGGGGATGGGTACTACGCCATCTTGAGTCCTAGTTGCAGGAAAGCTGCCGAATTGGACCGACACTATATTGGAAGCCACGGTTACCTTCTCGAAATCAATGGACAGAGCCTTGGAATCGATGAGGTTCTGGATGTACCGCTTCAATTGGAAGCAGTCTTGAGTAGCATGGTAGACGTAGCGGTGGAAGTGACAGTACTTCGGGCTCTCCATCTCTGCAGGTCGAGGTTCACGTCTCGATAGAGGGAGCTGAATTCTATCCCCTTGCAAGAGCATGTCAAAGATGGGCTTGACATGGCTATCCTCGAAGGAGTAGGTCACCTGAGGCCACTATTTCTCTACCTGCTTTGGTTCAGGCTTCTGGGCTGTATCGGCAACCATAGCCTGTTTGCCTTTGGTGTCCCGATTATTAGAGGTACTATCGTCGTTGTTGTTGTTGATATTAGGGCGTTTGCCCTTATCCTCTCCATCCGAGATATGCAGCCCCAGTTGGCGAGCCTTCTTCAATTTTGCTTCTACGTTAGTGGCGTTGATGATGAAGGCCTTCCAGTCTTTAAATTGATCTTCGTCCATCCAGAGGATGATTTTGGAGAGCAGCCTCTTTTGGCAAATCTCAATTAAAGAAGAGTCTAGGTTACCAGAGGGCAATTTCATCGCGGATTGGCGAAATCGCTCAATGTAATTCCTTGTCAGTTAATTTTGTCCTTAAACAACGTCCATGAGGTTTGACATTGTCACATCTTATCCCACCTTGTAGAACCTTTCCAAGAACATATGTTTGAAGCCAGCAAAGGAATGGATGCAGCTATCCGGCAGGTTATGGTACCAATCGAACGCGACCCCTTCCAACGCCCCGATGAATAGTCGCATGAGGATGGCATCATCATACGGTAGATGGTCTGTTGCGACCTCGAAGTAGGTCATATACTGGCTCACAGAGGTCTTTCCGTCAGATGGATTGATATTGAATGGTTGTATCGTGGTGGAAAGGGGACATCTCTCCATGCAACGGGATACGGCTGTCGTATCCTAAGGTCCTAAAAAGATTTTCGGGCATGAAACATTGCACGGAGCTCCTGGACTTCTCTTCTCGTCTCCCTAGCTTCTTCTGTAGCAGTGGGAGCAGATATTTTGGGTAGATTATTGTCCGATGTTGGTGCGGTCGTGTTTGAGTTCGCATTGACGGCGGGACCCAAGCTTGTTTGACCAGGTGTCCTTGCTTATAGTACCGGTAGGGCAGCCTTGATCTCGTCCACTGACTTAACCAAGGTTTGGAGTATGGCCTCAAGAGTGTCGAGGCGCTGCCGATCACTGGGACCGTCTTGGTCGTTCTCAGTCATGAATACCGTCCTCACATGAGGAGAAGTGGAAGGAACTGTAGAAGACGTGCCCTCCGAATCATAAGCCTCGTATAGAGAAGTCATCGGGATATGTGGGAATATTCTCCTCTGGTTCGGACTCAGAGGAGGCGCTACCCCCTGTATAGGAGGTTGCCTCGTCTTGGCACCTGTGGACGTTTTCAGGGACGTCTGAGTCTGTCGTATCTGTTGGGGGATTGTTTCCCCTGGTTCATCTTCTTGAAACGTCGTATTGTTGTGGATGTTCCGAGGAGTACTACCCTCTGCTCCCACTACCCCCAGGGATGTAGATGACGAATCTCCAAGTGTTGAAGATTTCGTCTTTGAGCGGGTACCTTGAGAAACGCCTCCTGTGACGGCTGTAGACAACCCTCTGGATGAGAGTTTCTTGGCCGTGCTGGTTAAGATTGTCGGACTGGACATGTTTATTTTCTTCCCTCCCTTGCCGGTAGGGACCTTCCGAGTAGAGTTATAGGAGGCGAAAGGAAGTGCCTCGTCCCCCGAGCTTTGTTGTAGGACCGGTCCTGGCTGCTGCAGTCGTTGGAAGATGGACTGCCGATCCTCTTGCACTGCTGTCTTGTTGTAGCAGCAATTGACAATGACTTGAGTGCAATGACGTCCATGGAAGGACTCTTTGCACGTCAAGGTTTATTCTCTTTCCTTGCACTTGTGAAGGATCACATCTCGCAAGTCAAGGACATCTCGATCCACCTTTGCACTCGTTTTATGGGCCCGGGAATCCCGAGCACACGAATGCGTAGGTATCATGTTTGGTTCCTGATGCGGGGCTAGTAAAAGCACTTGTCCTCGATCAATGTTGGGAGACTCTTGAGAACCACCCTGTCTGTTTGCCGCCGGAGGCTGGACACGGGCGGTTCTGTACAACTTTCTATCAGAGGCCTGCATAACAGTTAGCGGGACTCTCTGATGGTCAGTAGTTGGGACAGCTAACTGAGCTCGACGAGGCTGCGTTGTCCTAGACTTCTTCGCTCTAGCACCCGAGGGTGCGTAGTAGGAAGAGTCCAAGCTGTGCCGCATAGAATCTGGCACATTCTCATTGGAGCTCCTGAGGTTAGGCCTCCCGCATGTGAGACGGTCGAAGACTGAACCCGAGCCGCATAGGACGGATGGTCGGCGGCTGGGATTGGGTGCCGCATAGGTTATTTTCCTGCGGCTGGGATTGTTGGCCACATATGCATTCTTTCTGCGACCGAGATTAGTGGCCGCATATGCGTTCTCCCTGCGACTGGGATTGGTGGCCGCATATGTATTCTTCCTCCGGCCCGCACCCTTATGCGGCTTCTTCTTGGACCGCATGGAGTTCCCGTTTGCCCCCGCAAGTCCAGCATCGTAGTATTTTTATTTGCTGGACTTGGGGACAGCAGGGTCCTCTGCGGCCTGAAGTGGGGCCACATGTGAGTCTTCTTCGCCGTCCTGAGCAACAGAGAAAGCTTGCTCCAGAGCTTGGGGAGAGGCAGCGGTTTTGGGCCTCCACGTCCTGCGGGCCTTCTTTGTGCCGGTTCGCTTCTGGATTGGGCTAGTGCTTCCTTCGGAGAGCATCTCTTCGAATGCTTGCTGGTCAAAACGAACAACAAGTATTTGTTGCGTGGAGCCGAGTTTGGCTGCGTCCGATTGTGTCACCAACTTATCAGCAGTGGAGAAGTTAGTCCCCAGTAGAGTCGCCATCGTGTTTGCCATTGATCGTCGTAGAACAGAACAATTTTATAGGAGGACTGAACTTGACACACAATTACAAACTCGCTTGTACAAAAGAGAGCCTAGGAACAATACCTAGGAAAAGCAATCTAAGTACAATTGTTTAGCTTTGATTTTGGGGGGTGACGATTGAGGCTCGAAAAAGTGTTATCAACTCTTCCTTACTCCTTGGACGATCGAACGCAACCTCGGCTCCGGTAAAGAAATGCTCTCTGAAGACACGAAGGGAAGAGTCTGCTTCTGAGCTTTGTGTGCTTTCTTATGCGTATCTCTCTGTGTGCCTGTCTCTGCAAGGGAACAGCACCTTGCTATTTATAGGAATTCATGAGTAATGGGATGTACAGCCACGTGGCAAATTTCGGGCCACATCCTTGTAACTGTGCCTCGAGACTCGGTTTATAGTGGACAGCTGGGGTATCACGACCCGCACCCACTGTGAGGGTACGAGCGCGTAACAATGCCAGCCTACGCCGCAGTGTCCGCGGTAGAACGCTGTTCTAAGTCTCTAACTAAACATCAACTCATACAGTATATAATGTACTCATCATGATCAACTCTGAACGGAGGACAAGTATAAGATATGGTGTAACTCAATCACAGTTTAAGCACGATAAGATAACACAGGAATATCACTAAGAAATTGAAGACAATACTAACTACTGAAATAATAACAACATCTGAATAATCTCAAATCTCAATTCTATACAACAAGCTCTAAATGAAAATAAATACAAGTCTACTAAACTAAATCCCGATCACTCCTGAGTGTCGGGGCCAAAGGTAGCTAAACCATCTCCTGGACAGTAATATGTAGGGCATGTGTCCTCAGGGCAATCATCTGTAAAATTTACAACAGGTCCAGTCAGGACTGGAACGAGCACATCTCATCAAGAAAACCCAAGTAAATGACAGAGAACTACAAAGCAGTTATAGACAGTTGTATTGATAAAAATGGCAGTTTATATTCAGGTGATGGTAAGAAAGACAGATAAAGTGCAAGGAAAGAAAATAACTAAACAAGAGAAGAATCATAGCAATGAAGACTGTAAAATAGAACTAGCTGAACCAGGATAACATGATATAAAGTCCAGACAATAATGTAGACAAGTGTAACTCCAGTGTAAGTCCAGTATAAGATGAATCTAATACAAGATGAATCCAGTAAGGGACGATTCCAGTTATAGTAATCAATGATTCCAGGGTGAGTCCAGCCTATACTCTAGCAGTGTGTTTTAAAATACCGAGATCGACATGTAAACGGCTATGGGTAATCCGGTACATCACACACCTGGCCGGGTGTGAGATAGCTATTATTCCAGTATGATTCTAACAAAAGGGGTGATTCCAGAAATGGGGTATGTCTACATGTCTTACTCTAGTATTTCCCCTCCCAGCAAGTGAATCCAGAAATCCGACACAATGATTCAAGATGAGTCCAGCCAAAATATAATGATACCAGTAAATGATTCCAGTAAATGATTCCAGTAGGTGATTCCAGTAATAGAAGCCAGGAATGATGATACCAGTAATAGAGACCAGAAAATAAATGTATGTCGTATACATGAATCCAGAATATCCATACATGTTGTAACAGAGAATCATATACAACTAACTAGAACTGAAGTACAGTAATTGACAAGTAAATGAGAGAACTATCAGAGAATGTACTCGCCTGACACTCTGAAAAGAGTAGTGTAATATCAGATGTCTGCAACTGAGTCACAATGTCCTAAATAGAGCAGTACAAGTTATAACATGTATAAAATAAGGTAAATGAAGTCTACGATGTAATCTACATGAATTCTAGGTCAATCTAGGTCAAGTCAACTCTGGTCAAACCAAGTCAACTACACTAGTCAAACTAAGTCAACTCGGTCAAGACTAAGCCAAACAAGTCTCACTAAGCCTAGCCAAGCCTAGTCTAGCAATCACACACAATCACAAGGCTATACAAGCCAAACACAAGCCATCACATTCAATATTATACCTAAAAAAAGGAAGCTAGTATGTGAGGCTATGTGTGTGGGGAAACACTAACATGTGTGTTTGTGTATATGGTGTAGTGGTAGGTTGTGAGAGTGTGTGTTCATGTAAATATGGAAAAACAGAACATGGCAATGTTGTGTGTGTGTAGGCATGAGTGACAAACAAGTGTGGCATAAAAGGAAAGGTATATGTGAGATAGTGTGTGAATGAAAGTGTGTGTAAACATGTAGGGATGAGTGTGTGTGTGGAATCAGAATATGTGTGTATATATGTGAGGCATGTGTGGACATGTGTGTGAGGAAGGAAATGTGTGACAGGTTCCTAGGATAGAGGGTGTGTGAAACCAGTGTGATGGGGGACAAAGGACAGTTAATACTAATCCAACAGTGAATGAAACATGGGTATATATTTCAGTTTTAAAGAAAACTAAATGACAGTTCCATATTAAACTCAATTGACAGTGAAAAAACATGGCTATTAGCCTCAAAATGATCACTTAAAATCAGTTGAAACAATTGACAGTGAGCAAAATCTGAAAATAATGAATCAAACACAATAGTGAATCCAATATAGCATTCAGTCGAGTTATATATATATAAGGAACATTTCAGTTTAGCAGTGATGGGTGTGTGGGTGAGCTAATATTGAATCCAATTAAACAGTTAAGGATATATCATGAGGGTACATGGATATGTGGATTTAACAGTGTATTATGGGAACATTGTTCTCAGGAATGTGTCACAAAATATAACAGTGTGTAATAGGGGAAACACCCCATAGGCTGTGTGTGTGTATAGTGTGTTGACAGTGTGTGAGTGCAATATGCAGAACAAGATATTAAAGTATGGGTGGTGAACCACCATCCCAATTATCAAGTCCATTACTGGACTGATGGAATGGCAGAAAACAACTCTCAAAACAGAACTGCACCAGTGAAGAAAAAGGGTCTGATACTCCACATAAATGGTCTAAACAAATGATTTGTGATACCTGGTCTGGACATGACTGATACCAAAGGGAACCACATGGCAAGGTGGATAGGACAGCAGGTTAATAAGGGTGATCATGCAGGACTATTATGTTTATGCAATGATTCGATTGCAGTGAAATGACAGGAATCATCATGCCAATTCAGAAATTACCCAACATCTCAGTTATATGACAGGAATGAGTTGGGTAGATGTGTGTGATATGGCATTGCATTGGGGTTTAATCTCCGAATATTTCGAAGTCCAATATTGCACATAAGAACTGAACATCATACCATGGAATAAACCTATGTAGATTTCTGAACATGAGGGAAAGGGTGGACTGACACAATGTGTTAGCAGTGGTGTTGTGTCAAGGAGAATGTAACAGCATGTCGAGTGTAAAGAGTGTGTGCAGAGCAATGTAGTACACAGGCAATATGCCATGGGGTGTTAGCAGGAATAATATGGCAATGCGCAAAACAGTGAGAACAAGACATTGGCAACTTCACATCAACTTCCAGTTTGAAAAGGGAAATAAAATGACAGTAAATAGAAAATGAATCGATTCGGTTATTCTCAGGATTTAAAAACAATGACAGGAAATTAGTTTAAACATTGGAAACAATGTGTGGGAGGAAAGTCAACAATTTCAGTTCATAAATTCAGTCCTTAGCAGCTAACATCCCGATTTCGAAATTTGAAACCCATTGCATCAACACAAATCGAAATTTACATGTCCATCATTCATCAATTATGTAGGTGAACCTATCTAACATTCAATTACCATTAAAAAAACATGTAAACAGTAATCAACTCAGAAAAATTCATTTCTAAACATTGTATCAGTTGGTATCAGCCCTTTAGGGAAATTCAGGAATTCAAAACCCAATTAAACATCTAATTCAAATTTAATAGGTTGGTAACATGTGAGACAAGTGTACACGTGTCAACCCAAGCCTTCGTGTCCGACCAAGTGGACACATTTGTGTCCACTTGTGTCCACGACACTAAAGCACATACAGACACGAACTGTGCACTGACAGTGTCGTGCACGCGTGCACACCACTCGTGGACACGACACAGTGCACCACGTGTCACGTGCACATGCCTACGTGTTCGCCTAGGTTAGGGGAACGTGTCCCATAGCCTGCAACAGGTCCACGTCATATCGTGTCCAAGTTACGAGCCCGTGTCAGTCGAGTGTCTGTGCGTGTGTGCAACAGTGAGGAAAACGGTACGGATCGATTTACTTCGTGCACACACATCAAGGTCGTGTGAAATTTTATGGGTGTGATGTCAGTCACTAGGGCCATGTGTCCATGAAGTTTCGTGTCAAATCATTGCGTGTCGTGTCTGCAATCAGTGTCGAGCAGCAGGGCACAGCACGGGGGTCTCGTGCTGCATGTCCGTGTCCCTTTTGGACACAAAAAAGACACGAAAATCCAATCACTCTTCACAAAATTTTACATACACATATAGAGCAACAAATTCATATAATTAGTTTTACAAAAATCGAAAATAAAATCCTTAGAAGCATTTCAACAAACACCTACACTACACTACGACACGTGTCCGATACGGACACTAAACGGACACGAAATTCACCAAATTTCAGGGACACCTAGAGGACTCCTAGATCTAGCCCTATATGCAAAGAAAACTGAAATTTAAATCAATTTAAAGGGTTTTACCTATAGGTACAAATTGCATGGAAAAGCTTCAAATGGGGGATTCCTCCTAGCTAGCCAATATCTCCAAATTGATTCAAACCTGAGATTTCTCTCCATGAACATAAAGTAGGGATCAATTAGAACCCAATGCAAAAGATTTGAGCCAAAAAGGAATTGAAATGAGGAAGTTATGGATTGGGGAAGAAGGCTCTTACCTCTTTCTTCAAACTTGTAAAAATTTAATAAAAGAGGCAAGAACAAGGAGGAGAATATTTATAGGGAAGGGGGAGCCCTAGTGGCTGGTCATAAGTTGTAAAAATTAGGATTAGGGTTTTCTAAATTGGCCCATGGGCTTAAGTCATGATCAAACAATCATTAAGCCATAAGTCATTTCATGAATCCACAAGCCATGACTTAATTCACTTAAACTAATCCTCCTAATCCAAAATTAGTTCTAATGACTAAAAGTAGGTTAACCTAAGTTAGACTAGGGTCACCATGGCTAGGGTTAGCTCCTAGGTTAGTCTACCAAGGTCAATGCTAGTCAAAGTCAACCTAGTCAACCATCATTCAAATAATTCCAAAATAAATTCTAAAAATTCCCATAAATCATAATAAATTCAAATAAATCCTAAAATAACCAAAATACCCTCTAGGCTAAAATGTACTAATTAAACGTCCTAATCACATGGCTAGGCTCTAGGTCAACAGTCTCCAAGGTTACACTAGCCAAACACCAAAATCATAAGTCATGATTTAAATAGTTTAAAAATGATTAAAATTTACCAAAAATCATAATGTGAAATAAATACCAATAAATAATATTTATAATACAAAATTTTAAAAATACCCTCATTCCAGAAACTGGGTGTTACAATCCTACCCCCTTAGAAAAATTTTGTCCTCGAAATTAAAATGATCGCACCCCTACTAGGCCAAACCCCCAATCAATCAAAGTCGAAGCAACACAATCATACTTGTCATGATCCCACAGTCTCGAACAGGATAGCTACACTATCTAGCAATCACAAGAAATATCCTGGCAGGTACTAAGGGAAATCACACATGAAAGTGGGAGGAAGAATAAGAAGGTCAAACCTGCTAATCCATCACCTGCAACGTCAGTCTCCTCGGCTGCCATCGCAAAAGCTCCACCCCTCTGGTGCTGAGCTACAGGTGGCCTAGCTCCCTCAAAAAGAGGTGCAAAGGGACAATCTACCATCCTATATGAAACTGGTAAAGACAACTAGGAATTAATTATGAAGGATTACCATTCCAAAGATGATCAAATCGAAAGTTTAAGGCACGAGTGTCAATTGCATTGAAATCCAATAACACAATATATAAAGAAGATTTAGTCCCGACATGATCTAAGTTGATCAATTTTAGGATATACTGAAGTTTGGGCAAGATGGAGAACGAGGCCATTGAAGTCCGAGCACGAGTATCCAGGATTTGATATCCATATCACAATTGAATTAATTTAATTGAATAAGACCCCAAACACTGGATGATAAGGAGGATGACCCGGTCAACTGGTCACGATCAAAGAATTAGAATTTAAAGGATGATGCAAAGATATAGAAATAAGACAATTTCTTCCTTTGGATAGAGAAACTAAACATGATACCTCGGGTTGATCTATCAAGTACAGTGCCTTTTCTTTCTGAAATATGTGAAAGGCAAAACAATAAGGAGTTCAAAGACGATGCTATTAAGTACAATACGTGGTTCATAGGCGATGGAAATAATTCAAAAGAGAATTACCAAAGCTGTCGTGGATGAGACTCTAGGGCAAATTTAACTATGTCTCCCTCCATGTAGAATAATATATGAGAAGCGAACCAAAGTGCAATAGGTTGATCAGACCATCATGCACCAGTTCTGATTAGACAATATGTTAGTGGGTGCCGGCCCCCAATAAAATATGTCATGATCAAGCTCAAAAAGATTAGCTTGCAAAACTGGTGCTAAATTAGCAACATAAGATAGACAAAATATAAGTATGGATAATGATGAAGGAAGTTAATAGTCCAAGATTCTTTAAACATCAAGGAGTGAGGGTGAATCAAAACAAGAGGAAAAGGATTTTCAAATCGAAGTTCATAATGAGATTCTCAAGGGACATCCAGGAATCTCTCAAGTAGTCCTAACTGTGATTGAGTACCTCTCTGTTAAAGCCTATCTCTCAATCCTATCGCAGGCTCGCAGCAGTACAACTAAGTCGCCGTACTACCACGATATCGCACTAATGCGACTCTCGACCTGCATGGGCCACCACTAAAAATGTGTCACGACCCGCACCCACTGTGAGGGTACGAGCGCGTAACAATGCCCAGCCTACGCCGTAGTGTCGGCGGTAGAACGCTGTTCTAAGTCTCTAACTAAACATCAACTCATGCCGTATATAATGTACTCATCATGATCAACTCCGAACGGAGGACAAGTATAAGATATGGTGTAACTCAATCACAGTCTAAGCATGATAAGATAACACAGGAATATCACTAAGAAATTGAAGACAACACTAACTACTGAAATAATAACAACATCTGAATAATCTCAAATCTCAATTCTATACAACAAGCTCTAAATGAAAATAAATGCAAGTCTACTAAACTAAATCCCGATCACTCCTGAGTGTCGGGGCCAAAGGTAGCTAAACCATCTCCTGGACAGTAATATGTAGGGCATGTGTCCACAGGGCAATCATCTGTAAAGTTTACAACAGGTCCAGTCAGGACAGGAACGAGCACATCTCATCTAGAAAATCTAAGTAAATGACAGAGAACTATAAAGCAGTTATAGACAGTTGTATTGATGAAAATGGCAGTTTATATTCAGGTGATGGTAAGAAAGACAGATAAAGTGCAAGGAAAGAAAATAACTAAACAAGAGAAGAATCATAGCAATAAAGACTGTAAAATAGAACTAGCTGAACCAGGGTAATATGATATAAAGTCTAGACAGCAATGTAGACAAGTGTAACTCCAATGTAAGTCCAGTACAAGATGAATCTAATACAAGATGAATCCAGTAAGGGACGATTCCAGTTATAGTAATCAATGATTCCAGGGTGAGTCCAGCCTATACTCTAGCAGTGTGTTTTAAAATACTGAGATCGACATATAAACGACTATAGGTAATCCAGCACATCACACACCTGGCCGGGTGTGAGATGGCTATCATTCCAGTATGATTCCAGCAAAAAGGGTGATTCCAGAAATGGGGTATGTCTACATGTCTTACTCTAGTATTTTTCCTCCCAGCAAGTGAATCCAGAAATCCGACACAATAATTCAAGATGAGTCCAGCCAAAATATAATGATTCCAGTAAATGATTCCAGTAAATGATTCCAGTAGGTGATTCCAGTAATAGAAGCCAGGAATGATGATACCAGTAATAGAGGCCAGAAAATAAATGTGTGTCGTATACATGAATCCAGAATATCCATACGTATTGTAACAGAGAATCGCATACAACTAACTAGAACTGAAGTATAGTAATTGATAAGTAAATGAGAGAACTATCAGAGAATGTACTCGCCTGACACTCTGAAAAGAGTAGTGTAATATCAGATGTCTACAACTGAGTCACAATGTCCTAAATAGAGCAGTACAAGTTATAACATGTTTAAAATAAGGTAAATGAAGTCTACGATACAATCTACATGAATTCTAGGTCAATCTAGGTCAAGTCAACTCTGGTCAAACCAAGTCAACTACACTAGTCAAACTAAATCAACTCGGTCAAGACTAAGCCAAACAAGTCTCACTAAGCCTAGCCAAGCCTAGTCTAGCAATCACACACAATCACAAGGCTATACAAGCCAAACACAAGCCATCACATTCAATATTATACCTAAAAGAAAGAAAGCTAGTATTTGAGGCTATGTGTGTGGGGAAATACTAACATGTGTGTTTGTATATATGGTGTAGTGGTAGGTTGTGAGAGTGTGTGTTCATGTAAATATGGAAAAACAGAAAATGGCAATGTTGTGTGTGTAGGCATGAGTGACAAACAAGTGTGGCATAAAAGGAAAGGTATATGTGAGATAGTGTGTGAATGAAAGTGTGTGTAAACATGTAGGGATGAGTGTGTGTGTGGAATCAGAATATGTGTGTATATATGTGAGGCATGTGTGGACATGTGTGTGAGGAAGGAAATGTGTGACAGGTTCCTAGGATAGAGGGTGTGTGAAAACAGTGTGATGGGGGACAAAGGACAGTTAATACTAATCCAACAGTGAATGAAACATGGGTATACATTTCAGTTTTAAAGAAAACTAAATGACAGTTCCATATTAAACTCAATTGACAGTGAAACAACATGGCTATTAGCCTCAAAATGATCACTGAAAATCAGTTGAAACAATTGACAGTGAGCAAAATCTGAAAATAATAAATCAAACACAACAGTGAATCCAATATAGCATTCAGTCCAGCTATATATATATAAGGAACATTTCAGTTTAGCAGTGATGGGTGAGCTAATATTGAATCCAATTAAACAGTTAAGGATATATCATGAGGGTACATGGATATGTGGATTTAACAGTGCATTATGGGAACATTGTTCTCAGGAATGTGTCTCAAAATGTAACAGTGTGTAATAGAGGAAACACCCCATAGGCTGTGTGTGTGCATAGTGTGTTGACAGTGTGTGAGTGCAATATGCAGAACAAGATATTAAAGTGTGGGTGGTGAACCACCATGCCAATTATCAAGTCCATTACTGGACTGATGGAATGGCAGAAAACAACTCTCAAAACAGAACTGTACCAGTAAAGAAAAAGGGTCTGATACTCCACATAAATGGTCTAAACAAATGATTTGTGATACCTGGTCTGGACATGACTGATACCAAAGGGAACCACATGGCAAAGTGGATAGGATAGCATGTTAATAAGGGTGATCATGCAGGACAGTTATGTGTATGCAATAATTCGATTGCAGTGAAATGACAGGAATCATCATGCCAATTCAGAAATTACCCAACATCTCAGTTATATGATAGGAATGAGTTGGGTAGATGTGTGTGATATGGCATTGCATTGGGGTTCAATCTCAGAATATTTCGAAGTCCAATATTGCACATGAGAACTGAATATCATACCATGGAATAAACCTATGTAGATATCTGAACATGAGGGAAAGGGTGGACTGACACAATGTGTTAGCAATGGTGTTGTGTCAAGGAGAATGTAACAGCATGTCGAGTGTAAAGAGTGTGTGTAGAGCAATGTAGTGCACAGGCAATATGCCATAGGGTGTTAGCAGGAATAACATGGTAATGCGCTAAACAGTGAGAACAAGACATTGGCAACTTCACATCAACTTCCAGTTTGAAAAGGGAAATAAAATGACAGTAAATAGGAAATGAATCGATTCAGTTATTCTCAGGATTTAAAAACAATGACAGAAAATTAGTTTAAACATTGGAAACAATGTGTGGGAGGAAAGTCAACAATTTCAGTTCATAAATTCAGTCCTTAGCAGCTAACATCCGGATTTTAAAATTTGAAACCCATTACATCAACACAAATCAAAATTTACATGTCCATCATTCATCAATTATGTAGGTGAACCTATCTAACATTCAATTACCATAAAAAAACATGTAAACAACAATCAACTCAGAAAAAATCAATTCTGAACATTGTATCTGTTGGTATCAGCCCTTTAGGGAAATTCAGGAATTCAAAACCCAATTAAACATCTAAATCAAATTTAATAGGTTGGTAACATGTGAGACAAGTGTACACGTGTCAACCCAATCCTTCGTGTCCGACCAAGTGGACACATTTGTGTCCACGACACTAAAGCACACACAGACACGAACTGTGCACTGACAGTGTCGTGCACGCGTGCACACCACTCGTGGATATGACACAGTGCACCACGTGTCACGTGCACATGCCTGCGTGTTCGCCTAGGTTAGGGGAATGTGTCCCACAGCCTGCAACAGTTCTATGTCGTGTTGTGTCCAAGTTACGAGCCCGTGTCAGTCGAGTGTCTGTGCGTGTGTGCAACAGTGAGGAAAACGGTACGGATCGATTTACTTCGTGCACACACATCAAGGTCGTGTGAAATTTTATGGGCGTGATGTCAGTCACTAGGGCCATGTGTCCATGAAGTTTTGTGTCAAACCATTGCGTGTCGTGTCCGCAATCAGTGTCGAGCAGCAGGGCACAGCACGGGGGTCTCGTGCTGCGTGTCCGTGTCCCTTTTGGACACGAAAAAGACACAAAAATCCAATCAGTCTTCACAAAATTTTACATACAAATATAGAGCAACAAATTCATATAATTAGTTTTACAAAAATCAAAAATAAAATCCTTAGAGGCATTTCAACAAACACCTATACTACACTACGACACGTGTCCGATACGGACACCAAACAGACACAAAATTCATCCAAATTTCAGGGACACCTAGGGGACTCCTAGATCTAGCCGTACATGCAAAGAAAACCGAAATTTAAATCAATTTAAAGGGTTTTACCTATAGGTGCAAATTGCATAGAAAAGCTTCAAATGGGGGATTCCTCCTTGCTAGCTAATATCTCCAAATTGATTCAAACCTGAGATTTCTCTCCACGAACATAAAGTAGGGATCAATTAGATTCCAATGCAAAAGATTTGAGCCAAAAAGGAATTGAAATGAGAAAGTTATGGATTGGGGAAGAAGGCTCTTACCTATTTCTTCAAACTTGTAAAAATTTAATAAAAGAGGCAAGAACAAGGAGGAGAATATTTATAGGGAAGGGGGAGCCCTAGTGGCTGGTCATAAGTTGTAAAAATTAGGGTTAGGGTTTCCTAAATTGGCCCATGGGCTTAAGTCATGATCAAACAATTATTAAGCCATAAGTCATTTCATGAAACCACAAGCCATGACTTAATTCACTTAAACTAATCCTCCTAATCCAAAATTAGTTCTAATGACTAAAGGTAGGTTAACCTAAGTTAGACTAGGGTCACCATGGCTAGCGTTAGCTCCTAGGTTAGTCTACCAAGGTCAATGCTAGTCAAAGTCAACCTAGTCAACCATTATTCAAATAATTCCAAAATAAATTCTAAAAATTTCCATAAATCATAATAAATTCAAATAAATCCTAAAATGACCAAAATACCCTCTAGGCTAAAATGTACTAATTAAATATCCTAATCACATTGCTAGGCTCTAGGTCAACAGTCTCCAAGGTTACACTAGCCAAACACCAAAATCATAAGTCATGATTTAAATAGTTTAAAAATGATTAAAATTTACCAAAAATCATAATATGAAATAAATACCAATAAATAATATTTATAATACAAAATTTTTAAAATACCCTCATTCTAGAAACTGGGTGTTACATGGGGGTTTGGTTGAGATTGATCATGATCTGTTTGTTGTAGTAAATCCGAACTGTCAAGACTTGGTCAATCTCTGCCATGTGTCTCAACTACTACTCTGTGGCGAGCCGCATAAAGGATGTATCCTGGCTGAGCTACATAGGACTGTTTCATAATCGAGCCGCATGAAGAATGTCTCATGACCGAGCCGCATGAAGGACGTCTCATAATCGAGCCGCATGAAGGACGTCTCATAACCGAGCCGCATGATAAATGTCTCATGACCGAGCTGCATGAAGGACGTCTCATAATCGAGCCGCATGAAGGACGTCTCATAATCGAGTCGCATGAACGACGTCTCATGATCGAGCCGCATGAAGGACGTCTCATAATCGAGCCGCATGAGAGGTATCTCATGACTGAGTCGCATAAGGAGTGTCTCATAGGCGATCCGCATGAAGAGTTTCCTTTGGTTCGTGAACTGTGCTGGATATCATGATAATTTTCTCGTCTTTTTAGGAACACGTCACGTCTTATCTTTATGTCAGAGTTGTCATCTTATGTCAGAGCTGTCACCTTTGTGCCAGAGTAATTATGGCCAGCTACATAAGGGGCATTTATTGCTTTAGGCTGATTTTGAACCGCATAAGGCTCTCCGTTGCGTTTGGGCCGCATGAAGCTTTCTGGGTTTCGAGCCGCATGAAGCCTTCTGGGTTTTGAGCCGCATGAGGCTCCATATTGATTTCGAGCAGCATAGAAAGTTCCCTTCTTTTTCATGCTTCTACAGGAAGGAGTCGAGAAGGGCGCGGTCGACAGGGAAAGAAGACGCCGGGGGGGCGAGGGTCGCGGAAGAAATTTGGGGGGAGAAAATTTGGAGAGAGTGTGCATGGTGGGGGGGATTTTTTGGGGAAAAATGAAAAGTCGATCGACCAGCTGAACCATATATAAAATACTTTAGCGACGTCCGCATTTGACGTCGCTAAATGTCGCTGACAATTACTAAACTGGCGACATTCAAGTGGACGAGTCGCTCAACGTCGCTAACCTATGAAAACCAGCAACGTTCTCCGACGAAACCGCGACGTCTATTTCCTAATAAGAAATCGTGTTGCTAAATGACGTTGAACGTCGCTGATAGTGACGTTTAGCGACGTATGTCAGATACGTCGCTAACTACACCAACATTAGCGACGCAAAAACAAAACGTTGCTAAGCTCGTCGTCAATATGACTTATTTTGGTAGTGTTTACTATAATTATATTGCAGACAATCATAGAGCATTTGAAGTTATATTACATACGATCATAGAGCACTAAGTACTTGAACACCCTGGAGTTTAATTTTAGGTTAGAATTCCAAGGTAACTCTGTCTCGTACCCTCCTATTAGACATCCAGGGGCACTAAGTACCCGACATAGAGTTCGTACCGTGTATATGCATTTTTACAAGGCAAATTATAAGGGCACAACCTTTTTTACTCGGGGCTATCCAGGATTAGGGCTAGCCAGGGTTTGAGGAACTTTTACTCGGGCTGTCCAACGTTTTCACTCGGGGGCTGTCCAAACCCCACAGGCCCCCCAAACCCTCTCTTCTGTAAGCATTTAAAATTTTCCCCCTCTCTCTTCACAAACCCTATTTTCCCTCCTCCTCTTCTTCTTCTTCTCCACAATTTCCCACTCCTCTCTCTCCATTTCTTTTACGCAGTTGTGACGGTTAGGGTTTCGATCCTCATCTCCGCCATTTCCTTCGTCTTCATCATTTTCCAACATCTCTCCCTACGATGGCACGCAAACGTTCCTCTCAATCAAGGTAACAAACCTAATACGTTGTCAATTCCCTCCCAAAATCCTATTAATTTAGTTCGAACAACCCAAGTCGGTTCCTCTCAACTCGACGACGACTGCCCATGTTTCTGGCAGTCCTATGTACTTTTAGGACTGCCAGAGAGAGGGGCAGTCGACTTGTTCAGCAAGTATTACAAAGGACTGCCGCACTTTGTGGCAGTCCTATACGCATAAAGGACTGCCACAAAGTTCGGCAGTCCTTTGTAATACTTGTTGTACAAGTTGACTGCCCCTCTCTCTGGCAGTCCTAACAGTACATAGGACTGCGAGAAAGAGAGGCAGTCTACGTGTACAGCAAGTATTACACAGGACTGCCGAACTTTGTGGCAGTCCTTTATGCGTATTGGACTGCCACAAAGTCCGGCAGTCCTTTGTAATACTTGTTGTACACGTGGACTGCCTCTCTTTCTGGCAGTCCTAACAGTACATAGGACTGCCAGAAATAGCGGCAGTCCTGAATTGGCAGTCTTGTTTGATGTTTTCTAAGTATTAATCGATTGATATTAAATATTCGTAGTCACGACCCGACTCCGAAGTCGAAGGACGTTGACATCGAGGGTGGAAGAAAACGACCTACCGCATCGGAGCGGAAGGCACGTGAAGCTGAGCGGCTTCGCGAAAAACCAATAACGATAAGTGAACCGGCGGCACCCTCTCAGACTGCACCACGTCGAACCAAACATGTTACAAGTAAATCGAAGCAACAGAAGACTCGTCCTGATTCCCTCTCCTCCGATGAGGATTTGCCCATTGTTCCCATTGTTCATAGAGGGGGGATGATGGTTCCGGACCTTCTGACGCGAACGCCGCTTCTGATAGAGCTGATCCGGAAGTGAGGCCAATCGGTTGCTCACTATTGACGTCCCTGCCTAACCACATATCTTACCAAATTTGGAAGGATCCGGCAAGTTCACTACCTTAGATATTTACATTTCTTTTGTAAAATAGTAGTTACATTTTATATTTATAGTTTGTTTATATTGTTTTATTTTCAGAAAAGTTCGCGTATCTTGCGGGTCATTAACCACGCTAAGATGTGCAGAACATGGAATTTTGATAATTTGAAAGAAGGTGTGAAGGCCAAAATCATCCCCACTGGGTTGCAGCATATTGCGAAACACTCGTACAAGATCTTGGATCACGCACTGATCCCTGCGTTTGTGGAGCGGTGGCATCCCGAAACAAACAGTTTCCATTTCTCTTCCGGGGAGTTGACGATCACTCTCGACGACGTCCACCACATTTTGGGACTTAGAGTTGATGGTGGTCCAATGCTCATGAATTATGATACGGGTGACTTTGAGCTGTATGACGAGATGGTGGAATTAGGCTCCACTGCACTCGGTATTGAGGCAGGGAATTTTGTTAGACTCCCCGAGTTTAAGAAGTTGTACGGAGTTCCTTTGAGTTTTCTTAGGAATGCACACATTGATGATGATGATGATGAAGACGATGAAAATGACAATGAGGATGACGCCAACGACGATGCAGTGGCCCGGGCATACATGTATTTCATCTTGGGAGCCGTCTGCATTCCGGACAAGTCCGGAACCTCGATTCACGCCAAATATGTTAACAATTTTATGAACTTAGGCACTGTGGATCAAATATCATTTGGAAGCAGTATACTAGCTTATCTCTATCGCGAACTTGGCGCTGTATCTAGAGTCGGATCGAAGACTATAGCTGGTTGTCAAACTCTGCTCCATATGAGTCAAGTAAATCGTACTTTGTTTATAGTTTAAATAAAGTTAGGTCGATTAATATCTGTGTCATCTACATTTCATGTACAGGCATGGATATACGAACATTTCTCGACGCTAAAGAGGGCCACTGTTAACAAAGACTATGATGAGCAGCTACCTAGGATGTGCAAGTGGAATCCAGTTAAGATGGATAGCAGACACCCGCATACTTTAGCTTCCATGCGTATCGCACTTGAAGATATGAACGAAAAGGAGGTGAGACAATGCTAACTTACATTTTTATTTACTTAGGATTTCATTATAGTCTAAAATAGTAACTTCTTTGGTCTTGATTACATATACTATGATGTAGATTATTTGGCATCCTTATAAGGATCTTCGAAATAGTTCTCGTCCGTTGCAAGGAGTTTCACTATTTCAAGGTCTGATATCCTGTCAAGAAATTGAGGAGCCTCATATGCCAGACATAGTGCTTCGACAGTTTGGCTACGTGCAAACTGTACCGGGCACTTTGAATTTGAGGACTTCATCAAAAGGGAACAAAGCATCAACCTATGTCCCGCCGGACTACCGTTGGAGCTCTTACTTCTTCACTGAGTGGCAACGTCATGTAGTTGGTGAAACTTTACGACGTCCGGTGGAGCAGATGTGGGATTGTACTGATGAATATAGGAATTATTATGTAGAGGCCGGACATGGTATGATGTTGAATCCAGATACGCGGGAGAATGAAGTGCCGGTAGCTGCTCCTCTACCAAACAGGGCAGGCCTGCTTGACGCAATGCAAAAGATGGCAAGTAGTATTTTTTTGAATTAATGTTTACCAGTATAGTAACCTGGCTAATTTGGACCCTTAATTTTTCTTTCAGGCTTCGAAAGTAAGAAACTTGAGGAAAAGTCTACTGCTGTGCAAGGGTGAGAACTACGTCGACGTGGCTAACCAGATGCAGAACATCGCATCGGACTATCCGTTTCTCAAACAAGAGCGACGGACTAAGATGCTTCATGAGAAGAAATGACTTGTGTGTACGTGTTTGAACAATTTTTGTGCTCCTTTTGTTGAACTGTGTTTCGAATACTTGTTGACGTCTTGGTTGTAATATGCTTTGAAGACTTAATAGTTTTTGAACAATTTGTGTGTACTTGTTTGAACAATTTGTTGTAATATGCTTCTGATGTAACAGTTTTTGAATACGAAATGTCGCTCACCTACAGGGAGTCCAATGTGGTTGTCAAAAGAAATGTAATGGAGAAGAAGGAAGTTTATTTTGCTAAGACATTTGAGTATCAATTTTACAGTTGAGTATCACATTAACTTGGACTGCCCAGAAACCTGGCAGTCCATGGTGAGTGAAAGACTGCCAGGAAACTAGGCAGTCCACTTTGGAACTTGCTGTGTAGTAGGACTGCCCAGCTTCCTGGCAGTCCTCGTTCACAGCAAGTTCCAAATTGGACTGCCCAGAAACCTGGCAGTCCATGGTGAGTGAAAGACTGCCAGAAAACTGGGCAGTCCACTTTGGAACTTGCTGTGTAGTAGGACTGCCCAGTTTCCTGGCAGTCCTCATTCACAGCAAGTTCCAAATTGGACTGCCCAGTTCCCTGGCAGTCCATCGTGAGTGAATGACTGCCAGTGAACTGGGCAGTCCACTTTGGAACTTGCTGTGAACTAGGACTGCCCAGTTTCCTGGCAGTCCTACTACACAGCAAGTTCCAAAGTGGACTGCCCAGTTTCCTGGCAGTCTTTCACTCACGATGGACTGCCAGGTTTCTGGGCAGTCCTTGTTAATGTGATAGACAACTGTAAAATTGATACTCAAATGTCTTAGCAAAATAAACTTCCTTCTTCTCCATTACATTTCTTTTGACAACCACATTCACAGATATAAAAAAGTGTATCTAAGTAGGTCCAAAGATATAAACATCGGCGTAGGACCAAATATTTACATTTCTTTTGGCAACATGCAAGTTTCTAGTTACAAAATGTGACAAGACTATATTGGTATAGACGTAAATGTTTATCCTTCTTTTTAATTACAAAATGTGACAAAACTATCGGTGATGCTCCCCACTATCAGTCAATCAATACATCGTAGTGGTCTTCCGGCATTGGCTTAGGTTCCACGTAGTTTGTTTTCACCTTGTAGGCATTGATCGCATCGGCGTACAGCGTCGTCCAAGCGATCGATTCTTCCGGAGCATGTTTACACCAGACTGGATCGGGAGGGGGAATAGGACTGTGCCCGATAAACCGCGGGATGACGAAGTGATTATAATCAAGTCCAATGGCATATAGAGTGCACATAGTGTAGTCTGCCGGAGGAGCGATCATTGGGAAGAAAGTGTTGTTACTTCTCTTCGACAGAACGATAGGTGGGATCTTGTACCTGTAGGCGAATAAAAATGCAGTATATTGTACCTGTTAGCAAATAGATATGCAGCAGAAGGAATATCCAACTAATGTGTAGGTATATTGTACCTGTTAGCAAATAGATATGCAGCAGAAGGAATATCCATGTAATGTTCCTCTCCAGTAGTCTGATCGGCACAGGGAATACTTGTCAATAATTCTCCAGCTGTATCTGGGCTTAGTAATTTGCTGTAGAAGGGAAGATGAGACTCCAACTCCTCGTACAACTCTGCTCTAACCTGCCTCCATCCGTCTTTAACGGAGTAGCATAGATGTCTTGCAAGGGCGTGGTACCCACAATGTCCATCTTTAGGCACATCTTCAATAGACCAAATGTACTCCCGTATTGCAGGATTAAATATATGACTGTATATGTCGAAGGTGACACTAACGCTTGTTTTCTGTTTCTTTCGTTGAATTGGAAGCTTGTCGCTCCGTTTTGGACAAACGAACCTTTCCATTCTTTTTTCAATATGCTCAAATAATGATAGTTCTCTTCTAGTGGACTCGAACTTCTTCTTCTGTGTTCTTGTAAGTCTTCTTGCTGGTCTACCCTTCGGGGCAACGACAACAGATGGCTCCTGCACATCACTGCTTGCCGGGTGGGCAAGTTCTCGAATTTTACGTTCAATAGACTTCCTCTCAGGTTCTAGGGCAGCACACCATCTTGCATGAAGAAGTTTAACTTCTGGCAAGGAAAAGAAATCGTCGTGACTCTCCACCATAGGCATAACTGACAATTGTCTCCAACGTTGATCAACGACCACTACTGGAATAGGTCTGCCTTGATGTCGATATTTGTTGATCTCATGAGCACAAGGAAGGCCGAGAGAATATCGATGTGTACAACCACAGGCTTCAGTATCAACACCAACTGAATTTGCCCGAGCAATCTCTTCAAATATAAACCCCAAAGCATAGTGAGACAATACATGGATTAAATCAGATAGAAGCTTCTCTTTCCTATGTTCATGCTTTACAATATTCAGGCTCTGCTCAAATAAAGCCTTGATCTCGTTCACCGTCGAGTTGGTCATTAGATTAATCGACTGCCAAACTGACACAAAACTGCCGACCGATGAACGTATATATTTCTTCAGTTTTGAGTGTGAACCTTCGGCACGGTTTGTAGTGGTCGTGCCGTAATGCTTCACCTTATTCGTCCATGCTAAGACGAAATCTTCTTTAAATGGATCAACCCATGTGTCTTTGACATAAGATATACATGGCTTGTTGCTACTTTCCCACTTCCCCTTGAACTCCAACCACGCTTTGTCAAAAGCGTCTACAGTACTTGCTCGCCAAACAAGGCCCCAATCGTCGTAGAATTCTATGAAGCGGTCAATATCAAGTTTGCCGTCTACTTTTTCAAACCGGCTCTTGCATTGTGCTTGAATATTTTGATTAATATGCCATGTACATAGTAATCTACGAGCATGAGGAAATACGATATCGATAGCATTCATCAATGCATATTCTCGATCGGTGACAAAAACGGACGGCTCTTTGTGTCCAGTGTAAAGTGTCTTCAATTTGTTCAATGCCCATGTATAATTATCTACTGTTTCATTCTTCAAGAAACAAAATGCAACTGAAAATGATTTACCCGTTGACGTGAAGCCGACAATGTGGAAGAGTGGCATCTTGAATTTGTTAGTCTTGTACGTGCAATCAGCCACCAAGACATCGGCAAAGGATAGTGCCAAATGCGTACACTCCGGATGCGCCCAAAACATAGAGGTAATTTCATTGGACGGCGGATGTCTTCTATGGTACTCCACATAGTGATTGTCGGCAAGTAACTTCATAACTTGTTGCATCGCCATTCTTCCTCTTAGGGTATTTGTCCTCGATCTCGAGAGTGCATTGTAGATTGTCCTCATTGTTGACTTGTTCTGTTCATTCTTCTGGCGCACCGCGGAATAAATTTGCTTCGGGGCGACTCCGGAGCAGGATATTTCTTCAACTAACTTCTTCTCCTGTTCGTTCAACCTTCCGGCATAGGGATGACCGGTAAGTGTCTCCGCCACCGCATGATTGTGCATCCCATTTCTGACATCAACTGTCCACTTTCCATCCTTTCTTGAGACAAGCACAATCTTGAAAGGACAACCGCACTTTCTGGACCCGACCGTCTTCTGCGGGACTTTTTTCCGGCCACATTCTTCTTTCTTTCGATGAAGCCTAAATATCCCACCTCTTTCGCATCCAAGATCGGCAGTTTTACGACACGACGGGCCTCGTAATGACCGTGAAATGACAAGGACGGTGTTTACTTGCCTTCCAACTTGTCTGCACCATTCTAATGCTTCTTCATAAGATTCAAATGTGACATCGGTTGAGAATATATTACTCAAGTCAACGGAAATAGGAGGTGGTGGGCCCTACATTTAATTTCAAAAAAAAATTTGACAAACACAATTACAACCAAAATTACAAGGAAAATTGCCCTTCCTTCAGGACTGTACAACAGGACTGCCAGACATTCTGGCAGTCCATTGCGTTTTATAGACTGCCAGAAAGTCTGGCAGTCCTGTTTTACACTGCTTCTTAACAAAGACTGCCAATTTTTGTGGCAGTCCTACGTGTTTAAAAGACTGCCAGAAAGTCTGGCAGTCCTACTTAACACTATTTCTACACACTGACTGCTGAGTTATGTGGCAGTCCTACGTGTTTTATGGACTGTCGGAATGTTTGGCAGTCCAACTGTACAGCATTACTACATATAGACTGCCGCATAATCTGGCAGTCCTCGTTACTTCTTGGACTGCCATGTTTTGCGGCAGTCCTATTTTACACTAGTTGTACAAATAGACTGCCGCGTAATATGGCAGTCCTTTCTGTTCTATGGACTGCCAGAAAGTCTGGCAGTCCTCTTGTACACTCGAATGCGTAGCAGTCGGTCGGAAATTTACCGAGAGTTCTTCGGGTGTTTTGTCGTGTTGTTCGGAAGATCCGGGTTCCTCGATTGATAGACGTGATCCACTTTCTTCCATAATTTCTACATTGGGACAAAATATAAGATTACTAAAAAAAAAAAAAAAACTCAGAAATTTTGTCATTTAGCGGACGTCATCGTACCGAATATTCTAGGAATCTTCCTTGGAGAATCTTCTAGGGTTTGGAGAAATGTGGGGTTGGAAAAAGTGTGGGGACCAGACCTAGGGTTTGGAGAAGAAAGAGGGAGAGAGAATGGAGAGTGAGGAAGAGAAGAAAAAATAAATAAATAAGAGTTAACTTTTATACCTATAACTTGGATAGCCCTGAGTAATTTTTTCAGTGGCAAACTTGTAAATAATGAAAAACAGTCACTTGGACAGCCCCGAGTAAAAAGAGCTGTGCCCTTATAATTTGCCTTTTACAAGAGTACACATGGATCTCACCCTTACAATTCTAAATTGTCGAAATACAAGTTATCTGGTTGTGAGATGCATGATATTTTTTAAATCACCAATGAGCAAAAAGAAATAATAAAAAAAAAAAGAACGAACAGAACATGGAGCAGTACAAGTACAAATGAACTTCAACACAGGAACGTCGTTAACACAACAGACATCACCAAATTGAGATGCATACTTTCTTGACGAAACATTAACAAATGAAGTTTTTCTGGAAATTTTAGTAGTGTAGTGTATACTAAGCTTCAAACTAAACGAAATTAGATAATTACCTTCTTTATCACAGTTTTTGACAAATCACAAGGAATACTTGCTTGAATGGTATGGACATAACAATCATAACTTTGTTCATAACCTGAGATAATTTAGTCAAAACAATATTTGCCGA
The DNA here is from genome assembly GCA_029216955.1 of Iris pallida. NCBI lineage: Eukaryota > Viridiplantae > Streptophyta > Magnoliopsida > Asparagales > Iridaceae > Iris > Iris pallida. Next base: position 5,585,771 of record JANAVB010000800.1, on the reverse strand, counting down.
AGAAAATGGTCCATATAGAATTTACGAAACAAACTTGTAGAGCTCTTCCTTATATGCAAGCTTGAAGATATTCGTACATCATTTATATGGAAAATTAACCAGAGATGCCCTTACTAACTTAAGTAGTGGGAGGCTACTGCTTGATGTCCGGACACTCCAAAAATCTTACAGGAATGTCAATGTTACTGTTTTTCTTACATAAATTAATGTTTGGATAATGTGTATACTTCTAAGAAATAATTAAAACTGTTCTGCCCCTGCTCATAAACAATACAAGAAAATTAATTTTCCTTCCGTGAACCAAACAGCGAGACCTTAGTATATATAACAAGCAATACTACAAGCGACCCCTTTCTCCCACTATCATTTACAGGTTGGATGGCCGGCTTTGCTCCCAACTAAACCAAGAATTAGTGTACATTAAACAAAGAGAGAGAGAGAGAGAGAGAGTGAGAGAGAGATTTTATAATCCTCAAATCTGGTAATTGAGCTATTCAGGAAACAGATCTGTTGTTCCATTTATTGTGTCCCAATTTTGTTCCCTTCACTATTACATGTAGGCCACAATAAACAGAGTGTCACAATACGTGTACCGACATCATGTTGCCCTGTGCGTGCAACAATGACTACGTGTACGGACATCATGTTCCACTGATTAATCCTAGCGCTCGAGAACAGAAGACGCACACACCCACCATATACAGATCAACATACCAAATCCAGGGCCAAAATAAGAGAACAAATTAGGTTGCAGGGGTTTCAGCAAACATTTTGTGTACTATATCAGTCAATTGTAAATGACCCTAAATTGGCTTGCAGGAGTTCCATGGCATAAAAGGCTTAACCCAAATCCTTCATTTCAAAGTTTTGTGAAAGAAATTGTTTAGCCTCGTGCAACATATGCCCAAATCATTTGTTGCAAGAAGAATGTCATCAACATATAGGACTAAATTTTTTATCTTACTCCAACTATCTTGAGGTATATACTATTATCCACATTCTTTACTGTAAAATCAAAGGAGGTTATTACATTGTGAAGCTTTAGATACCAGTGTCAGGAAGCTTCCTTATGTCCATATATATATGGATCTTAATTTTTCAAACCAAATGATTATCCCTTTCACAACAAAACCTTTCGGGTCTGCTTGGCAATTATACGGGTAGCGGTTATGAGATATTTTTAGAGTACCGGTTATGAAGGGTCTGATTTTGGATAATTTTTATGTAGCGGCTTTAAACCAGTCCAATAAATGCTCGGTAATTCACTAACGAGCGATTCTGAAAGTTTTTTACACAAATAAAATTAAATAGGGAAAGGTTCAAAAACACCCTAGAACCGGTCGGTTTTTATAAACGGTCGGTTCAAAAAAAAAATTAACAAGCAGGAGTTTTCATAAACGGTCGGTTCAAAAACACCCTAGAACCGGTGAAAATACCGTTACCAAGCAGACCCTTCGGGTTGCTACATTTATACTAGTTCTTCAAGATCCCCATTCAGAAATGTTTGTTTTAATTCACTTCCATTTGATGTAGTTCTAAATTGAAATGAGCTACTAGTGCCATCATAATCGTAAATGAGTCGTTCTCATATATTGGAGAGAAGATGTTTAGGTAATCAACATCTTTGAGTGAATCCTTTCGCTACAAGTTTGGCTTCAAAGCATATGATATTACCGTTGGAATCCTTTCGCTACAAGTTTGTGCTTCATAATTTTGAAGAATAATCAATTCCCCCTCATTCACAAGTGTTTCACCTTGATCATGTATTTTCTCCCATTCTATCTTTCAAGGAACCTAGCTCCACTAAAGTCAGCATATTCAATAAATCTAGCATTTTTTGTCTCAATAATTGTAGTATTGATGGACAATAAAACAGAATCCTTTAGACCTCTTAGCATAGCCAATGAAATACCCATTGGCTATTCTTAGGTCTTTTTTTTTTTTTTTTTTTTTTTTTTTTTTGTGAATTATAAATTTTAAGCTCAACATAGCAATCCCAAATGTGTAAATGTCTCAAACTGGACTTCTGTCGTTTCCATAACTCAACAGAAGCATTAGCAATTGCCTTCAATAGAACCCTATTTAAAATGTACACTACTATTTTCAAGGCCTCGTTCCAAAAGCACAGGCAGATTAAGAGTCACTAAGCATACTTCTCAATATATCCATTAGGGTATTGTTCATTCAGCAACACTATTTTGTTGTGGTGAACCCATCATTGTATATTGTGTAATAATACCTTGTTCTTTAAGGAAATTCGAAAATGGACCAAGTCTTTGTCCCAAATCTGTGCACCTTCCACAATATTTTCCAGCCTATGATCAGATCTCACGATATTAATCTTTTTATCCAATAAATTATCTGTATATATGGCTTATTTGCAACTTGATACCCTCAACTATGTCAGTTTTTTAACTTTGGTACCCTAAATTTTTTTTACCCAACAACTTAAAACCACCAACTATTAAATATTTTCAACTGCATACACCAAAAAAAAATAAAAAAAACCAAAAATACCCATGTCTTCCCCCCTGGCCAACCCATGCCCTCCCCTAACCAGCCACCCCCCATGGATGCACCCCCTACCCTCCCCCTCCGGCCACCTCCAACCCCCTCCCCTACGGTTGCCCCACCCACCCCTGCCCCCTGCCCTCCCCCCTCCGGCCACCTCCTGTCACGTCCCGCTCCCGTAGGAGCGATTTTCCTCGCTAAGGCATGATGATGCGTGAGGCTAGATTACACTCACGCAAGACAGGTCCATAACGGCCGATTATAGGTGAAGCGACGGGGGTCGTTGTACAGAAGTCCCAATCAGAAACATTGAATAGTTAGCAACAGAAATTTGAAGCAAAACAAGTCATGCAAAATACTCTTTTTATTGATATTGAACAAAGATTACATTGTGGGCACGAGGCCAAATTACAAGTCTCTTAAGCTCACTTTTCTCTCATATTACAAGTTACTCCGCTATCTCTCAATTCTCAATACACGCTTCAAGATGACGAGTGGTAGGTTCTGCGGAATGGCAATGTCCACACATTATGTCCCGTATAAGTCATGACTCCATGTGGTCGCACGCCTTGAAACTGCAAGGAACTCCGTTCCTCGACGCATCCACGCGAGCTCCGCGCCATCGGGATTCTACCTGTGCCTGCACATGAAAACTGTGTGGGTGTCAGTACTCAACTGTACTGGTGGAGTGAGCTCCTCTCCCCCCATACAAAACAGACACGTTCATTTGCTTTGTGCAGCTTAATCCCTTTTTTATTTTCTTTCTAGTCTTGCATTAGGATCAATTTTAGGACAAAGATGCCTTGGCCTATACTTGGCAACGCAACGAAAGGGTCGTGCTATACTCTATTCATGACTTTAATATATATATTCGAGGCAGTGCCTCGCCTAGTAGAAACTTATGCAACTCGACCGTGCCAAGACTTTTTACTTGTTTCTGTGTGCCTCTAGACCATTCTCGTGCCAATGATGTCAAGGGATGACTCGTGCTGGTCGTGCCAATGGACTTGATCGTGCCTTAAGACCGAGGTCGTGCCTCCCAAGGATCAACCAGACTTAAGCAAACTTGTCTTACGGCCCTTCCTGACTTAACTCGAGATGACGTCGCATTCATGCCCAAGCACGTGTCCTTACTATAGCCAAATCTTAGGCTCCAGAATGTTGATGCAACCGTGTACACCCTAACCCGTGTGGATTCAAGGTTAGCGCTTGCTACAATTACGCCTTCTAAACCCAACTCGTAACTTGCTAGTACTCGACGCAATCCAAAGGCATACACGCGAATAGCCGCTCTTATGCCGACATATCTATATGAGTGGTCACTAGCATTGTCAAGCTATTCTGGGTCTTTGCATACGGTGACCATCCGCGTACGAGGTACGAGCTCCCACCGAATGACCCGCAACCTATATTATAACGGTTCACTTCAATCGAGTCGTACCGTCGATGAAGGCTGTACAATATCTGCAATTCCTCCTAGGCCGACAAGAACTCGGCACCCCGGGATCGTTCGAGGAATTCACCTTGCGCACAAGTTGTCCAATGACCATGCAAAACTCAACTCGATCTACCAAGTCCTTCCTTAATCATGACCATGCTTTCCAACTTTCTATCGAGACTCCCAAGTAGTGGGACCGATCCCGTGTACTTTCTTATCTAGACTTCCAAGTAGCGGGACCGATCTCGTGCACTTCCTTATCGAGACTCCCAAGTAGCGGGACCGATCTCGTGTACTTCCTAATCGAGACTTATCGAGACTCCCAAGTAGCGGGACCGATCTCGTGTCCTTCCTTATCGAGACTTATCGAGACTCCCAAGTAGTAGGACCGATCTCGTGTACTTCCTTATCGAGACTCCCAAGTAGCGGAATTGATCTCGTGTACTTCCTTATCGAGACTTATTGAGACTTCCAAGTAGTGGGATCGATCTCGGCGACAACCAGTCGTGTGGACTTCTATCCTTTGAAATTTAGGGAACAACTACTAAGTAGTCTTCCATCTTTACCTTGAACATAACGTGTTCCTTTGTCCGTTGTATGCTTTTCCCTAAATCAACCGTGGCTCGTGCCTTAGACTGACTTGTTCTTTAGGCGACACTATCGCTCAAGTCACATACTTTATATGACGAGCCTTGTTTTCGTAGGACTATGTGACTTGACAACCGTAGGCAATAGGGGATAGTGCTTACTATAACTTCGATAGCCCAACCAAACTCTTGTCTAACTTATTCAGTAACGACTTGACGAGCAAAGGCTACGCCAAGTTTTGCATCGAGGGGACGTGCTATGCACGTGGTCGACTTGAACAACCAAGCTCTTTGGATGCCTAGACTTAAGCCACAAGCCGTGCAATATGACTTAAACTACGGGACAGGCGAAGGCTATGCCAAGCCTTGGACGACGGGACCGTGAATGCTTTATCAAGCATTCATGCGGGCGACGCCTATGACTTAGGCTAATTCCAGCATTGTGGTAACTCAGCAACTTAGGCCAACTTCATTCTCCCAAACCACGGGACGAAGGACCTAGTGTCATTTTGAAAGCACGCTGAACAGACTTCTAAGAAGACCGTGGGACCTTTTTTCATGTTCTAACACATTCCGACCCGTCGGGATTATTTTCTTAGCTATGTGGATGCGCGTCTTTTATTATCAAGCCTAACTTCTGCAAGTTAAAAATATGTGATTTATTATGTGAAGGCTAAGATGAGGCAAGTTTACCGAAAGTACCCCACCTGAGCGAGGAGTCGCCTCGACCGAGCGGGTCTTCGAGCAGCCGTTACAAGGCTAGGTCCGAACGCCGTCGGCGTTTCGATTCCTCCGATTGACTGAGCAGGACGGGATACTACATCATACACCACTCAGAAAAAGTTTTGTCCTTGAAACTAACTGAGTACTTACTTATAGACCACTTTGATCCAAGGACTCTCATACACACTCCACCTATGCGTTTCTTTAATCCGAGCCACGCTCGTACTAGTATCAATCATTCCTATAACACGATTTCAAAATCCTCGAAACTTTTCCATTTCTCAAGTCTTACTTGAATTCAACGTATCACTTGGTTGGATCGTGCATGTATTCCAGGCGTCCCCAAATACATGCATTTCAGCCAAGCCGTATGATAGAGAACTTGTCATTTTCACTCGAGTCGCATCGTACACATATTCAGGCATCCCTGAAATATATGCATGTCAGCCGAGTCTCATGAGGGGTATTTTCATGTTCTAGGATCATTCTATCCATCCATACCAATCCTTAAGATCAATCATTCCAATGTTAACTCTTGTAACATGGACGTCTCGCCTAACCCGCTAGGCCATTTATCAAGGCTAAAGTCAATGTCATGATTGAAATCATAGTTCCCCAATAATAATGCCAATACTGACCCCAATCCTAGGGTCAAACCAAAGTCGATAATACGAGATTTTCTACCCAAGCTCGCATTACTCATATTTCTAAACATCGAGCATGATCACCTGATTCGTATCAAGGCATTCGTTGCATAGATTCGAATCCATTCAAATCACCAATTTTTATAGTCTATTCCTTCCGATATGTCGATATAATTCATATATCCATTCTAACTAATTCATGTATTCGATCATGAGGTCGTCTAGCACAATAATTTGTCACGTCCCAATCTCACGCAAGTTCGATTATCTATGTTGGACATGAATCACCATGCCACGTTCTCGCAGGATAATCGTCCTTATTGGAGCGTAACTCTTGCTTGAGTCTAGACTAATTCATTCTTGATACGCGGATTGAACCTACTCAATCCTCAAGTTTAATCGTCAAGCACACTGAGTCATTCTCGAGTCCACTTTCACGTCAAACCATAAGTCAAAGCAATCAAATTGCCACGCCATGCAAGTTCGACCACCTCCACTGTATGAATTACCATACCAGCGCTCACGCGGAGTGATTGACCTAATCCGGCGTGACGCATGTGCGAGGCTGGAGTTGCGCTCGCAGAAGACAAGAATGTCAACATTGTGGTTATCGTCGAAACAATCCAAACATTTCATTTTCATCCAAGCCAAGATCTCAGTTCGATAGTCTGTTCATCATTCGTTCAACTAGAAAATTCTTGAGCCAAGTCTATCTTTTCCTTGACACATTTCAACATTCCGAGTATAGCATCCATCAGAACAATGATATTTTACACGATCATTATTCCTCCCGAGTTATTATACATCGATCTTTGATATGTCTCAATACCATTGATGATGTACGTAACCTGACGATCTTTCTTTGCAACTGTCACGCCCCAGAACCAGAATACTGGAGAGCGGAGGAATGACTCAGCCAGCTACGTATTATGGGTAGAGGAATATCGTGTAACACGATCAATGCTGTCTAAAAGACAAGGGGGTACATACTACATGAAAGTCTCACTATGATCACTTCACATCTATTGTCTCAATCATTCAAACAAGAAACAGAAATAGAGAACATGTAAGATAAAGCAGTAAGGCGTTCCAAACGCTCAGTCAAAATGTTCTTGATATCTGGCTTTACAAAACATAGCCAGATGATGTAGCAAAGTATACAGAATTGTTATCAGCTGCAGTCTGACTTAGTTATAATTATGCAAAAGTAAGTACAAGACAATCCGACTAACATGTCGGTGCCAAACGACAAAGTATAAAGTAAGTAACAAAACGAGCGGTGAAGTAAGAAACCCACTCGAGTCCGCCTGCGATCATTCATCTAGTATTGACTATCTTGGAGGTAGAAGTAAGCTGAGTCCTCGGGGACCGACTCTAAATCTGGCCATGCAAAACCAAAGAGGTTAGACCTCTAATAACAAGTACCACAAGAAAGCACGATATGAGAAATAAAAACCAGTAGTAAGAGAATATGCTATATATAGATCTCTGCTGCTACTGGGATTCACATAGCATCACGACACTTCGAACCAACTTTTCAACTAAACAAGAACAGAAGTTGGCCCGTCATGTCCTGACATTCTGATCATTTCAGTTAGTCAACAGAGTAGGTACAGTACATAAACAAATCAATTTAAACGACCATTCAACTCCTATGACTTGCTACTGTGAGTCCCAAGTTACATTGGAAAGATACAATAAGGATTCCTCAGTTCTTACTATGTACAAGCAAGGCTAGTCTACCCAATCAATCAATTGTGCCAATCATGAATTAGATGATTCCAGCGGAACGTCCGTCATCAATATACAATAAATAATATAAGCAGATACCGCTCCCTGCCCGTGTGGCAGATTTACAGTATCTGTGGGAACCAGCCGGCCTGTCGGGCACTAATAGTCCCAAAGAGGGCTGCCATGTAAGAACTCAGGAATCCATTCTCTCCATGCAATCATTATTTTATTTAACTTTTTAGCCTCTATGTTAAATGAAATCCCATGCCGTGGATCATGGTCATTCAGAATGAGTACTTTCGTACGGGGTACGGTATGCACAACTCTACAACGATACCCATGCGGTTAGGTTGTAGGTCTTACATAGCGTAATGTAACAATCAAAACTAACCACAGAATAATTATACCTTGACCATAAAGTACACATGCTGCTTTTGTAGGAAATAAATAAATTGAAGCCTGCACGTGCCGGTATACCAATATTCAGGATCGGCCAGTCGATTGCAATAGTTCATAATTCATATTAACGTGTCTCATTCATTCAATTCAATAAGACGACTAGCTAGTCTCTTATTTCCAACTAGGAACGCATGATCAATTATTCATCAAGATAACAATCCACGTTAATTAATGTCAATTCAGGACAGAGTCAGCCAAAAAGCATTATGGGCTAGAGTTCATACGGCCGAGAAATTATTGCTTCATGCGGCTGATTAAAACATGCATATGCGGCTAGAAAATAACAAGTCTATGCGGCTGGGGATAGGGACCCTATGCGGCTCGGGTCTCGAACTCATGCAGCTGGGATTCGAGTCTCATGCGACTGAGAATAACAAGTCACATGCGGCTGAGAATAACAAGTCACATGCGGCTGAGAATAACAAGTCACATACGGCTGAGAAAGTTAAGCGCTTATGCGGCTGAGAAGATCATGTTCTCATGCGGCTAATGAGCTTCATGTGGCTGGAAATAACATACGGCCATGCGGTTGAGAAACATCAGGTCTATGCGTCTGAAGGAACTTATCCTTATGCGGCTGGGAATGTCATGCCCTATGCGGCTAAGAAAGATAAGTCTATACGGCCGGAAACTAATAAGTCCATGCGGCTGCGGCCAATGGAAGTACATGCGGCTGGAAATGATAAGTTCATGCGGCTAGATATAAGAAGCTCATGCGGCTAGATGTAAGTTCAATGCCGCGTGGCCAGGACTCCATACGGCCAGCACTTCATGCGGCCAGCACTCCATGCGGCTGAAAGAGACAGTGCTCATACGACTGGGAAGACAATGAAGACTTGCCGCATGAGAACTCATGCGGTCAAGCACTGTTCTTCTTCTCCACTTTTCTGAGAAGAACCATGGGAAGCCATTGTTTCCAAGCTCTCTAAATCCTTCATTCCAAGTCCAAATCTAGACTTCCATAGGTCAAAATGGGATAGAACAAAATTCTCTATAACATGGAAATATCAAAACTCAAAAATAATAAAGTTTACTAGATCGAAACCTAAGAAATCGGAAAAATGCCTTAAACTTAGATATACATGAAATGAGCCATGGAAATTGTAAATACTAAATACTAAAGAGACTTAAGATTTAGTAAGAAAGATGATAGAACAATAATACTGGGGATCTATCACGAAGCAAGTTGGTACTTGCCTATGCGGCTAGGTAGGTGGGGAGAGTTATGGAGGATGAAGAAGGAGAGTAATGGAGAAGGAGTAAATGAAGAGAGAGAAGGGTTTTGGGGTTTTAAATGAGGGTGGTGGTAGGTGAGTTCATGTTGAGCCACCCAAGGCTGGGAAATGAACCAACTCAGGCTGGACCCAAAAGCAAAGCAGAAAATAAAATACAGAAAAATAGTTAGCATAAAATTAAAAGAATTTAAATACAGAACAATACATGATAAATATTAAATAAATACATTTAAGCAGTACATGTATTAAAATACGTATTCTGGGAACGGAAAGTGACATCTCTACCCTCCTTAGAAAAATTCTGTCCTCAGAATTTCAAATCCAAGCAGGATAGAAATATCGAAGCTAAACTAATCCAAGCATAAGAAATTTGAACAAGCAATCATTTTATAATGTCGATAGCAAGCAACATATCTATGTTGAACATTCTACGACATCAAGCAATTCTACTCATAAGGTGACAAGCATGAGGAGTTAAGACAATCAAGGTATACAGAAAGAAATATACCTTGTGAGTCAAACAGGTACGGATACCGTGATCGGATATCATCCTCACGTTTCCACGTTGACTCCCCTAAAGAGTGATGACCCCAAGCAACCCAGACAAGGTTAATTGTTCGGTTCTTGAGTATCTTCTCCTTTCGGTCCAAAATAGACACATGCTGTTCCTTGTAAGACAGGTTGGTACAAACAACCAGTTCAGAATGATCGAGGATATGGCTTGGATCCGATACATACCTACGCAACTGAGATACATGGAACACATCATACACCTCTCATAACGAAGGTGGAAGGGATAAACGATAAGCAATATCGCCTACCCTATCAAGGATAGCAAATGAGCCCACGTATCGCGGACTCAACTTCCCGCGATCGCCAAATCTAATGACCCCACGGGTAGGTGAGATCCGCAAGAATACATGGTCCCCAACAGAAAATTCTAGCGGCCTACGATGCTAGTCCGCCTAATGACGATGCCGATCCTGCACAACTCGAAGTCGCTCTCTAATTCCCTTGACCACTTCAACGTCTGGACAATCATTTCTGGACCTAGCATCTTCCTCTCTCCTATATCATTCCATGCCAATGGCGACCTGCATTTCTTACTATATAGTGCTTCAAATAGCGCCATCTGGATACTGGCTTGATAACTGTTATTGTATGAGAACTCGACTAAGTGCAGGTGGCTCTCCTAAGATCCTCCAAAATCTAGGGTGCAAGCTCGTAACATATCTTCTAAAGTCTGAATTGTTCTTTCTGATTACCCGTCCGTCTGTGGATGGTAAGCCGTACTAAATCTTAACTTGGTACCCAGACTATGATGTAAGCTTTTCTAGAAATGTGATGTAAAACGGGTATCTCTGTCTGACACAATACTGATAGGGACTCCATGCTGCCTGACTATCTGTTGCATATACAACTCCGCCAACTTTTCTGTAGATTGCCCTACTCTGAAAGGACGAAAATGTGCCACCTTTGTAAGCCGATCTACTATCACCCAAATAGCATATTTACCACTTGGCGATCTCGGTAAACCGGTCACAAAGTCCATTGTGATATGCTCCTACTTCCATTCTGGAATAGGAAGCGATTGCAATAATCCAGCTAGCCTCTACTGTTCTGCCTTCCCTTGCTGACATATCAAGCAACGAAAAACGAATCTAGCTATTTCCCTCTTCATTCCGTTCCACCAGAAGTGCTGCTTGATATCTTGGTACATCTTGGTCCCTCCAGGGTGTATAGAATACGAAGAACTGTGAGCTTCTGTCATAACCTCCTGTTTGATATCTCTACTAGGCACATATAGACATGATCCAAACCTAAGTGTACCATCTTCATGAATTCTCATCTCCTTCCTGAGTTCTGACTCACATTCTGCCCTAAGCTTCTAAATCCTAGGGTCCTGTGCCTGAGCTACCTTGATCCTGTCTACTAAGTCAGATTGAACTTGTAGACTCGCCAGAATTCCCATATCACTAGGAAGTACAACTTTGATGCCCATCTCTTGAAGGTCTTCTAAGATATGCTTATGTGTTGTCAACATAAATGCGCCGCCTCTCCTGCTGAGAGCGTCTGCTACCACATTAGCCTTGCCTGGATGATACTGAAGCTCCACGTCATAATCCTTGATCAATTCCAACCATCTCATCTGCCTCATGTTTAGTTCCTTCTGAGTAAAGATGTACTTCAGACTTTTGTGATCTGTGTACATATCCACTCGATCACCATATAAGTAATACCTCCATAGCTTCAAGGCAAACACTACTGCCGCCAACTCCAATTCATGAGTTGGATAATTCTTCTCGTGGTCTCGAAGTTGCCTAGATACATACGCTATCACCTTCCCATGCTGCATAAGGACACATCCAAGTACTTTACCTGACGCATCATAATATACTGTAAAACCTTCGGGTCCAACTGGCAATGTAAGAATAGGCACTGATATCAACTTCTGCTTCAGATTCTCAAATGATGCCTGACATTCTGTCGACCAGACGAATGGTACATCCTTCCATGTCAAGCGGGTCATGGGTGCTGAAAGTCATACAAAGTCTGATACGAACCTTCTATAATATCCTGCCAATCCTAAGAAACTTCGTAAATCAGGTATGGTCTTGGGTACTGGCCAACTCTCTACTGCTTCTACCTTCTTAGGATCCACTGCTACTCCAGCTCCTGATATGATGTGACCCAAAAATGAAATATGATCCGTCCAGAACTCACACTTGCTGAGCTTGGCATACAACTGGTTCTCTCTCAGAACCTGTAACACTTTTCAGAGGTGGTCTTCGTGCTCCTCTTCACTGGCAGAGTATACGAGAATGTTGTCAAGAAATACAACGACAAACTGATCTAAGTATGGCATAAAGATACGGTTCATCAAATCCATGAATATTGCTGGAGCATTGGCCAAACCAAACGGCATTACCAAGAATTCATAATGCCTATAATTCGACCTGAACGCTGTCTTGGGAATATCCTCCTTCCGAACCCTCACTTGATGATACCCTGACCGAAGATCTATCTTGAAAAAAACTCTAGTCCTGCTCAACTGATCAAACAAGTCATCGATCCTGGGTAATGGGTACTTGTTCTTTATGGTAGCCGCATTAAGCTTCCTGTAATCGATGCACAATCTGGATGACCCATCCTTCTTCTCCACAAGTACCACTGGTGCTGTCCAAGGTGATATGCTAGCTTGGATGAACTTCTTCTCCTTTAGTTCCTCTATGTGTTGATATACCTTGGCATGCTCTGAATCCGCCATTCTGTAAACTCGATCTGATATCGGTTTAGTTCCAGGTGCCAACTCTATACTGAACTCAATATCTCTAACCGGTGGAAGACCTGGAAGTTCTCCGGGAAATACGTCTAGAAACTCTTCGACTACCTTCGGAACTTGAACTTCTTCTATTGCCGTCACTACTCCTTGCTCTTGTTGAGTTGCCACTGATCTGACTAGGAAGAACCGCTTCATGCCTGGAATATCAAAAGATACACTCCCTCTATGACAATCTATTGTCGTATGACTGTCTTCAGCCAGTCCATGCCTAAGATAACGTCAAAATTTCCAACAAAAAATTCTATCAATCGGGCGGGTAAGAAATGCCCGCAAACTACTACGCTACACGCTAGAATAACTCTACTAACTCCTACGAGCCCATTACCAGTGAGTATATTCAACCTCCCTGGCAATGCCTCGAACTCCATTCCTAGCCGTGTCGTAAATTGTGCAGATATAAATGAGTGTGATGCTCTCGAATCAAACAATGCTATTGCGGGATATGAGACGACGAGAATGTTACCTGCCACAACATCTTCCGATGCCAACGCCTCTTCCAAGGACAGAGTGAATGCCTGCCCTCGACCTCCTTGTTGGTTCCCATGCTGCGGCCTAGCCTGGTGGTGCTGCTGGCACCTGCCTTGGTGATGCTGGGGTGGTCTATGTTGTTGCTGTATCGGCAGTCCCTACTGCCAAAACATGTGAGCCTGCGACAAGAACGGATGCTATGCCAACGGTCTCACTGCCACCGCTGGCCCTCTATACTGGCCTACCCCTGGTGCTGGTAGAGCAAAAAATTGTTGTACTGGTCCTCCTGACCTCGAATTCATAGGACAGGTGGTAATCCGATGATCTGGACTTCCACATATCAAACAATGCCCGTTCAATGTCCGACATACATCTCTAGTGTGCCCTACCTTCCCACAATAAGTACAGCCCGTTGGGGGTTGTTGGTTCTTCTTCTGTTGCTGTTGCTGCTGCCTCACTGGTGGTGTTGGCCCTCGCAGTGCCACATCGTGGATGCGAACGCCAAGGGACGATGCTGTTATTCGGGGCTCTACTCCCCCTCCTCCTTCGATCTGACTGTGGGGACTCTTCTGCCCTCCAGTCCTTGCCGTGATCCTCTGAATGGTGATCTCATGGCTTTGAATTGCCGTTAACACTTTATCTAAAGTCTGATAATTGTGTCCCTCTCTCAATTGTAAGAGCTCAAGATGAAACCCTTGCTGGAACCTCATAGTCCTCTGACTCTCCGTTGCTACCATCTCTGGGGTGAACCTACTCAATCTACAGAACTCCGCTGCATAAGAATCTACCGTCTTACCGGCCTGCTTAAGGCTGATAAACTTTTGTTGTACCTCAAACTGTGCCACAACTCCATAGTACTTTATCTTGAATCTTGCAGTAAAATCGTCCCAAGCAACAGGACATCTGATGCCTACTTCCTCTGATTCCTACCAATCACGTGCGAGATCCTGAAGTAACAACTTTACTTGATCCACACGTTCTTCTGCCGGCACCTTAGCTGCTGTCAAAATAGCCTCAATATTCTTAAGCTATGCATCTGCTGAGATGGCATATTCTGTACCCTCAAAACGGTGGGGGTTGTACTTGCAAAATCTGGTTGATGCTCCTGAATCTGGCCTCGCCCCTCTCTCCAAAGCTATCTGCAATCCTTGGTTGAGTAATACGTTCTGCTCCTGCAACTGAGCGTGCATGTGCTGCTGGGCTAACATCTGATGTTGCTGAGTAGCCATCATCCCTCTCATGATCTCCAGAACGGCCGGTGTGTCCACTTCCATAGGGGTAGGTGGAACTATAGGCGACGTTGGAACCTTCGGATACTGCGGTCTAGCTGCTGGTTCCACTATCACTTTTTCTTAGATAGTCTCTTGAGGTAGCACTGGCCCTTGTTGCTGACCAACAGGGTCAAGTTGTCCATATTGCCCTTGTTGTTGCTGTCCAGTCCTAACAGATGCGGATGAGGTGCCCCTAAGGAAAGGGACAAGAGAGCAATCAAACGATCGGACATGAAGGATCAACGAAGTCGAAGGATTTCGGAATGTCAAGCTAGAATCGAGAGTAACGAATCATGAGATCAAGGGGGAACATGTGTGATTGAGACATCCTATAAATTAAAACACCCCATAAGTCTGAAGTGAGACCTGCATGGGCCACCACTAAAACCTTGTCACGCCCCAGAACCAGAATATTGGAGAGCGGAGGAATGACTCAGCCAGCTACATATTACCGGTAAAGGAATACCGTATAATACGATCAATGTTGTCTAAAAGACAAGGGGGTGCATACTACATGAAAGTCTCACTATGGTCACTTCACATATATTGTCTCAATCATTCAAACAAGAAACAAAAATAGAGAACATATAAGATAAAGTAGTAAGGCGTCCCAAACGCTCAGTCAAAATGTTCTTGATATCTGGCTTTACAAAACATAGCCAGATGTTGTAGCAAAGTATACACAATTGTTATCAGCTGCAGTCTGACTTAGTTACAATTATGCAAAAGTAATTACAAGACAACCCAACTAACATGTCGGTGCCAAACGGCAAAGTATAAAGTAAGTAACAAAATGAGCGGGAAAGTAAGGAACCCACTCGAGTTCTCCTGTGATCATTCCTCTAGTATTGACCATCTTGGAGGTAGAAGTAAGCTGAGTCCTCGGGGACCGGCTCTAAATCTAGCTATGCAAAACCAGAGAGGTTAGACCTCTAATAGCAAGTACCGTAAGGAAGCACGATATGAGAAATAAAAACCAGTAGTAAGAGAATATGATATATATAGATCTCTGCTGCTACTGGGATTCACATAGCATCACGACACTTCGAACCAACTTTCCAACCAAACAAGGACAGAAGTTGGCCCGTCATGTCCTGACATTCTGATCATCTCAGTTAGTCAACAGAGTAGGTACAGTACATAAACAAATCAATTTAAACGGCCATTCAACTCCTACGGCTTGCTACTGTGAGTCCCAAGTTACCTTGGAAAGATGCAATAAGGATTCCTTATTTCTTACTATGTATGAGCAAGGCTAGTCTACCCAATCAATCAATTGCGCCAATCATGAATTAGACGAGTCGCAGCGGGACGCCCGTCTTCAATATACAATAAATAATATAAGCAGATACCGCTCCCTACCTGTATGGCAGATTTGCAATATCTGTGGGAACCAGCCGGCCTGTCGGGCACTAATAGTCCCAAAGAGGGCTGCCATGCAAGAACTCGGGAATTCATTCTCTCCATGCAATCATTATTTTATTTAACTTAGTAGCCTCTATGTTAAGTAAAATCCTATGCCGTGGATTATGGTCATTCAGAATGAGTACTTTCGTACGGGGTACGGTTTGCACAACTCTACAACGATACCCGTACGGTTAGGTTGTAGGTCTTACATAGCGTAATACAACAATCAAAACTAACCACGGAATAATCATGCCTTGACCATAAAGTACACATGCTGCTTTTGTAGAAAATAAATAAATTAAAGCCTGCATGTGCCGATATGCCAATATTCAGGATCGGCCAGTCGATTATAATAGTTCATAATTCATATGAACGTGTCTCATTCATTCAATTCAATAAGACGACTAGCCAGTCTCTTAGTTTCAACTAGGAACACATGATCAATTATTTATCAAGATAACAATCCATGTTAATTAATGTCAATTCAGGACAGAGTCAGCCAAAAAGTATTATGGGCTAGAGTTCATGCGGCCGGAAAATTATTGGTTCATACAGCTGATTAAAACATACATATGCGGCTAAAAAATAACAAGTCTATGCGGCTGGGGATAGGGACCCTATGCGGCTCGGGTCTCGAACTCATGCAGCTGGGATTCGAGTCTCATGCGGCTGAGAATAACAAGTCACATGCGGCTGAGAATAACAAGTCACATGCGGCTGAGAATAATAAGTCACATGCGGCTGAGAATAACAAGTCACATGCGGATGAGAAAGTTAAGCGCTTATGCGGCTGAGAAGATCATGTTCTCTTGCGGCTAATGAGCTTCATACGGCTGGAAATCACATGCGGCCATGCGGCTGAGAAACATCAGGTCTATGCGGCTGAAGGAACTTATCCTTATGCGGCTGGGAATGTCATATCCTATGCGGCTAAGAAAGATAAGTCTATACGACCGGAAAGTAATAAGTCCATGCGGCTGCGGCCAATGGAAGTACATGCGGATGAAAATGATAAGTTCATACGGCTAGATATATGAAGCTCATGCGGCTAGATGTAAGTTCAATGCCACGTGGCCAGGACTCCATGCGGCCAGCACTTCATGCGGCCAGTACTCCATGCGGCTGAAAGAGACAGCGCTCATGCGGCTGGGAAGACAATAAAGACTTGTCGCATGAGAACTCATGCGGTCAAGTACTGTTCTTCTTCTCTACTTTTTCGAGAAGTACAACCATGGGAAGCCATTGTTTCCAAGCTCTCTAAATCCTTCATTCCAAGCCCAAATCTAGACTTTCATAGGTCAAAATAGGGTAGAACGAAATTCTCTATAACATGGAAACATCAAAATTCAAAATAACAAAGTTTACTAGATCAAAATCCAAAAATTTGGAAAAATGCCTTAAACTTAGATATATATGAAATGAGCCATGGAAATTGTAAATACTAAATACTAAAGAGACTTAAGATTTAGTAAAAAAGATGATAGAACAATAATACTGGAAATCCATCACGAAGCAAGTTGGTACTTGCCTATGCGGCTAGGTAGGTGGGAAGAGTTATGGAGGATGAAGAAGAAGAGTAATGGAGAAGGAGTAAATGAAGAGAGAGAAGGGTTTTGGGGTTTTAAATGAGGGTGGTGGCAGGTGGGTTCATATTGAGCCACCCAAGGCTGGGAAATGAACCAACTCAGGCCGGACCCAAAAGCAAAGCAGAAAGTAAAATGCAGAAAAATAGTTAGCATAAAATTAAAGGAATTTAAATACAGAACAATACATGATAAATATTAAATAAATACATTTAAACATTACATGTATTAAAATACATATTCTGGGAACGGGAAGTGACAGCAACGAACTTCGAGTCGTGCAACTGATGCTATTATCCGACTTGGATATACCACAAATCTATTCGACCAAATCCGAAATCATAAGTGCGATCCTCTAGGTTTTCTCGATCAAGACATTCATTTTTATTCATCATTCTGAATCCTGATTCAATATCATTTCCTAACTCGCGTTGCCCATGCACAAGTTGTCCGAACGATATCTCGTTTGGGACCAACTAAGCGTGACGCGTTCTAAGGCTTTGCTCGATCGCATCCCCTCGTCGACATATTCGTTGTTACTCCTAATCCTCAATTTTGCTTGAATGATTTCCAAGACGGACCATACACTACTCAGGATTCGAGCCATTTGATTTAGTCCACAATGACGTTCGCATTGTTCGCTAATACATCTTTCAGATTCGTTCGACGAAACTCTAGCGTAATCGTTCACGTCGTCTTGATAGACTAAGTCTCGTATATTTCTATCGATATTCCACATGTAAATCATATTTATGATTCACGCATCTCGACGTACTAAGTCGTCCGAAATATTCCTCTAAATCTAAACCAATCTTCCGTATGCACCTAAGCGTTAGTCCGATAGTGTTTCTATCAATATACACTCTAAGTACATCTTCGTTTCCGACCGAGCGATAATTAATATAGCTCACAATTCGCTGGCACCATAAAGTCTAGGTGCGCGACACGTGGCACAACTTTGCCAAAAGTCTGTGTGTATAGCTATCCCGTACGGACTGTACTCTAATTTTGTACGCTCATTTGCTAATTTCAACATAGGACTATTTAGGCATACACGCAACTTGCTAACTTTAGCATGTGTTTTCTATTAACTCAAGTTTGACACCGTTCGGCACAAAGGCCATCGCCTACCGATGCGTTCGATTGAACACTGGTACGAGCTTTTGAAAATATTTACACTTATTGTATGGACATCCCACAGTATATCGAGAGAGAGCGCACACTTCTTTATCAACGACGAGCTTTCAAAACTGAGAGATTTGACTTGAAGTCCAAGGACGTAAAGTCGTGCTCTGATACCATTATGTCACGCCCCACTCCCGTAGGAGCGATCGTCCTCGCTAAGGCATGATGCCGTGTGAGGCTAGATTGCACTCACGCAAGGCAGGTCTAGAACGGCCGATTACAGGCTAAGCAACGGGGGCGTCGCACAGAAGTCCCAAGCAGAAATATTGAATAGTTAGTAGCGAAAATTTGAAGCAAAACACAAGTCACGTAAAATACTTTTTTATTGATATTAAACAAAGATTACATTGTGGACACGAGGCAAAATTACAAGTCTCTCAAGATCACTTTTCTCTCATATTACAAGTCACTCTGCTCTCTCTCAATTCTCAATACAAGCTTCAAGATGACGAGTGGTAGATTCTGCGGAATGGAGTCTGTATAAGTCCTGACTCCATGCGGTCGCACACCTCAAAACGCTAAGGAACTCCGTACCTCGATGCATCCAAGCGAGCTCCGCGCCTTCGGGCTTCTACCTGTGCGTGTACATGAAAACTGTGTGGGTGTCAGTACTCAACTGTACGGGTGGAGTGAGCTCCTAGTCCACCCATACAAAACCGACACGTTCATTTACTTTGTGCAGCTTAATCCTTTTTTGATTGTCTTTCTAGTCTTGCCTTAGGATCAATTTTAGGACAAAGACGCCTTGGCCTGTACTTGGCAACGCAAAGACAGGGTCATGCTATACTCTATTCAAGACTTCAATATATATTCGAGGTAGTGTCTCGCCGAGTAGAAACTTATGCAACTCGACCGTGCCAAGACTTTTTACTTGTTTCTGTGTGCCTCTAGACCATTCTCATGCCAATGATGTCAAGGGACGACTCGTGCTGGTCGTGCCAATGGACTTGATCGTGCCTTAAGACCAAGGCCGTGCCTCCCAAAGATTAACCAGACTTAAGCAAACTTGCCTTACGGCCCTTCCTGACTTAACTCGAGACGATGCTGCATTCATGCCGAAGCACGTGTCCTTGCTCTAGCCAAATCTTAGGCTCCAAAATGGTGATACAACCGTGTACACCCGAACCCGTGCCGATTCAAGGTTAGTGCTTGCTACAATTACGCCTTCTAAACCCAACTCGTAACTTGTTAGTACTCGACGCAATCCAAAGGCATACACTTGGATAGCCGCTCTTATGCCGACACATCTATATGAGTGGTTACTAGAAATGTTAAGCTATCCTGGACCTTTGCATACGGTGACCATCTGCGTGCGAGGTATGAGCTCCTATCAAATGACCCGCAGCCTATATTGTAACGGTTTACTTTAATCGGGTCGTACCATCGATGAAGGCCGTACAATATCTGTAATTCCTTCTAGGCCGACACGAACCAGGCGTCCCCGAATTATTCGAGGAATTTACCTTACGCACAAGTTATCCAATGACCATGCAAGACTCAACTCGATCTACCAAGTCCTTCTTTAATCAGGACCATGCTTTTCAACTTTCTATCGAGACTTTCAAGTAGCGGGACCGATCTCGTGTACTTCCTTATCGAGACTCCCAAGTAGCGGGACCAATCTCGTGCACTTCCTTATAGAGACTCCCAAGTAGCGGGATCGATTTCGTGTACTTCCTAATCGAGGCTTATCGATACTCCCAAGTAGCGAGACCGATCTCGTGTACTTCCTTATCAAAACTTATCGAAACTCCCAAGTAGCGGGACCGATCTCGTGTACTTCCTTATCGAGACTCCCAAGTAGCAGGACCAATCTTGTGTACTTTCTTATCGAGACTTATCGAGACTCGCAAGTAGCGGGACCGATTTCGGCAACAACCAGTCGCGTGGACTTCTATTCTTTGAAATTTAGGGAACAACTACTATGTAGTCTTTCATCTTTAACTTGAACATAACGTGTTCATTTGTCCGTGGCATACTTTTTCCTAAATCAATCGTGGCTCGTGCCTTAGTCTGACTTGTTCTCTAGGCGACACTATCGCTCAGGTCTCATACTTTATATGACGAGCCTTGTTTTCGTGGAACTATGTGACTTGACAACCGCAGGCAACAGGGGATAGTGCTTGCTATGACTTTGATAGCCTAACCAAACTCTTGTCTAACTTATTCGGCAACGACTTGACGAGCAAAGGCTACGCCAAGCTTCATATCGAGGGGATGTGCTATGCACGCGGTCGACTTGAACAACTAAGCTCTTTGGGTGCCTAAACTTAAGCCACAAGCCGTATAATACGACTTAAACTACGGGACAGGCGAAGGCTATGCCAAGCCTTTGACGACGGAACCGTGCATGCTTTATCAAGCATTCATGCAGGCAACGCCTATGACTTAGGCTAATTCCAGCATTGTGGCAACTTAGCTACTTAGGCCAACTTCCTTCTCCCAAGCCGCGGGACGAAGGACCGAGTGTCATTTTGAAAGCACGTTGTGCAGACTTCTAAGCAGACTGTGGGACCTTTTTTTCATGTTCTAACACATTCAAACCCGTCGGGATTATTTCCTTATGTCACGACCCGCACCTGCTTTTTGGGATACGAGTGCGTGTCCAAGCCAGCCTACGTCGCAGAGTCGGCTGTAGAACGCTGTCAAGTCTGCAATAAATAAATGCTCAAAATAAACTTTATTTCTCATTCATATTTCTAAATTGATTACAATATTTACAATATTTATATTTAAAAAAGTACAAGGTTCTTACAATTAATATAAATGATACCACATCTATCTAATTTTTAGGTTTCTGCCTGCTAGTACACCCGTATCTCCCAATGCTAAGTGAAGCCATAGCTAACCTGAAAAATATTAGTTTCCAGTCAAGAATGGAACAAGCACACAAGCCGACGGTAATACAAAAACACAATAGAATTCACAAGACATGAAAATATCATATGTGAGATGAAACTAGAAAGTAACTAATGTATGGCATGTCTAGAAAGCAAGTAGGTAACTCCACAATAAGATGTATCAACTGGAGAAACATGTAACTAGGATGTCCTGGCAAGTGGTGAAAAAAACAAAGAAAACAAGTAAAAGACAACCATCTATGTGTTTTGAAATATCTTATTCGACATGTGAACGACTAAGGGGTAAATCCGGCACCCCACACATGAATTGTGCGACTGCTATTAGTCAAGAATAGATATTTTGGGAATATTTCTGGGTAGTCCCCATGTCTACTATAATATTTCTTCGCCCAGCTAGTACTCATGGAATCAAGTCGCAAGCATGATAATCATGTAAATGACAGTCAAGAAGTATAAGCAAATCCATGATACTGATCCATGTGACAATGTGTCATCAAACAAGAGAGCATATATATAAACATGAAATAAAAAACTACTATGAATCGAAAGCAATCAGAAAGTGTACTTGTCTGTGGTCCTTTGCTGGTGAAACTGATAATCCCGTTGGGCCCAGAATAGTCCAATTACCGAGGATCGATATGAAGAAGTCCAAAGTTGGCAAAAGAGATGGGAATACAATCAATTAGTCATAGTCGTTTTTTGATATTTCGAGGAAAACTTCATAATCAAAATTATATAATTATTTTGTAAACTTCTATGTATATTTATTTGGAAAAATATTCTAACTACTTAGAAATAAGTATATTTTAAAATATTTGTAAATAAATATATTAGAAATCTAGAAAACATCTTTTAGGGTTAAAATCCTTAATACGAATATATATATTTATATAGAAAATACTTACAGTCTATTTAGAGAATATATACTTGAACTATATTTTTAGTTGTCAACATATTTTTGGTAAGTGCTCAAAACATAGAACTAATATAAAGGCCTAATAGTTCAAATTTATTTATTTAAAAGAACAAATATATATATATATATATATATATATATATATATATATATATATATATATATATATATATATATATATATATAATGCCTTTATAAATAACCAGTATACAAATCAATTATATATATATATATATATATATATATATATATATATATATATATATATATATATATATAAATATATATATATATATATATATATATATATATATATATATATATATATATATATATATATATATATATATATATATATATATATAATATGTATAACTATTTAGAAAACTTATCATATATATATTGGTCAAAATATTTTAAGATAAATATATATAAATCATAAATTTTTTTCAACCCTTAGTTTTAATTCAAAAACTATATAATAATAATTTAGAATTTATGAATCAAGTTTGGAAATCATTGTAGGGTGCAAGGCCAATATTATCTATCTCTTAATCAATTATAATTTTGGAAATATATATATTAATAAATAACAACAATATTAATAAAACTAATGATAACAAATAAAATATATATAAATATACAAATATACATACTGTTTTCTTCAGACTAATATATCAATAACAACAATTAACAATTCTAATTCACACTGAATTTATAGTAATAATAATATTGATAATATATATCTTTACATCCTCATTCCTCTGCTCTGTGAAAGTTTAGGAAAGAGGGCTCAAAACTTTCTCTTAAACTAGAGAAGAGTAGAGAAAGAAGGATGCGGAAAGAGAGAGACACACCGTTCGAGGGGCTCCGGCGACTGGCGCTCGGCGCCGGCGGAGACGAAGCCGCCATGGAGGAGGCTCAGCTATGTATATATATATATATATATATATATATATATATATATATATATATATATATATATATATATGTATAATATGTATAATATGTATAACTATTTAGAAAACTTATCATATATTATTGGTCAAAATATTTTAAGATAAATATA
Organism: Iris pallida; assembly: GCA_029216955.1. NCBI lineage: Eukaryota > Viridiplantae > Streptophyta > Magnoliopsida > Asparagales > Iridaceae > Iris > Iris pallida. The sequence continues at coordinate 5,562,340 of JANAVB010000800.1, read as the reverse complement.
TATAAATCATAAATTTTTGTCAACCCTTAGTTTTAATTCAAAAACTATATAATAATAATTTAGAATTTATGAATCAAGTTTGGAAATCATTGTAGGGTGCAAGGCCAATATTATCTATCTCTTAATCAATTATAATTTTAGAAATATATATATTAATAAATAACAACAATATTAATAAAACTAATGATAACAAATAAAATATATATAAATATACAAATATACATACTGTTTTCTTCAGACTAATATATCAATAACAACAATTAACAATTCTAATTCACACTGAATTTATAGTAATAATAATATTGATAATATATATCTTTACATCCTCATTCCTCTGCTCTGTGAAAGTTTAGGAAAGAGGGCTCAAAACTTTCTCTTAAACTAGAGAAGAGTAGAGAAAGAAGGATACGGAAAGAGAGAGACTCACCGTTCGAGGGGCTCCGGCGACTGGCGCTCGGCGTCGGCGGAGACGAAGCCGCCATGGAGGAGGCTCAGCTTTGTCGGGATCGGCCCAGTCGGAAGGAAGCGGTGCTTCACGGGTCTTTGGCCGCGACGGTCCGACGTCGGATCTAACGGACGCTCAGCGGAGCGCAGGTTCGAGCGCCGCTAGGGCGCTGGAAGGAGCGGCACCCAGATGGTCAGAGGAAGATGGTCCGCGAGACGGTGTCTGACCTAGGCGGGATCTGGTGTCACCTCCGTTTTTCGTATACATATTTCCAGTATACGTGTACGGGATCCTGTCCAGTATTTTTACTTGTCTTGTCTTGCTAGCTAATTCTTGGTTTAATCTTGTTTAGATTCATCATGGCATGTCATGGTTTGACTTGGTTTATTTTGGGTTGGCTTGGTTTATTTTATGGTTCAACATGTGAACCCCCTACCTACCACCATCCCCATTTATAAACCCCTCTCTCTCTCTCTCCTCATTTACTTCTCCTTCTTTATTTATTTCTTCATCTTCTTCCTCTTAACTTCTCCACCTACCAAGAGAGGCTTAGGCAAGTGCAACTTGCTTAATGGAGGAACTCCATTTTTATTGATCTATTGTCTTCCTCACGAGATTCTAAGACACTTTAGTACTTAGAATTTTTAATTTTCATGGTTTACTTCTTGTAGATCTAAGCTTGTTGTATTTTCAGATTTCTTGGGTTTTGATCTATCAAACTTTATTATTTTTAAGTTTTGATTGTTCCATGTTGTAGAGAAGTTCATTCTACCCCATTTTGACTTATGGAAGTCCAAATTTGGACTTACACTGAAGGTTTTATGGAGCTTGGAAGCTATGGGTTCCATGGCCATTCTTTTCAAATTTTCGGAGAGCATGGAACTCATCCACCCTGTCGCATAGATGGGCACCCATCTACCCTGTCGCATAGATGGGCACCCATCTATCCTGTCGCATAGATGGGTACCCATCTACTGCCGTATGAGACCACATCCACTTGCAGCATGGAACTCATCCACCCTGCTGCATAGATGGGCACCCATCTACCCTGCCGCATAGATGGTTACCCATCTACTGCCGCATAAGAACCCATCCACTTGCCGCATGGAACTCATCCACCCTGCCACATAGATGGGTACCCATCTACCCTACCGCATAGATGGGTACCCATCTACTGTCGCATGATACCCCATCCACTTACCGTATGAAACTCATCTACCCTGCCGCATAGATGGGCACCCTTCTACCCTGCTGCATAGATGGGTACCCATCTACTGCCGCATGAGACCCCATCCACCCTTGGCTGCATAATGCCTATTTTGGCTATTTTTTTTCCTATTTGGCTGATTTGTGGTCAGAATCTCTCCCAACTTCCAAAATAGAAGTTGTAGATCTTTTCCTTAGCTTCAAAAATATGTTAATAGCTATTTTATGCATGTTTCTCTCAATTTTGATAGTGGCCTGTTAAGATGCACTCTTAACAAGTAACAAGTAGCATGACACGATAATGGCCTGTTAAGGCATACTCTTAAGAAGTAACTTGACATAATAACTCTTAATTAGTGACCCATCGTGGAGCACACTTGACAAGAAACCTTGACATGATAATTTTTGAATGGTGGTCCGTCGTGACGCACTCTTGACAATGACCCATCGTGGCAAACTCTTGACAAGTAATCTTGATAAGTAAGTCTAACATGTAATCTTGAATGCTGTTACGACGGCTAACTTGACATGCTAGTAAACTCTCCTCTTGACACCGTGGGTGATTGTATTGATTGTGCTTGTATAAGCTACCAGTCTTGTCTCGCATCATGTCTAGGACTTGTATTCTTGGTTACCACGGTCAGGGATTCATACTGAATCGGACTAGGTTAATGACTAGATTGATCAAGTAGTTCATATAGAGAGATATTTTTGCGACAAGCAATCCCGTTATCTGGGCGTCTTCCTGATGGACTTGTAGCCTGCCGACGAGTATGGCACATTTCCAGCTCACTGTTATGTGAGGTACTATATGAAACGATTACTATGTACACTGTCATGTGTTGCATCCAAGTCACCTAACAAGTCAAGCTAACTCTTAACATGAACCTTGCGCCTGGATAACCTGGATGGTCTGCAGGACTTGTGGACGTAGGAATATCTCATTGCATCTTGCTAGTAACTAGGCTTGTGATAACCCTAGCTAGTTAACTATCAAGCTGTACTCTTGCTTGGCCGTGAATGATTGAATGGAGTCCCATCTTGTCTAGTCTTGTCTAGACCCAGTACATGGCTATCTCTGGACATGATTATTTATGCTTTACTTTATCGATAATTGGCTAGAGGCTAAGTTCTGTTTAAGTGAAGGGTTACAACCCCGGTTCTTGTTTGGTTTACGGGTTGTAACTTGGTTACCAGAATAGTCCTTTATTTATCTTATCGTTTATTATCCTGTTTTTTCTAACTCATATCTCTTGCTATTTCATTTATGACTTTATGTGCTAATGTGCTGGTTTTAGTTCTTAAGTGAAGCCTCTTTTGTGGTGCTTGCTCTTTCTGGGGTCTTACCCAGCTGGTTTTGTATGGCCAGATTTCGTAGCAGCTCCCGAGGATCTTTCAGTCTTCCTGCCAGATGGTGACCACTAGACGGAATCCTGGCAATGAGTGGTTTTATTTTGCTCTCCCACTCCTTTGTAAAAATATTCTTTTGAGACGTTTGGCCGTCGATCAAGTGTTAGCTCGTTTGTAACTTTACTTACTATCTGCCTACGGGCTGTAACACGATTGACAAATCCTAGGATTGATCATGTATGACTTAAACTCTTGCTAGTCTTCATATTTTGTATGACTAGCTTCATGATTGTCATGCCCCACTTCCAGAATACTGGAGAGCGAGGGCAGACACAGCCAGCTACGTATATAGAAGTATAATCCACCTCGATATACGGTCACGGCTGTCTAGATGCATGAGGGTTTATCTACAAGCCATCAGTCCCTTATGGTCAAGAACAAGCCTAGTGTCTCAATCTCAAGCAAGTAATAGTAGTTACAAGATGTTAGACTATTAGATAATCAATAATAAGGCGTCACATACAGTTCATATATAGATGATCCTGAAGCTAGTCGTACAAAATGCGAGGACTAAAAAGAGTTTCAGTCATACATGATCAACCCTAGGATTTGTTAATCATGTTACAGCCCGTAGGAAGACAAGAAATATAAGTATTCAACATGAGCTAACACTTGCTCGACGGTTAAACGCCTCAAAAGAATAATTTTACAATAGAGCGGGAGAGCAAAATAAAATTCACTCGTTGCCAGGGTTTCTTCTAGTGGTCACCATCTGGCTGAAATGCAGGTAGATCCTCGGGAGTTGCTCCAAAATTTGGCCATACAAAACCAGCTGGGTCAGACCCCAGAAAGAACAAGTGCCACAAGGGAGGCTTCACTTAAGAACTAAAATCAGCATATTAGCACATAAAAACTTAATTGATAATAAAAGACATGAGTCAGAGAAAATAAGGTGACAAACAATAAGACAACTAAGGGACTATTCCGGTAGCCAAGTTACAACCCGTAAACCAAACAAGGACCGGGGTTGTAACCCTTCACCTGAATAGAGCTTAGTCTCTAACCAATTATCCAATAAGTAAAGCATAAGCAAGCATGTCCTGAGATAATCATGTACTAGATCTAAACAAGACTAGACAAGATTAGACTCCATCCAACAATCACGTCCAAGCAATGAGTACGGCTTGATAATTTAACTAACTAGGGTTATCACAAGCCTAGTTACTAACAAGATGCAATAAGATTTCCAAGTCCAGTTACCCGCCTGCTGCTACCTGAGTGACCCCAGCAAAAAAAAGTATAGCAGACACACTGCAGTAAGATACATGTGTCCTAAGGAGGTGCCCTACTCGACGGCGGGCTGAAAATGTGCTTATTATGACAGATAGCTCCAAGTCCTATGTATACATTATATATAAGGCCGGGATCAAAGGGGCAATAGGTAACTGGAAAAGTCTCTTCATGAACTACTTGATCAATCTAGTCATTAATCCTAGCCAGATTCAGTATGAATCCCTGACCATGGTCATCAGGAATCTACGTCTTAGACATGATGCAAGATGAGACATGTAGCTTATACAAGCACAAATACCCACGATGTCAAGGCAAGTTATTAATCAGCATGTCAAGATAGCCGTCGCAACAGCATTCAAGATTACATGTTAGGTTACTTATCAAGATTATGCCAAGAGTGCGTTACGACGGACCACCATCAAGAATTATCATGTCAAGTTACTTGTCAAGAGTGCACCACGATGGATCACTATCAAGAATTATCATGTAAAGGTTACTTGTTAAGGGTGCGCCCCAACGGGCCACTATCATGTTGTGTTACTTGTTACTTGTTACTGGTTAAGAGTGCACCTTAACAGGCCACTATCGTGTTCTATCCTTACATTATCATGAATGAGAAAAACTTGCATAACATAGCTAGTAACATAGTCTTGAAGCCAAGGAAAATATTTACAACTTTCATATTAGGAGTTGAAAGAAATTTTGGCCATAATTCAGCCAAATATGACTTAAAACAGCCAAAAATAGCCAAAATAGACCCTATGCGGCATTCTGCGGCACTAGGCAGCCTTCTGCGGCACTATACGGCACTATGCAGCCTTCTGCGGCACTATGCAAGCCATGAGGCACTATTCATCCATGCGGTACTATTCAATTCTGCGGCTGCAGCACTATTCATTTCTGCGGCTGTGGCACTATTCATCCATACGGCACTATTCATTCCTGCGGTTGCGGTACTATTCATTCCTGCGGCTGCGGCACTATTCATTCCTGCAGTTGCGGCACTATTCATACGACACTATTCATTCCTACGGCTGCGGCACCATTCATTCCTGCGGCTGCGATACTATTCATTCTTGTGGCTGTGGCACTATTCATGCGACACTATTCATTCCTGCGGCTGTGGCACTATTCATGCGGCAATATTCATCGTTCCTGCCAAATTTAGCACAGATGAACTAGAAAATGCTCAAATCTTATTTTGGCCATAACTTTCTCAAAATAAGTCAAAATCTAACTTTTCACAGGAACTATCAAAACATTAAAATAATGAAGTTTAATAGATCAAAACCCAAAAAAATTAAAAATGATACAATTTTAGATCTACATGAATCCATCCACTAAAATGAAAAATGTAAAGTTCTAAAGTGGCTTAAAATCAAGTAAGGAAGAGATTGGAACAATAAAACTTGAGATCCATCATGAAGCAAGTTGCACTTGCCTAAGCTCTTGGTAGGTGGAGAGAGTTATGAGGAAGAAGAAGGAGAAGAAGAGTTAATAGAAAATAATGAAGGAGAGAGAGTGGAGTTGACTTATATAGTAAGCCTCACCATCTCAAACCAAACCAAAACCAAACCAAAATAAACCAAGCAAGCTAAACCAAGTCAAATCAAATAAACCAAGTCAAACTAAACCGAATCAAGATTAAGCTAAGCAATGCAAGTGTAATTACGGGTCAGGATTCCGTACACGTATACTGGAAATACGTATAACGGAAAACGGAGGTGACAATGATCATCTGTATATGAAATGTATAAGACGCCTTACTATGGATTATCTGATGGTCTAACATCTTTTTACAATTACTTGCTTGCTTGAGATTGAGACACTAGGCTTGTTCTTAACCTTAAGAGACTGATGGCTTGTAGTAAACCCTCATGCATCTAGACAGTCGTGACTGTATTGACAGGTGGGATTCACTTCAAAGTACGTAGCTGGTTGTGTCTGTCCCCCGCTCTCCAGTATTCTGGTTCTGGGGCGTGACATCTGCTGGGCGTCGCGCCGGACAGAACGGACGCTCGAGGACGACAGGTGGTGGATGGCGAGTTGGGTTAGGTTAGGTTTCTCTCCCTCTTCCACTGGTAGTTTTATGCTGGCGGTGTGTGGGTGATCGAAGCCGATGTCGACGATGGCTGGGGAGTGGGTAGCTGGTCGAAGGCAAGGGTGGTGCTGGGGTGCTCGGTTGGGGGGGTTCCGTGGTGAAGGCAGGGCGGTGATGATGATGATGGTCGTTGGTGGTCGGGGTGATGGGACACGATAGGGTCGACCAAAATTGGGCTACAGGAGCGGTTGTGGCATGGGTTGTAGAGTCAGGAACGGGTGGTCGGGGTTCAGCCGGGAGAGTAGGGAAGGTTGTCGGTGAATGGCAGTATTGGTTGGAGGATACACGACGCAGACAGAAATGAAGCAGGGGATGCGGTCTGGGTTTTGGCCGAGACAGGAGGAACAGGAAGACGGCATCGAGGAGAGTCGGATGTAGGCTCTGGTTAGGATTGATGATTGTATTGCCGTATCCGGGGTTGTCGGACACGGAATTTGGGTTACGGTTTATAATTGTGGAATAAGACATAATAGATGCGGACACGGTCACTGACACGATGTACCTTACAATGGCTATGGTGGTGTCACGCCCCAGAACCAGAATACCAGAGAGCGGGAGAATGACTCAGCCAGCTACGTATTACGGATAGAAGAATACCGTATAATACGATCAATGCTCTCTAACGACGAGGGGGTGTATACTACATAAAAGTCTCACTATGGTCACTCAACATCTATTGTCTCAATCATTCAATCAAGAAGCAATAATAGAGAACATGTAAGATAAAGCAGTAAGGCATTCCAAATGCTTAGTCAAAATGTTCTTGAGATCTGGCTGTACAAAATATAGCCAGATAATATAGCAAAGTATACACAATTGTTATCAGCTGCAGTCTGACTTAGTTACAATTATGTAAAGGTAAGTGCAAGACAGTTCGACTAACATGTCGGTGCCAAACGACAATAAGTAAAGTAAGTAGTAAAATGAGCAGAAAAGAAAGGAACCCACTCGTGTCCTCCTGCGATCATTCCTCTAGTATTGACCATATTGGAAGTGGAAGTAAGCTGAGTCCTCGAGAACCAGCTCTAAATCTGGCCATGCAAAACCAGAGAGGTTAGACCTCTAATAGAAAGAACCGCAATGAAGCACGATATGAGGAATTAGAACCAGTGATAAGAGTTAAGAATATGATAAATAGATCTCTGCTTGCTACTGGAGTTCGCACAACATCACGATACTTCAAGCCAACTTTCCAACCAAACAAGGACAGAAGTTGACCCGTCATGTCCTGACGTTCTTCTCATCTCAGTAGTTAACAGAGTAGGTATAGTGCACAAACAAATCAATTTAAACGGCAATATAACTACTATGGCTTGCTACTGTAAGTTCCAAGTTGCCCTGGAAGTATGCAATAAGCACTACAACAAAAAACCTTTTAATGACGGCTAAAAAGCGTCATTAATTGTAAACCATGATGCTTTTTTTCCAGTCCAAGCGTTATGAAATCGGGTGTTATAAATATTTTAAAGGCGTTATAGATAATTCATCCAAAACCGTCATTAATAGGTTGAATTTCTGCTACGTTTTATTTTCATAGCGTTATGGATAGTTATGAAAAACCGCTGTATATGGTCGTTGTATCACATTTATAACGCTCTATACTGCATGTTATACATTCCAAATGCTGCTCAATTCAATTCGAAAACAACCACTTTGAACCATATTCACAACAAAATATTGAAATGTAATATAAAGTACCATTCTCCATTTCATTGTCTCAAAATAGACTATTTTAGCTACCATTCTACATTTCTTCATTTTATTATATACATCTTCTCAAAATATATAGAGTATCCAGTATAGAGTACACTTTAGCTACATCAAAACTATCGACATCAAAAATCTCACAGATACTGTAGCGAAGAAGTACACTTATAACGCTTCAACTTGGTCACATGAAGACTGTCCATAGCACATGTACGTATAGCAAAACCGTGAAAAAGAAAGCAAAACCATCACTTTTAGAGTCTGTCAATTTTAGAGTCTGTGATTTATATCGAAAAACCGAGAGTATCAGAGTACTCTAATAAAAACCGAAACCGAAAAATAAAGTAAAACATCTAGGCATGGCATAGTGGACGTAGTCCCAAAATCAACGATGCAGGCATGCTAATGGAGATGTCATTCCCGAAATAGAAATACTCCCAACTAATATATACCCGCATGTGATTTATATCGAAAAGCTCCCAACAAAAACACCCACAGTACCAAGTTAAACCCATCATGCATAATAGATACCCAACCAACAATTTTAATCCAAATAGCAAAACATCTCCTACAGCAAAGAAATCTTTTCCAACCCAACATGTATAATAAGGAAAACCTAAACCAACATCCCACAACAAATATATGAAGGAGAACCCAAGCAATAATTTATACAAGAAATCCAAACCAACAATGCATGCATCACAAATAATTCCAACAGCAGCTAGGTAACCCGAAACCGAAAATGATCCAACAGCAAGTAAAGAACCGAACATGATCTAAAGATCATTTTCGCTTCACAAACAAAGACAATCGTAGGATCGTCAAGCTAAAATCGAACCCAATACGTATTAGTCGATCGAAATCCTTTTTATGTAGGGATCGAGATCCAACAACATCATCGACAAACAAAATAAACCCAAAAACTGAAATCAATCAAGTATTTAGAATTTATACCCCATAATTTTGTGTCAAAATCCGAAGGGAGCCTTCGGACTCAGCTCGCAGGCACGCACAGCGCCTCTCCGAGTCGCGACTGCAACTGTGGAGAGGCTACATCATCGACACGAAGGTATCCTCACATCCGTGTCCAGTATCGACTCGTACAAACACGAGCGTATCTGCACCCAGAATGAACAACCCAACAGTACCAACATACAAACTACGACCAACGATAAGAAACGAAATGAGATATATAAGATGTCTCAGATAAAGATCAATCATCATCTGCTGTACTAGCGTGCCATAACACGTATAGGACACGTCCCGACACGGAGCCAGTGTATCCGATACGATCTGTAACGCTTTGGTTCATTTGGTCGAACGACCATCACCAAGAGTATCAGAGTACTCTAATAAAAACCGAAACCGACAAATAAGGTAAAACATCCAGGCGTGACATAGTGGACGTAGTCCCAAAATCAACAACGCATGCATGCTAATGAAGATGTCAATCCCGAAATAGAAATACTCCCAACTAATATATATCCGCATGTGATTTATATCGAAAAGCTCCAAACAAAAACACGTACAGTACCAAGTTAAATCCATCATGCATAATAGATACCCAACCAACAATTTTAATCCAAATAGCAAAACATCTCCTACAGCAAAAAAATCTTTCCCAACCCAACATGTATAATAAGAAAAACCTAAACCAACATCCCACAGCAATTATAGGAAGGAGAACCCAAGCAACAATTTATACAAGAAATCCAAACCAACAATACATGTATCACAAATAATTCCAACAGCAGCTAGGTAACCCGAAACCGAAAATGATCCAACAGCAAGTAAAGAACCGAACATGATCTAAAGATCATTCGCGCTTCACAAACAAAGACAATCGTAGAATCGTCAAGCCAAAATCGAACCCAACACGTATCAGTCGATCGAAACCCTTTTTATATAGGGATCGAGATCCAACAACATCATCGACAAACAAAATAAACCCAGAAACTAAAATCAATCAAGAGTTTAGTATTTATACCCCAGAATTTAGTGTTAGAATCCGAAGGGAGGCTTCGAACTCGGCTCGCAGGCACGCACAACACCTCGCTGGGTCGCGGCTGTGACTGTGGAGAGGCTTCGGACTCGGCTCCCCAAATGCAATTACACTCCCTTGAACAAGAACAAACAGAAAAAAAAAAATCAAAGAACACAAACATTTGGTACTTAAAATTATTTCATCAAACATGAAGCACACATAGAATAATTCCCAACAAAATCTTTTTTTGGGGAAAAAATCTAAATCAAAATCACTCACTTAATCAAGAGAAGTCAACGATGATGCAGCCCTTTTCGGATCATCGCCGACGTGGACGGAGACGTCGGGAAACCCTAAAAGAACTCTAATTTTGGAGAGATGGATGCATGTATGGTTGTCAAAAATTAGAAGATTTTACTAAAATTATGTCGAGGCAAAATTTAGGGCATAAAATAAGCAATAATCGAGATTTTAGGACAAACCGGTGGTGAAGGCTACGTCGGTGACAACCTTCCCACTGCGGTGGAATCTATAACCGAGGGAAGCGAGGAACGGGCTGAGGAAAGTTGGGGAGCGGGCTGAGGGGAGTTGGGGAGCGGGGAGTGGGCTGAGGAAAGTTGGGGGCGGGAGGAGAAGGAGAAGGAGAAAGAGAGAGTGTTTAGAATTTTTCTTAAGTGCAGGAGAATTGCGGGGGAGTCGAGGTTTCGACTTAAATTTTTGTGCTTTTTTTATAACGCTCGTATCACTGGAGCACTATCAATAACGTTTTTAATATAAACCGTCATAGATTCTAGTCTTGCTGAACTTTGATGATGCTTCCACATCAGCCGTCATGAAAACCACTTATCAAGCGTCATTAATACGTCTTTTTGTTATAGTGAAGGGATTTCTCAGTTCTTTCTATGTACAAGCAAGGCTAGTCTATCCAATAATTAATTTCACCAATCATGAATTAGACGAGTCCCAACGGGACGTCCGTCATCAGTATATATAACAGTATAAGCAGATACCACTCCCTGCCCGTGTGGCAGATTTGTAGTATCTGTGGGAACCAGCCAGCATGTCGGGGCATTAATTATCCCAAAGATGGCTGCCATGTAATAACTCGAGAATCTATTCTCTCCATGCAATCGTTATTTTATTTAGCTTAATAGTCCCTATATTGATTGAAATCTCATGCCACGGATCATGGTCATTGATAATGATTACTTCCGTACAGAGTACGATATGCACAACTCTACAATGATGTCCGTACGGTTGGGTTGTAGGTCTTATATAGCGTAATGCAATAATCAAACCTAGCCACGGAATAATCATGCCTTGACTGTAAGATGCACATGCTGCTTTTGCAGAAAAATGGAAGTCAACATGTGTCCATATGCCAATATTCGGATCGGCTAGTCGATCACAATGGTTTATGGTTCATACATGAACGTGTCTCATTCAATTCAATAAGATGACTAGCCAGTCTCTTAGTTCCAACTAGGAACGCATGATCAATCATTAGTCAAGGTAACAATCAATGTCAATTTGGGACAAGAAACAACCAAAAGGTACTATTAGCAGCAGTAGATGGATGCCCATCTATGCGGCTGGGTAAGTCAGGATCCCTCTATGCGGCCAAAATCGGATCAGAATCCTATGCGGTCCGGGAGCCAAGGGCCATGCCTATGCGGCCAAGGAACGCTATACATTAAGGGCCAAACTGTAGTGCCCTGTCCTGCAAAGTCAATCGGAAGAATCGAAACGCCGACGGCGTTTGGACTTAGCCTTGCAACGGCTGCTCGAAGGCTCGCTCGGTCGAGACGACTCCTCGCACAGGTGGAGTAGTTTCGGTGAACTTGCCTCATCTTATCCTTCACTTAATAATTCGCTCGATTTCAACTTGCATAAGTAGGCTAATATAAAAAGCTACGAACGCACATAGCTAAGGGAGTAAATCCCGACCCGTCGGAATGTCTTAGAACATGAAAAATGGTTCCACGGTCTTCATAAAAGTCGGTTCAGCATGCTTTCAAATGACACTCGATCCTTCATTCTCGTGGCTTGGGAGAAGGAAGTTGATGTAAGTTGCCAAGTTGCCACGACACTTGAAATAGCCTAAGTCATAGGCGTCGCCAGCGTGAATGCTTGATAAAGCATGCACGGTCCCGTCGTTTTACCCCATCACTCGAATCAGCCTAAGTCATAGGCATCGCCCGCATAAATGCTTAATAAAGCATACACGATCCTGTCCCGTACGGCTTGGCATAGCCTTCGCACGTCCCGCAAGTTAAGTCGTCTTGCACGGCTTGTTGGCTTAAGTCTAGGCACCCGAAAACTTGGTTGTTCAAGTCGAATGCGTGCACGGCACGTTCCCTCGATACGAAGCTTGGCGTAGCCTTTGCTCGTCGAGTCGTTGCCCGAATAAGTTAGACAAGAGTTGTGTTGGGCTATTGAAGCCATTTCTAGCACTGTCCTGCTCTATCTGCAGTTATCGAGACGTGTAGTCCCTTGAGAACAAGGCTCGTCGTATAAAGTATATGACTTGAGCGTTTGCATCGCCTAGAGAACCAGGTCTGTCTAAGGCACGAGCTATGGTCAGTTTAGTGAAAAGCTTGCCACAAATAAAGGAAGTCCATGTGACTGGTTGTCGCCGAGATCGGTCCCGCTACTTGGGAGTCTCGCTTAGTCTTGATAAGTCTCGCACACGAGAACGGTCCCGCTACTTGGGAGTCTCGCTATGTCTTGAAAGGAAACACATGAGATCAGTCCCGCGGCTTGGGAGTCTCGACATATAGAAGGGAAGCACGGTCATGTTAAGGAAGGACTGGATAGATCGAGTTTAGACTTTCATGGTCATTGGACAACTTGTCGACAAGGTGTAGTCTTCTCGAATGATTGCCAAGGCGCCGGGATCATTCGCCCGGAGGAAGTGAGTTGCGGCTCAAAGTAGGATGTAGGATAATCGCATGGGATTATCGGCGCTTCTGGGGCTAGCTATCCATTGGAAGGGCGGCCCGATACCCCCGCCGAGCCGTGTCCAAGATAGCTTGACATTGCTAGTGACCACTCATATAGATGTGTCGACAAGAGCGACAATCCGCATGTTTGTCTTTGGATAGCGTCGAGTACTAGCACCGCGTCGGTCGAATCATAAGACAGTCTAGCACGACATGTATCAAGTTAGCAAGATACGTGCTTCGGCACAAACCAAAGCTTTCGCGTATCAAGTATTGGCATTCGCGTATTGGCTTTCGCGTATCAGTATTGGCATTCGCGTAGTGGCTTTTGCGCATCGGCATTGTTGGCCTGAGTTGCATAAGTTAAGTCGAGTGTCATCGCTTTAAGTCGAAAAGGACCGTAATGTATAAGTTGGCTAAGTCAGGGAGTCGTTAGGCACGACCTTATCTTGAAGCACGGATAAGTCTAAGCAAAATCTAAGGGCACGCCCTGCACGAGTCAACCCTTTGATGCCTTGGCACGGCCGATTTCGTATAAGTTGTTCTTCGGTGAGGTATCGTCTTGAATATGTCTAAGACGCGAATAGAGTATGGCCCGACCGTGCCATCCCGAGTTGAAGTTCGGTCAAGTGCATAAGCGATGAGGCACCGCCTCGATCATAATACACGTTGTCATGATAGCACGACTATGTCGTCGCATAACGAGTTGGTCAGGTGTCATGGTCTTAAAACTGATCCTAAGACAAGACTAGAAAGACAATCGAAAGGGATATAAGCTACAAAAAGTAAATGAACATATCGGTTTTGTATGGGTGGGCGAGGAGCTCACTCAACCAGTACAGTTGAGTACTGACACCCGCACAGTGTTCATGTGCAGGCACAGGTAGAAGCTCATGGCGCGGAGCTCGCTTGGATACGTCGATGCACGGAGTTCCTTGGCGATTCAAAGCGTTCGGTCGCGTGGATTGAAGACTTATACGGGACATAATGTATGGACATTGCCTTCCGAAGTTTTCGCTGGCTCAAGCATTTATAAATAAGAGAGATGAGAGAGAGCAGAGTGAATTGTAAAATAAGAGAAAAGTGAGCACGAGAGACTTGTAATTTGGCCTTGCGCCCACAAATGTAATCTTGTATTCAATATCAATAAAGGGCTTCTTTTGAATGACTTGTGTTCATGTGTGCTTGTTCTAAATTTCTGCTGCATGTTTTAATATTTCTGCTTGGGACTTCTGTGCGACGACCCCGTCGCCGCCGATGTAATCGGTCGTTATGAAACTGTCTTGCACGAGCGCAATCTAGGCTCATACGGCATCATGCCTTAGTGAGGACGATCGCTCCTACGAGAGTGGGACGTGACATAATGGTATCAGAGCACGGTTTACGTCCTTGGACTTCACGTCGAATTTTTCAGTTTTGAAAGCTCGTCGTTGGAAAATAAGTGTACGCTCTCTCTCGATTGTCCCTCGACATGTCCATACAATAAGTCTAAATATTTTCAAAAGCTCGTACAAGCGTTCACTCGAATGCATCGGTAGGCCTTTGTGCCGAACGGTGTCAAACTTGTCTTGATAAGAAAACTCGTATTAAAAGTTAGCAAATCGCGTGCGTGCCTAACTAGTCCTGCGTCGACCTAGCAGTTGAGCGTACAAAGTCGAAGTATAGTCCGTACAGGATGGTTATGCGGCACAACTTAGTCCGTGCGTCGTGCACCTCGACTTATTGGTGCAAACGAATTGCGAGTGATATCAAGTATCGCTCTGTCGGAAATGGAAATACACTTAGAGTGTGTATCGATAGGAACGCTATCGAACTAACGCTTAGGCATACACGAAAGATTGATTTAGATTTTGAGGATTAGTGCGAACAAATTAGTGCGTCGATACGACGCGAACGATTACGCTTGAGATTCGTCGAACGAATCTGAAGGATGTCTTAGTGAACGAAGCGAACGTGATTGAGGACTAGATTGGATGGCTCGAATTCGAGTGGTGTATGGTTTGTCTTAGAAATTATTCAAACAAATATTGAGGATTACGAGTATGTCGATGAGGTGATGCGACCGCACAAAGCCTTAGAACGCGTCACGCTTAGTTGGTCGTGACTTCGAATGTCCCGAACGAGCATCTCATTCGGATAACTTGTAAATGGGCAACGCAAGTTAGAAAATGACTTGGAACGATGAATAAAAAATCTATGTCTTGATCGAGGAAACTTAGAGGATCGTGCGATTTCAGATTGAGTCAAATGAAATGTGACTTGAGTTTTGGACAACGATCATGAAACTAGCTTGAGGAATATCGAACGAACTTGATCTTGAATACCGAGGAATTGTGGTATATCCAGTTCGGACAATAGCATCAGTTATACGACTCGAAATTGGTTGCAAAGGAAGATCGTCAGGTTACACATATCGTTGATGGTATTGAGGCGTATCAAAGATCGATATGCGATAACTCGGGGGTACTCTGACTCGGCGAATGACGATCGTGCAAAAGTTATTATTCCGATGGATGCTATACTCGGGATGTTGAAATGTGTCGTGGAAAAGATAAACTTGGCTCGAGGATTTTCTAGTTGAATGAATGACAAACGGACTATCGAATTGAAATCTTGACTTGAAGGAAACTAAAATGTTTGGATTTGCTTCGTCGATAACCACAACTTCGATATTCTTGTCTTATGCGAGCGCAACTCCAGCCTCGCACATGCGTCACGCCGATTAGGGCGATCACTCTGCGTGAGCGCTGATATGTTGATTCATACAGCGAGGGTGATTGAACTTGCACGACATGGCAATCTGATTGCTTCGACTTATGGTTTGACGCGAAGGTAGACTCGGGAATAAATCGGTATGCTTGAGGATTGAGTAGGTCCAATCCGAGTATCGAGAATGAATTAGTCTAGACTCAAGCAAGAGTTATGCCCCGATGAGAATGATTATTCCGTGGGAACGTTGCATGGTGATTCATGAACCACCATAGATAATCGGACTCGCGTGAGATTGGGGCACAACAAATTGTCAAAGCTAGACGACCTCGTGATCGAATACATAAATTGGTTAGAATTGGTGATTTGAATGGATTCGAATACGCGTAACGAATGCATTGATGCGAATAGGTGATCGTGCTCGATGTTTAGAAATCTGAGTGACGCGAGCTTGGGTAGAAAACCCCGTGCTATCGACTTTGGTTTGACCCTAGGATTGGGGTCAGTGTTGGCATTATTGTTGGGGAACTATGATTACAATCCTGACGTTGACTTAGCCTTAAGAAATAGCCTAGCGGTTAGGCGATACGCCCTGTTTTAAGTGTTAGCAATCGAAGTATTGATCTTGAGGATTAGCATAGATTAAAAGAGTGAATCAAGAATAGAAAATCCTGCTCACGAGATTCGCCTGACATGCATATATTTTAGGGACGCCTGAGTATGTGCACGATGCGACTCGAGTGAGAACGACAAATTTGCTATCATGCGGCTTGGTTGAATGCATATATTTTGGGGACGCTTGGAATGCATGTACGATCTAGCCAAGTGATATGTTGAGTTCAAACAAGACTTGGAGAATGGAAGATTGTCGAGAAGATTGTCGAGAACTTGAAATCGTGTTAAAGGAAAGGGATTGATACTAGTGTGAGCGTGGCTCAAAATTGAAGAAACGCGTAGGCAGAATGTGTATGATTAAGTCTTGGCCATAGAAACGGTAGGATGGCTTGCCTTCAGGAAAGTCTCGAGGACGAGACTTGTTCTGAGTGGTGTATGATGTATTGGCCCGTCCCACAAAGTCAATCGGAGGAATCGAAATGTCGACGGCGTTCGGACTTAGCCTTGCAACGGCTGCTCGAAGGCTCGCTCGATCGAGGCGACTCCTCGCACAGGTGGGGTAGTTTCGGTGAACTTGCCTCATCTTAGCCTTCACTTAATAATTCGCTCAATTTTAACTTGCACAAGTAGGCTAATATAAAAAGCTACGAACGCACATAGCTAAGGGAGTAAATCCTGACCCGTCGGAATGTCTTAGAACATAGAAAATGGTCCCACGGTCTTCATAGAAGTCGGCTCAGCGTGCTTTCAAATGACACTCGATCCTTCGTTCCCGTGGCTTGGGAGAAGGAAGTTGGTTTTAGTTGCCAAGTTGCCACGACACTTGAAATAGCCTAAGTCATAGGCGTCGCCTGCGTGAATGCTTGATAAAACATGCACGGTCCCGTCGTTTTGCCCCATCACTCGAATCAGCCTAAGTCATAGGCGTCGCCCGCATGAATGCTTAATAAAGCATGCACGGTCCTGTCCTGCAAGGCTTGGCATAGCCTTCGCACATCCCGCAAGTTAAGTCATCTTGCACGACTTGTTGGCTTAAGTCTAGGCACCGGAGAACTTGGTTGTTCAAATCGAACGCGTGCACGACACATTCCCTCGATACGAAGCTCGACATAGCCTTTGCTCGTCGAGTCGTTGCCCGAATAAGTTAGACAAGAGTTGTGTTAGGCTATCGAAGCCATTTCTAGCACTGTCCTGCTCTATCTGCGGTTGTCGAGACGCGTAGTCCCTTGAAAATAAGGCTCGTCGTATAAAGTATATGACTTGAGCGTTAGCATCGCCTAAAGAACCAGGTCTGTCTAAGGCACGAGCTACGATCAGTTTAGTGGAAAGCTTGCCACGAATAAAGGAAGTCCACGTGACTGGTTGTCGCCGAGAGCGGTCCCGCTACTTGGGAGTCTCGCTTAGTCTTGATAAGTCCCGCACACGAGATCGGTCTCGCTACTTGGGAGTCTCGCTATGTCTTGAAAGGAAACACACGAGATTGGTCCCGCAGCTTGGGAGTCTCGACATATAGAAGGGAAGCATGGTCATGTTAAGGAAGGACTGGATAGATCGAGTTGAGACTTGCATGGTCATTGGATAACTTGTCGACAAGGTGTAGTCTTCTCGAATGATTGCCAAGGCGCTGGGATCATTCGTCCGGGAGAAGCGAGTTGCGGCTCAAAACAGGATGTAGGATAACCGCATGGGAGTATCGGCGCTTCCGGGGCTAGCTACCCATTGGAAGGGCGGCCCGAAACCCCCGCCGAGCCGTGTCCAAGATAGCTTGACATTGCTAGTGACCACTCATGTAGATGTATCGGCAAGAGCGGCAATCCACATATTTTCCTTTGGATAGCGTCGAGTACTAGCACAGCGTCGGTCGAATCATGAGACAGTCTAGCACGACATGTATCAAGTTAGAAAGATACGTGCTTCGGCACGAACCAAGGCTTTTGCGTATCAAGTATTGGCATTCGCGTATTGGCTTTCGCGTATCAGTATTGGCATTCGCGTAGTGGCTTTCGCGTATCGGCATTGTCGGCCTGAGTTGCATAAGTTAAGTCGAGTGCCATCGCTTTAAGTCGAAAATGACCGTAATGTATAAGTTGGCTAAGTCAGGGAGTCGTTAGGCTCGACCTCATCTTGAAGCATGGACAAGTCTAAGCAAAATCTAAGGGCACGCCCTGTACGAGTCAACCCTTTGATGCCTTGGCACTGCCGAGTTCGCATAAGTTGTTCCTCGGTGAGGCATCGTCTTGAATATGTCTAAGACGCGAATAGAGTATGGCACGACCCTGCCGTCCCGAGTTGAAGTTCGGTCAAGTGCATAAGCGATGAGGCACCGCCTCAATCGTAATACACGTTGTCATGATAGCACGACAATGTCGTCGCATAACGAGTTGGTCAGGCATCGTGGTCTTAAAACTGATCCTATGGCAAGACTAGAAAGACAATCGAAAGGGATGTAAGCTGTACAAAGTAAATGAACGTTTCGGTTTTGTATGGGTGGGCGAGGAGCTCACTCTACCAATACAGTTGAGTACTGACACCCACACAGTGTTCATGTGCAGGCACAGGTAGAAGCTCGTGGCGCGGAGCTCGTTTGGATGCATCGAGGCATGGAGTTCCTTGGCGATTCGAAGCGTGCGGCCGCATGGATTAAAGACTTATATGGGACATAATGTATGGGCATCGCCTTCCGAAGCTTCCGCTGGCTCAAGCATTTATAAATAAGAGAGATGAGAGAGAGCAGAGTGAATTGTAAAATGAGAAAAAAGTGAGCACGAGAGACTTGTAATTTGGCCTTGCGCCCACAAATGTAATCTTGTATTCAATATCAATAAAGAGCTTCTTTTGAATGACTTGTGTTCATGTGTGCTTGTTCTAAATTTCCACTGCATGTTTTAATATTTCTGCTTGGGACTACTGTGTGACGATCCCGTCGCCGCCGATGTAATCGGCCGTTATGAAACTGCCTTGCACGAGCGCAATCTAGGCTCGTGCGGCATCACGCCTTAGCGAGGACGATCGCTCCTACGGGAGCGGGGCGTGACACAAACGGTCATGCAGTATACGGCTACAGGAAACAGGGCTATGCGGCAAGCAGCCGAGGGCCATGCGGCTAAAGGCCTATGCGGCAAGTAGCCGACCAAATCCATGCGGCTAAAGGCCTATGCGGCCGAGAGCCATGTGGCTAGCAGTCGACCAAATCCATGCAGCTAAAGGCCTATGCAGCCGAGAGCCATGCGGCTAGCAGCCGACCAAATCCATGCGACTAAAGGCCTATGCGGTCGAGAGCCATGCGGTTAGCAGCCGATCAAATCTATGCGGCCGAGAGCCATGCGGCTAGCAGCCGACCAAATCCATGCGGCTAAAGGCCTATGCGGCCGAGAGTCATACGCCTAAAGGGAACCGCATAAAGACCAAAATGCTTATACGGCCAAAAGGAGCCGCAGGGGACTTGCCGCATGAAAAAGCCATGCAGTCAAGCACTGTTCTACTTCTCCAACTTTTTCGAGAAGAAGAACCTGTGAAGTTGAGGTTTCCTCAGACTTCCCAACCTTCAATCTAAGCCCCAAAATCTAGACTTCCATAGGTTAAAATAGGGTAGAATAAAATTTTCTACAACATGGAACAATCAAAACTTGAAAATAACAAGGTTTAATAGATCAAAACCCAAAATATCCAAAAATACAACAAACTTAGATCTACATGAAATGAACCATAGAAATTAAAAATGCTAAGTACTAGAGTGTCTTAGAATCTCATGAGAAAGACAATGGAACAACAAAATTTGAGATCCATCACGAAGCAAGTTGTACTTGCCTAGGCTCTCTAGGTTGGTGGGAGAGTAATGGAGGATGAAGAAGAAGTAAATGAGAGTAATAAAGAGAGAAAAGTAAAGAGGTATTAATATCAAGCCAAGACCAAATCCCTATCGCCTATTCCTTCCTACAAGATCTAGGCCATCCACCCCTTATCATGAGGAACCCAGCTAAACCAAGTGCTGAAGCAAAAGCAGAAAAATAAAAATACAGAAAATTAACTAGCACGTAATTACAGAATAAATTAAAGGAATTAAATACAGAACAATACATGATAAATATTAAATAAATACATTCAAGCAGTACATATATTAAAATACGTATTTTGGGAACGGGGAGTGACATCTCTACCCTCCTTAGAAAAATTCCGTCCTCGAAATTTCAAGTCCAAGCAGAATAGAAACATCAGAGCTAAACTAATCTAAGTACAAGCAATTTGAGCAAGCAGTCATCTTACAATGTCAATAGCAAGTAATACATCTATATTTATCCATCTACGACATCAAGCAATTCTACTCATAGGATTATAAGCATGAGGAGTCAAGACAATCAAGGTACACGGAAAAAAAATATACCTTGTAAGTCAAATAGGTACGGATACCGTGATCGGATATCATCCTCACGTTCCCACGTTGACTCTCCTAAGGAGTGATGACCCCAAGCAACTCGGACAAGGCTAATTGTTCGGTTCTTGAGTATCTTCTCTCTTCGGTCCAAAATGGACACAAGCTGCTCTTCGTAAGACAGGTTGGTACCAACAACTAGCTCAGAATGATCGAGGATATGGCTTGGGTCCGATACATACCTTCGTAACTGAGATACATGAAACACATCGTGTACCTCACGTAACGAAGGTGGAAGGGATAAACGATAAGTAACATCGCCTACCCTATCAAGGATAATAAATGGGCCCACGTATCGTGTACTTAACTTTTCGTGAACGCCAAATCTAATAACCCCATGGGTAGGTGAGATCCGAAAGAACACGTGGTCCCCAGCAGAAAATTCTAGCGGCCGACGATGCTGGTCTCCCCAATGATGATGTCGATCTTGCGCAACTCGAAGTCGCTCTCTAATCCCTTTAACCACTTCAACCGTCTGAACAATCATTTTTGGGCCTAACATCTTCCTCTCTCTGATATAATCCCATGCCAGTGGCGACCTACACTTCTTACCATATAGTGCTTCGAATGGCGCCATCTGGATACTGGCTTGATAACTGTTGTTGTACAAAAATTCGACTAAGTGCAAGTGACTCTCCCAAGATCCTTTAAAATCTAGGATACAAGCTCGTAACATATCTTCTAAAGTCTGAATTATTCTTTCTGATTGTCCGTCCGTCTGTGGGTGGTAGGCCGTACTAAATCTTAACTTGGTACCCAGACTATGATGTAAACTCTTCCAGAAATGTGATATAAAATGGATATCTCTATCTGACACAATAGTGACAGGGACCCCATGCTACCTGACTATTTGCTGCATATACAATTCTGCCAACCTTTCTGTAGATTGCCCCACTCTAAAAGGAAGGAAGTGTGCCACCTTCGTAAGCCGATCTACTATCACCCAAATAGCATCTTTACCACTTGGTGATCTTGGTAAACCGGTCACAAAGTCTATTGTGATATGTTCCCACTTCCACTCCGGATAGGAAACGGTTGTAATAATCCAGCTGGCCTCTGTTGTTCTGCCTTCACTCGTTGACATATTAATTAACGCGAAACGAATCTTGCTATCTTCTTCTTCATTCCGTTCCACCAGAAGTACTGCTTGATATCTTGGTATATTTTGGTCCCTCCAAGGTATATAGAATACTGAGAACTGTAGGCTTCTATCATAATCTCATGTCTGATATCTCCACTTGGCACACATAGACGTGATCCAAATCTAAGTGTACCATCTTTGTGAGTTTCCATCTCCTTCCTGAGTCCTGACTCACATTCTGTCATAAGCTTCTGAATCCTTGGGTCCTGTGCCTGAGCTGCCTTGATCCTGTCTACTAAGTCAGATTGAACTTATAGACTTGCCAGAATTCCTACATCACTAGGAAGTATAACCTCGATACCTATCTCCTGAAGATCTTCTAAAATATATTTTTGTGATGTCAACATAAATGTGCCGCCTCTCCTGCTAAGAGCATCTGCTACCACGTTAGCCTTGCCTGGATGATACTAAAGCTCCACGTCGTAATCCTTGATTAACTCTAACCATCTTCTCTGTCTCATTTTCAGTTCCTTCTGAGTAAAGATTTACTTTAGACTTTTGTGGTCTGTGTACATTTCGACTCGATCACCGTACAAGTAATGCCTCCATAGCTTCAAAGCAAATACTACTGCTGCCAACTCCAAGTCATAAGTCAGATAATTCTTCTCGTGATCTCAAAGTTGCCTAGATCTATATGCTATCACCTTCCCATGCTGCATTAGGACACACCCAAGTCCCTTTCCTGACGCGTCACAATATACAGTAAAACCTCCGGGTCCAACTGGTAATGTAAGAATAGGTGCCGATATCAACTTCTGCTTCAAATTAACAAATGATGCCTGACATTCTGTCGACCAGACGAATGGCATATCCTTTCATGTCAAGCGGGTATGGGTGCTGAAAGTCTTGCAAAGTCTGATATGAACCTTCTGTAATATCCTGCCTATCCCAAAAAACTTCGTACATCTGCTACAGTCTTAGGTATTGGCCAACTTTCTACTGCTTCTACTTTCTTGGGATCCACTGCCACTCCAGCTCCGGATATGATGTGCCCTAAGAATGAAATACGGTCTGACCAAAACTCATATTTGTTGAGCTTGGCGTACAACTGGTTCTCTCTCAGAACCTGTAACACTTTCTTGAGGTGATCTTCATGCTCTTCTCTACTAGCTGAGTATACGAGAATGTGTCGAAGAACACAACAAAAAATTGATCTAAGTATGACATAAAGATGCGGTTCATCAAATCCATAAATATTGCTGGAGTATTGGTCAAACCAAATGGCATAACTAGGAATTCGTAATGCCCGTACTTTGTTCCGAATGCTGTCTTGGGAATATCCTCTTCTCGAACTCTAACTTGATGATACCCTGACCGAAGATCTATCTTAGAGAAAACTTTTGCTCTGCTCAACTGATCAAACAAGTTGTCGATCCTTGGTAGTGGGTACTTGTTCTTTACTGTTGTTGCATTGAGCTTTCTGTAGTCAATGTATAATCTTGATGACCCATCCTTCTTTCCTACAAGTACCACTGGTGCTGCCCATGGTGATTCGCTATCTCGAATGAACTTATTCGCCTTCAGTTCCTCTACGTGCTGATACACCTTGGCCTGCTCTGAATCTGACATTCTGTAAATGCGATCAGATATCGGTTTAGTTCCAGGTACTAATTCTATACTGAACTCAATATCTCTAATGGGTGGTAGACCTGGAAGTTCCTCAAAAAACACGTCAATAAACTCTTCAACTATCTTCGAAACTTGAACTTCTTCCATTGCCGCTGCTATTTCTTCTTCTTGTTGAGTTACCACTGATCTGACTAGGGTAAAATGCTACATGCCTACAATATTAAAAGATACACTCCCTCTACGATAATCTATGGTGGCACAACTGTCTTTCAGGCAGTCCATGCCTAGGATAACGTCAAACTTCCGCATAGGAAATTCTATCAACTTGGCGGGTTAGGAACGCCCGTACACTACAAATCTACATGCTAGGATAACTCTACTAATGCCTACGAGCCCATTACCAGTGAGTATATTCAACCTCCATGGCAATGCTTCGAATTCCATTCCTAGTTGTGTCGAAAATTATACAGATATAAATGAGTGTGATGCTCGTGAATCAAATAATGCTACTGCGGGATATGAGGCGACGAGAATGTTACCTGCCACAACATCTTCCGATGCCAATGCCCCTTCTAAGGACAGATTGAATGCCTGCCCTCGGCCACCTTGTTGGTTCCCATGCTGCGGCCTAGCCTGGTGTTGCTGCTGGCCCCTGTCTTGGTGATGCTGGGGTGGTCTATATTGTTGCTGGTGCATCGACGGTCCCTGTTGCCGAAACATCTGAGCCTGTGACATTAACGAACGTTGTGCCAACGGTCTCACTGCCACCGCTGGTCCTTGGTACTGGCCTGCCCCTGGTGCTGGCATAGCAGGAAATTGTACTGGTCCTCCTGACCTCGAATTCATAGGACAAGTAGAAACCCGATGATCTGGACTTCCACATATCAAATATTGTCCGTTCAAATCCCGACACACATCTCTAGTATGTCCTACCTTCCCACAATAAGTACAGCTCGTTGGGGGTTGCTGGTTCTTCCTCTGTTGCTGTTGTTGCCTTGCTAGCGGTGCTGGCCCTCGTATTGCCACATCGTGAATGCGAATGCCAGGGGTGGTGCTGTAACTCGGGATGCTGCTCCCCCTACTCCTTCAATCTGATTGTGAGATCTCTTCTGACCTCCAGTCCTAGATGTGATCCTCTGGATGGTGATCTCATGCCTCCGAGTTGCCGTCAATACCTCATCAAAAGTCTGGTAGTTGTGTCCCTCTATCAATTGCAAGAGTTCAAGATGAAATCCTTACTGAAACCTCATAGCCCTCTGGCTCTCCATTGCTACCATCTCCGGGGCGAACCTACTGAGTCTGTAGAACTCTGCTGCATAAGCATCCACTGTCTTGCCAGCCTGTTTGAGGTTGATAAACTTCTATTTTAGCTCAACCTGCGCCACAACTCCATAATACTTCGTCTTAAATCTCACAGTAAAATCGTCCCAAGCAACAAGACGTTTGATGTCCACTTCTTCTGATTCCCACCAATCACGTGCGAGGTCTTGAAGTAACAACTTCACTAGATCCACACGTTCTTCCGTCGGAACCTTAGCCGCTGTCAGAATAGCCTCGATATCCTTAAGCCATGTATCTGCTGAAATGGCATCTTTCGTGCCCTCAAAACGACGGGGAATATACTTGTAAAATCTGGTTGATGCACCTGAATCTATCCTCACCCCTCTTTCCAAAGTCGTCTGCAATCCTTGGTTGAGTAATACATTCTGCTCTTGCAATTGAGTGTGCATGCATTGCTGGGCCAACATCTGATGTTGCTGAGTAGCTATCATCCCTCTCATGATTTCCAGAAGGGCTGGTGTGTCTACTTCCACGGGGGTAGGTAGAACTGTTGGTGATGGTGGAACCTCAGGATACTGCAGTCCAACGACTGGTTCCACTGTTACTTCTTCTTGGATGGTCTCTTGAGGTAGTACTGGCCCTTGTTGCTGATCAATAGGGTCTTGTTGTTCATGTTGCCCTTGTTGTTGCTGTCCAACTCTGACAGGTGCGGAGGAAGTGCCCCTAAGAAAAGGGACAAGAGAACAATCAAACGATCAGACAGGAAAGATTAATGAAGTTAAAGGATACTGGAATGTCAAGCTAGGGTCGAGAATAATGAATCATGAGATTAAGGGAGAAACATGTGTGATTGAGACATCCTATAAATTAAAACACCCCACAAGTCTGAAATCGAGACCTGCATGGGCCACCACTAAAACCTTGTCACGCCCCAGAACCGGAATACCGAAGAGCGGGAGAATGACTCAGCCCTCTATGTATTACGGGTAGAAAAATATCGTATAATACGATCAATGCTGTTTAACGACGAGGGGGTGCATACTACATAAAAGTCTTACTATGGTCACTCAACATCTATTGTCTCAATCATTCAAACAAGAAGCAATAATAGAGAACATGTAAGATAAAGCCGTAAGGAGTCCCAAACGCTTAGTCAAAATGTTCTTGAGATCTGGCTGTACAAAACATAGCCAGATGATATAGCAAGGTATACACAATTGTTATCAGCTGCAGTCTGACTTAGTTACAATTATGTAAAGGTAAGTACATGACAGTCCGACTAACATGTCGGTGCCAAATGGCAAAAAGTAAAGTAAGTAGTAAAACGAGCAGGGAAGCAAGGAACCCACTCGTGTCCTCCTGCGATCATTCCTTTAGTATTGACCATCTTGGAGGTGGAAGTAAGCTGAGTCCTCAGAAACCGGCTCTAAATCTGGCCATACAAAACCAGAGAGGTTAGACCTCTAATAGCAAGTACCGTAAGGAAGCACGATATGAGGAATTAGAAACAGTGATAAGAGTTAAGAATATGAAAAATAGATCTCTGCTTGCTACTGGGGTTCGCACAACATCACGACACTTCAAGCCAACTTCCCAACCAAACAAGGACAGAAGTTGACCCGTCATGTCCTGACGTTCTGCTCATCTCAGTAGTTAACAGAGTAGGTATAGTGCACCAACAAATCAATTTAAATGGCCATGCTACTACTACGACTTGCTACTGTAAGTTCCAAGTTGCCGTGGAAGTATGCAATAAGGGATTCCTCAGTTCTTACTATGTACAAGCCAGGTTAGTCTATCCAATAATCAATTACGTCAATCATGAATTAGACGAGTCCCAGCGGGACGCCCATCATCAATATATATAACAGTATAAGTAGATACCACTCCCTGTCCGTGTGGCAGATTTACAGTATTTGTGGGAACCAGCCGGCATGTCGGGGCATTAAATATCCCAAAGATGGCTGCCATGTAAGAACTCGGGAATCCATTCTCTTCATGCAATCATTATTTTATTTAGCTTAATAGTCCCTATGTTGATTGAAATCTCATGTCGTGGATCATGGTCATTCAGAATGAGTACTTCCGTACAGAGTACGATATGCACAACTCTACAATGATGCCCGTATAGTTGGGTTGTAGGTCTTACATAGAGTAATGCAACAATCAAACCTATCCATAGAATAATTATTCCTTGACTGTAAGATGCACATGCTACTTTTACAGAAATATGAAAGTCAACATGTGTCCATATGCCAATATTCGGATCGGCTAGTCGTTCACAATGGTTCATGGTTCATACATGAACGTGTCTCATTCAATTCAATAAGACGACTAGCCAGTCTCTTAGTTCCAACTAGGAACGTATGATCAATCTTTAGTCAAGGTAACAATCAATGTCAATTCGGAACAAAAAATAGCCAAAAGGCACTATGAACTAGATGGATGCCCATCTATGCGGCTGGGTAAGTCAGGATCCCTCTATGCGGCCAGAATCGGATCAGAATCCTATACGACCCGGGAACCAAGGGCCATGCCTATGCGGCCAAGGATCGCCATGCAGCAAGGGCCAAACGGTCATGCAGTATACGGCTAGGGGAAACAGGGGCTATGCAGCAAGCAGCCGAGGGCCATGCGGCTAAAGGCCTATGCGGCAAGTTGTCGACCAAATCCATGCGGCTAAAGACCTATGCAGCCGAGAGCCATACGGTTAGCAGCCGACCAAATCCATGCGGCTAAAGGCCTATGTGGCCGAGAGCCATGCGGCTAGCAGCCGACCAAATCTATGCGGCTAAAGGCCTATGCGGCCGAGAGCCATACGGCTAAAGGGAACCGCATAAAGACCGAAATGCTTAAGCGGCCAAAAGGAGCCGCAGGAGACTTGCCGCATGAAAAAGCCATGCAGTCAAGTACTGTTCTTCTTCTCCAACTTTTCCGAGAAGAAGAACCTATGAAGTTGGGGTTTCCCCAGACTTTCCAACCTTCAATCCAAGCCCCAAAATCTAGACTTCCATAGGTCAAAATAGGGTAAAATAAAATTCTCTACAACATGGAACAATCAAAACTTGAAAATAATAATGTTTAATAGATCAAAACCCAAGATATCCAAAAATACAATAAACTTAGATGTACATGAAATGAACCATGGAAATTAAAAATGCTAAGTACTAGAGTGTCTTAGAATCTCGTAAGGAACACAATGGAACAATAAAATTTGGGAACCATCACGAAACAAGTTATACTTGCCTAAGCTCTCTAGGTTGGTAGGAGAGTAATGGAGGATGAAGAAGAAGTAAATGAGAGTAATGAAGAGAGAGAAAAGTAAAGAGGTATTAATATCAAGCCAAGACCAAATCCCCACCACCCATTCCTTCCTACAAGATCTAGGCCATCCACCCCTTATCATGAGGAACCCAGCTAAACCAAGTGTTGAAGCAAAAGCAGAAAAATAAAAATATAAAAAATTAACTAGCACATAATTACAGAATAAATTAAAGGAATTAAATACAGAACAATGCATGATAAATATTAAATAAATACATTCAAGCAGTACATGTATTAAAATATGTATTCTGGGAACGGGGAGTGACAGGTGGTGATGATGTCTGTAGGGACGATGGTGGTTGCGGTTTGGAGGAGGGGATAAGAAGAACGAGAAGGAATTCGTGAAGAAGGAGACTAGAACAACATGGCGGCTACATGAGCGCTGCCAATACCTATTAGTTTTATATGGTTGATGGGTTGTGTAGGTTGATGGATAGATAAGAATCTGAACCCAGTATATCAATATCATAAATCAATTTAGATAAGAATTAGAACCGAGTGATCATACCACCTTCATAAAATATGTGACTTTATTTAATCAAACTAGTATAGTATCTGATAACAACAATAGCTCAAATCACTATTTAATATTATCGATAATTTTAAGAGTAGCATTTTATAATTCTAGATCAAAACTAGATAAATCAAATCTTAATATAAATAATATTTAAAATGTATATTCAATAATATCCATTAATTTAAATCAGATGCATGAAAATCTTAATCTAGTAATGGATTTTGCTAATAATATATCTAGTATTATCAAAGTAAATCCATCAATATAATTGGTATTAGCAAAATCTTTTTAAAATATATTCCTATTAGATAAGATGTAAGGCTCCGGGTAGATAAAGTCCCCCTTTATTATTTAAATCAAATGAATCTTTAAACAAAACTATTCTAAATCGTAATCCATTACTTAATTAAAATCAATATTAATGTAAATAAATATCCATAATATTACGAAAACTTAAATCACATAGATCTACATTAATTAGGTGAGCATCATAATAATTTAAGAATACTATTTAATTTTTATCAAAATAATTTAAGTCACATATTCTAATAGCAAAATAATTTCAACATAGAAATTCAAATATATAATTAAGTAATAAACTAGGTCATCAATTTAAAATATATCTTAAGGAGGCCCGCCAAAATTAGGGTTAGAGATTTGGAGAAGATTTCAGAATTGGAAATTTTATTTTGCACACAAATAACAACAATAATTTTTGAAAATCTGGAAAGGGGAGTTACACCTTAGCTATGTGGATGCGTCTCTTTTATTATCAAGCCTAACTTGTACAAGTTAAAAACATGTGATTTATTATGTGAAGGCTAAGATGAGGCAAGTTCACCGAAACTATCCCACCTGAGCGAGGAGTCGCCTCGACCGAGCGGGTCTTCGAGCAGCCGTTGCAAGGCTAGGTCCGAACGTCGTCGGCATTTTGATTCCTCCGATTGACTAAGCGGGACGGGGCACTACACCCCCGCCAGCCCTCCAGCCACCCCTGTCCCCTCTTCCCCACGGTTACCCCCCCACCCCTTGCCTCCGCTGCGGCCCCCTGCCTCCTGCTCCACCCTAGGGTCCACCACCCCCATGCCCCCTCTTTCTCCGGACGCATGCAGCCGTCGGTAGAACCGCGAAGAGAGGGGAGGAGGGTGGAGCCTGGGGTGGAGCGCACTACTAAAATAAGACAAATTAGCGACGTCATGATACGTCGCTAATAATGACAATTACGTCGCTAATCGTAATTGGCGACGGCTTTAGCGACATAAAGTGAAGGTCGCTTTTAAGCTATTCGCAGATGGCAAAATTGTCGTCCTACGTTGCTGTTTGTGACGTCCCAACTGTGTCACTAGGTCATCGCAAAGTTAGCGACGTAGCGCGACAAAAACTTCACGTCGCAAACTTAGCGACGTAGTACGACTTCTTAGCGACGTTTAGTACTATTGACGTGATGACGTGGCATGTCTGCCACGTCAACAAGATGGCGACGTACAGCAACGTAACGTCGCTAATTGGCGACATATAGCGACGTCCACTTTCCGTCGCTATACGTCGTAATCCGTCGCAGACTACAGAAAAAAATTAAAAAAATATAATGTATATTTTTGTTATGCTGTGTATCTGTGTTTACAGTATGTGTGAAGTGTAATGTTCGAACCATCGACAGTGTCGCTTACTGTTCTATGTTTTATCTTGGATAGAAAGAGCAACAGTTCAGGGTGCACTTCTCAGAGCTTCATCTTCACGTCCTTCACCTTCTCGGGATCCTGTACGACGTCCCGAGAGAGTGAAGGACGTAAAAATGAAGCTCTCAGAAGTACACCATAAATAGTTGCCCTTTCTGTCCAAGATAAAACATACAACAGTAATCGAAACTATCGATGGTTGCGAATACTACATTTCACATACACTGTAAACACAGACACACATCATCACAAAAATACACATTATATTTTTTAAAAATTTGGGCAGCACCTCCTTTGTATATCAGATCATCGCTTATAACCCAGCGTAGGTATATTTGTCATCCCCGTCACAGATATCATCATAATTAAGTCTCCCATCATAACAGTCTACAACTAATAGATGAATAACAGTCTCCCATCATAACAGTCTACAACTAAATATCATACATGTACTCAATAAAAATACCAATAAATTAAATATCACAACATACATGTCCAACAGAGTCAAAAAATAATAAAAATCAGTGTACAGAACGGTCAATGGGCCCATAGGGCCAATACATACAAAGATGATAAAAAAAATATAATGGATCACTGAGGACCCCTGCCGTGCATCTGGGATAGAATGTACTCATACTCCTCCTGGGTGAGCTGCACCGTAGGGGCAGTAGGAGGCAGTGCAATTGTAGCTCCCCTTCCAAAAAGTTGTCGAGTTATTTTTGCTATTATTTATTTGAATTAAATTATGATTTTAGAATTAATTATTTAGTTAATTATTACGGTAGATGACTTTGGCCATGTTGAGATTTGGAGTACAAGGTGACTAGGAATCAAGGCACGGATAGTGCAGTGGCGTGCTTGGACTAGTATTTAACCATGGTAGGGAAAGGCCAAGCCATCGGTGTGTCCTAACTAGGAAAACCAGTCCAAGTTATAGCATGACCATTAGAAATAGTTTAATTAATTATTATTAGATTTATTGACCTTGCAGAAACCGATTATACCATTTTTAGCCCGGACGGGATCCGAACTGAGCCCAAGCCCATGTAGGCATCCAGTGTACACAAAGGCTCCTTGTAGACATATTTTAAGTAGATGCAGTACCGATTATGGGATATTGTGATTCATTGTTATTATTATTATTATTATTATTATTGTTCTATTATCAATAATATTGAGATTATTATTATATAATATTATTTTATTATTTTTTTGATTATATTTAAAATATTGTATTGCCTGTATAGAATTTGTGGTATAGTTATATATATATAAATATGTATAAACACCAGGATATATATATATATATATATATATATATATATATATATATATATATATATATATATATATATATATATATATATATATATATATATATATATGTATATATATATATATATATATATATATATATATATATATATATATATATATATATATATATATGTATATGTATATATATGTATAGTTATATATATAAATATGTATAAACACCAGGATATGTATATATTATATATATATATATATATTATATATATATATATAATAGATATATTATTATATATATATATATATAAACACCAGGATATGTATATATATATATATAATATTATATTATATATATATATATATATATATATATATATATTATATATATATAATAATATATTATATATATATATATAATTATATATATCTATTATATATATATATATTTTTATATAAATTTTTTTATATAATATTATTATACATATATATATATATATATATATATATATATATATATATATAATATATATCTATATATAGATATATATTATTTATTTGTAACTATATTTATATTTTAATACCTATACATATACATATGTATATGTGTATATATATTTTGCAGGTATATGTATATGCATATATTTGTATATATGTATTTATATATTATGTGTATATATATATGTATAGGAGTGTATATATATTTATGTATATGTATATACATAGATATTATATGTTTGTATATGTATGTAGATATAAATAAATAATATATATATATGTGTGCAAGTAATGAGTATATCAATATATATCTAGTAAAAAAAAATATATATATATATAGGTGTAACGTGTACATGTGTATACGATATATATATATATATATATATAATATATATATATATATATATAAAATTAATGGTTAAAGTGGAAGGTAAAATAGGGAATACCCAGCAAGAACAGGCTCGGCCCGAGCTCTATAACCCAATCCCAGCCCAGCTGAGTCGGACCAGACCACCCCAGGCTAGCTCGGCCCGGCTCCATAACCCAACCCAGCATCTACCCACATAAAGAATTTCAAACCACCGAACACCCCAAGCCATTTCCCCCACAGCCTACAACTAAAACCCGAGAGCCCAAAGCAGCAAGCAGCCTGCACAGGGAATTTCCCCGAGCCCGATCAAGCAGCCGACCCCCTCGAACCGTTCGCCGCGTATATATATATATATATATATAATATATATATATATATATATATATATATATATATATATATATATATATATATATATATATATATATATATATATATATGTGCATTGGAGTGAAACTCGAGAAGTAAACCCTAACCCCGAACCCATGCAAACACCACGACGACCCCTTGGCTCCTAGGCGTGCCGCCCGCCGTCGCCAAGACCGCCTGACCGCCGGCCATGGGCGTCGCGCACGCACACGTGCGCAGGTTGGAACAACAGCATCTTGCATCGGACAGTGCAACTTTGTCGTACAAATTCTTCACGTCCGATCGATCATTCGACGAGCCGTTTCTTCAGGTGCATACCTAACCTAATCCTCTTTGTCTCTCTTCAAGTAGATGTAATTATTTAGCGATGTACGCGTGGTAATCGAGTGCCAAAACTCAAAAAAATCTGCTGACAAACAGAGTAAAACCCAGTCCAAACGCCCATGTTGGAGGATCAATCCCGATCAATCTAGCGACCTTTTTGGTAAACCCTCTGAACAAACTTG